>OX422209.1:87765134-88365134 GCA_949130495.1 Sambucus nigra | reverse complement strand
ATGCACCGCCATAACATCAACTCATCCTGGTTTAACGTTATATATAAGTTCATAACAGTATCACTAATATCTTGGAATAAGTCTCTATCCCTCACTTGAACAAAAATGGTCCTGCACACCCTTTCGTAGAAAAATCATAACTAAATAAAAAAATATCAAAAAAATATGCGATCGACGCCCATGCAATCGGAATGAAAAAATCTAGAAGCAGGTCCCCCGAACCGGTTCGTAATTGGGGCCGAACCGATTCACACATACCAGTTTTGCCCAAGTTTGTTGTTTTCTCATGATGGGATTTTTTAACCCAAAACTTCTCAAACCAAAGATCCTCGTAATAAATCAACAACTTAAAACGCGATATGGATGAAGTCTCTAAAAGAATATAGGATCATTCTAAACATGTTTAAACAACAAATTCCTTCCAAGATTTATATCAAATCATCAAGATCTTTCAAGAACCTATGAACATGCAAATTCTAGATTTCATCTTACCCTATTCCAATGGTGTTCCAGATTATTTTAAGGGTTCTACAACATATCTTCTACAATTAATCTTCCATTTAAATCACATGAATACATAGTTGATACCAAAGTTTACGAATTCAAACATGGGTTACACAATTATCATCAATTTCTACACAATTCAAAAGGTCTCTAAATATGCAGTACCGACACGTGATAAAACCTTATTCTAAGCATGGTATCAAAATTAATACAAGATTAGTATAATTTGAATAAGAATGGAAAGAGAATACTTGCCTGAAATTTGTAGAGGGGCCTATTTTCCTAATCCCTTGGTGGTCCTTCCTCTTCCTCCTTGGTGGTTGTGGCTAGGGTTCTTGGATGTAACTCCTAATGGGTGGTTTAACTCTAATTAAATAAGGTTAGTCTTCAATTCCCGAGTTGGGCTTTAAGTTTCAACTTTGGACCCTTAAATGATCCCCAATGCATAATCCAATAAGCCCGATAACTACCCAACTCATATATGTATGTCCCGAGACTATTCTTAAGGGTCTAAAATGCTCAAACGAGCTCGTAATACCTCTCAAAGTGTGTCCCAAATATTTTTATTCAAAAATATATTTTAATTGTGATGTGCCACATGTAATTACTTTTTTTACTCAATATAAAACTCATTTTTAGATTTATCCCAATCATTAAAGTTCAACTCTAAAATTCGTAAATAATAATGAGTCTAATTACTCACAACGTTGATTAATTAATTTCTTCGAATTAAATTAATCGCTATTAAATTTTATTTTATTCCAAAAATATGGGGTATTACATTCTCCCCCCCCCCCCCCCCCCCCCCCATAACGCAATTCTATCCTCGGAATTCAAAGTAGCATAAAGTCACATTTTATTTTGCAGTGTTAAATTATGTTTATACTCAATTACACTACACCAAAATGACAAAATTGTCACCTTTCAGCCGGCCACCCTTGTCAAGGTCATTGACCGTGATAAAAAACACGCGTTTTATGTCACGGTCATTGACCTTGACACGACCGTAATAAAGAATTGTCACGGTCAATGACCGTGACAAGGCCGTGACAAATTTACTTGTCATAGTCATTGACCGTGATAATTCTTTAAATAATTGTCACGGTCAATGACCTTGACACGACCGTGACAATGGTTCCAGCAAAAACCCTTTCCCCCTTCTTTTTTCCCTCCCGCCGTTCCCTCCCTCTCTCTCTCTCTCTCTACTTTTAGGTTTAATTCTCTCTCTCTCTCTCTCTCTCTCTCTCTCTCTCTCTCTTCCATTTATATATATGTTTGTGTGTATATATATATGTGTGTATATTTGTATATATGTGCGTGTGTGTGTGCGTGTGTGGGGGGTGGGGCAGGGTGGGGGTAGGGGGTAGGGGGTTAAAAATGTAAATAAATAAGTAATTTTCTATAAATTTCCAAAAATAATATCCAAAAATGTAAATGTAAATAATATCCAAAAATAATATCCAAAAATGTAAATGTAAATAATATCCAAAAATATTGGATAACAAATTATTTTCATTCAAAATAAATAAGTAATTTTCTACAAATTTCATAAAAAAATGAAGGTCGGCTTGATATGTGATTTAAGTGTGAAATAATCGCTATATACTTATACTAATGGAGAAAAAAACCATATATGGCGTTTTTTGTTGACTTTATATGGTGAAATAATCACATGACTTCATATCCATCAAATAAAAGCATGAAAACTAAAAAAACTATAATAAGGGTTAAAATGGCATCCGAAGTTGCTAAAAGCATGAAAAATAAAATATTTTTTAAGATTTGTGGTGAATAACTAAAGTTAAAAAAAGTATTACTTTAGTCATTAAATTACTTTTTGAATTCGGGCGATGCGCATAAATTTGTAGTAATTGTCTTATAATAAAGATCAATTAGTCTATGTTGTTGAAAAATTTGATCAAATTGGTGAGCCCTTCATATTTTAAAAATGTTATTTTCATTCCTATTTAACTTTTCTTTCTATACACCCCTAATTATATTTGAAGTTTAATAAAATAGGAGTTATAGAAAGAAAAGTGGGGTTTCCATAATCTTACTTTGTCACAATTAATTTATATGCCTCAAAGTTATTTTATCACTCTTAGTTTATATTTGTGATAATACTTTATTAAAGATTTTTATGGGAACTTGTTATACTAGAACTTAGATGAACACTAAGTGATGAAAATAGTCCTTAAAATTGAAAATTAAATAAAGTTTATAAAAGTAAAGATGCTAGTAATACATCAAAGATAAATTAATAAGGACTAAATAACAAAACGTGTTCAAGTGTATAACAAGAAAGAAAATGTGGTATTTAGATTGGAAAAAATTCTTAAAGTAATGTTAAGGGACTAAAAGACCCAAGACAACTGGCCAGTAAGTCACGGACCGAAAAATGTATGACGGGTGATGAATGCCCGTAAACATGTTTGGGTGGGGGTGGGGGTGGGGGTGGGGTATGATTTATAAAAAGCACAAAACAATAGTAGAAATTAAATACCTAAAATTAACATTGAGATTATTTTAAATAGACAGTCACTACTGTGTGTGTGTTTAAATTGAAAGAAGATATGAGAATTTTATTAAAGATTTTTATGGGAACTTGTTATACTAGAACTTAGATGAACACTAAGTGATGAAAATAGTCCTTAAAATTGAAAATATTATATCTGTACTAATAACATTTTTTTACAGCAAATGTCTCCTTCAGATATTAAGGCGAAGATGATGATGCTGTTTATGATGATGTCGTCTGGGGTCGGTGGTAGTGGAGGCGACGAGGGATCTTCCGCCCCTAGGCTCCCCAAATATGGGAAATATGGGATTACCGTCGAGAAAAAATCGGAGATAGTAGCGAGATCCCTCGTTCTGTTAAAGACGGTCATCGGCCCGGGGTTTTTAAGTTGGAAGGAGGTGCCATATGAGCTCAAGTTAGCTGTTTGGGCGGAACTACAGGTAATATATTTATATTTATATTTATAAGAATATTTCAATTTCAATTTCAATTTCAATTTCAATTTCAATTTCAATTTCAATTTCATATTTCATATTTATATTTATATTTATATTTATATTTATATTTATATTTATTCGCAACTAACATTGTATTTGTTGGACAGGAACAATTCAACTTGGATCCAAAGCTACGCGATCCCGTGTTGGAGCAGATTAGGGAGCAACTCAAGTCGTGGAAAAAAAATATGCGGGCACGGTACTTTGGGAAAATACGAGAGTCGATTATCCAATGGCGTGAATCTGTCCCCCCAAGAAGCCGATCTCATTGGCACAATGGCAGAAGTTCATTGACAATGAGATCGAGGATCGACAATTGGCATCTCGCCAATCGGGGAGGGAAAATCGGGCAAAAAAAGACGGACGTGCACTACTCCGGCCGGACCTCTTACGCCGAGGTGGAGCATAGGATGCAGGTAAGATTTAATTTTTCTATAACTACAGAAATATATTATTCTTCATTATTTTACTTTTCGGGGCCGATACTAATTTTACTTTACTTTATTTTATTTCAGGGGGTAGGGAGTGGGCCAGGGGGTAAGCCACATAGGCTCGATACTTATGTGGCTCTTCGGACGAAGAAGGGGAAGGACAAGGAGGTGTCCCCGAGCGTCGCGGCCACGATTGTAAGTAATCCGACAGTTTAATTTTTGTTAATTACGTTATAATTTTTTAGTTTACTTATTTTACTAATCATGTGCTTTTTGTCGTTTCAGGCAAAGCTTAAGGAAGTGCATGAGTCGCAGTCTGATGCCGACAAGGCATTTTTGTCCACAGATGCACTCAGCCAAGTGCTTGGCTCTGATCGCAAGGGGAGGACAAGGGGGGTGAGCTCGCGGGTGGCCAAATCTAGGATCATCGGATTGGAGACGAGCAACACCGGGTTGACTCGAACGGTGGATTCACACGACGCGAAGCTGTCCCGTTTGGAGGCGACGGTCCAAGATATGTACGCATTCATGAAGCGTACGTTGGGCGGAGACCGTAAAGGGAAAGGGAAAGGGAAGGAGAAGGCGGTGGAGGAGGAGGTGCGGGAGGACGAGGCGCAGGATGACGAGGATGTGGGCCTCGCTGCTTCATCACCGACACGTTCGTACTTCGATGATCCACTTACCTATTTGGCACCCTTCAACAGACCAATGTCGACACTTGGTTGGCCGAGCGTGTTCATATTGGACGTATTTGATGGCCAGCGGATAGGGCGGGGGTTAAGGGACCCGAATATCGTCCAGGGTGGAATAGTTCATGGACGTGCGCTTCAAGAGATGGAGTCCAGGGTGCTCGTCACGCATGTCATACCCAGGAAGGAGAACTCCCTATGGTAGTTGCGCGAACAATGCGGCAAGACGTATATTAGTGGGTGCGTCAATTCGTATGTCGTGTGGCCTACTCACCTCCTCAGTTTTAACAATACACCAGACATGTAGTGACATTACTTTAAGTTTGAATTGAATTGTTTTAAGTTTGAATTGAATTGTTTTAAGTTGTTACATTTGAATTATATCGTGATGCATATTGTCTCTATTTGAATATATATTTGCATTATCTTTAGTTTGTTTGGATATATGATGTTTGGATACTGCTGGGCAGTGGCAGTGGCCATACTGCCCAGCAGATTTTTTTAAATTCTGACCAGAATTGTCACGGTTATTGACCGTGACAAAAGTTGTCACGGACGTGTCACGGTCATTGACCGTGACAATTTTTTTTTAAAGGGTCACGGTTATAAATCGTGACAAACGTGTCACGGTCATTGACCGCGGCACGACCGTGACACAAAACGCGAGTTTTGTGTCAAGGTCAATGACCGTGACACGACCGTGACAAAAAAAGTTGTCTCGCCTCGAAATGTCACGGTCATTGACCTTGACAAGTTGGATTTGTCAAGGCAATGACCTTGACAATTCGACAGTTTTGGTGTAGTGTTAGTCCATATTCATATCCTATGAGAAAATGAAAACGCTCATCTATGACTATCGTACAGTGATTGCGGCACCCATATATTTCACATTACATGCATGCACACATGTATCATTAACAAATATGAATGACACATAGATACATGCAAAATAAAAACGCTTGCACTAAACGTGTATTAAAAAAAGTTCAAGGGACTATTTGGTATCTGCCCCATATAATAATTAAATTATATATTTAAAAATAAAAATTAAATAGTCTTTTTAGAAAAAATAGTTTTTTTTATGTTTTTAATAAGTAATAGAAACAGTTTTTTTATTTATTAAATAAGAAATTGTTTTATTTGTCTCAATTTTATTTATTAAAAAAATAATTTTCAAATTCATTTTTCATTCCCCTTTTTATTTAACAAAAAAAAATCTGTTTTTTTTGTTTTTCCGCCTCAGTTTTTATCTTTGAAAAAAATTAAAAAAGTCTTTTTTTTAATCTCGTTTTCTCCTATTTATTTTCATAAAACAAACAATAAAAATTGTTTTTCCAATGTTTTTCATCCGAGTTTTATTTATTATAAAATACTATTTTTGTTCTAGTTTTTATTAACTAAAATATCACTTTTTTGATGAATAAAAAACTGGAACAAAAAGGAACATTAAAATAGATTTTGCGTGTGAATTGATAAAAATTAAGGGTGAAAAGAAAAAAAAATGTATTTTTTAATAGATAAAAAATTGGACAAAAAAAGAATTTTTTTTTTACATAAATTAAAACTGAAACGAAAATTAAAGAAAACAATTTCTTATTTAAAAGAAAAACAAAAAATGTTTTTTACTTATTAAAAATAACAAAAAAATGTTTAATAAAATGTCTAATTTAATTTATTTATTAATTTAATAAAGTTTCTTAACTAAAAAATATTAAGTGAATTTGAACTTAAGTAATTTCTAACATGTATACTTTAAACTTTTGTAGAAAAAATAACTATTTGCCCAATCAATTAATTTTTTATATTCAATTTTAATATCAATTATTTTTTTGTGTTCAATTTTAATGACAAAATATATAAAAAATAAAATAGTGAATAAGGTATAATTATTAAAATTAAATGAATAGTAAAACCAAAAAATCAACTACATAGAAATAAAAATAATTGATTGACATTCATTATGTAGATAGATATGCATCATGAATTTGGGGAAAATGTGTGACGGAATCCTTCATGGGCTCACAGATTAGATGTGAGTGTATCTTTCTCCACCACAGGCAGAAGTGGGTTTGGTAAATATGAATTTTGGTCCATGTAACGTGGGTGGTAGATCCAAGGCCACGTGATTGTGTCATTTTATGAAGAAAATAGAATATTAATAAAGGAGCTCTCGTGAATGATGAGGGAGACTAATTTTTTAATTTTTTTTTAAAGATATTTTTTAACAAGGGTATATACCAAATGGTCTCTCGAATTTTTTTTAATACATATTTAGTCCGAGCATTTTTATTTTGCACCAAAAATTCTTTCATCATGCCAAAAATATTTTACCATGCCGCTGGCGCGAACCTTGAAAAATAAGAGAATAAAGGACTTTTTGATACAAAATAAAAGACTTTGACTAAATGTGTATTAAAAAATGTTTGAGGGACTTTTTGGCATTTGATCCTTCTTAATAAAGGTCCAATTTAATTTTAAAATGTGTAAAAATAAGATACATTATATAATTTTAAGAATTTAGTCTTTGTACTAAAAAGCTCATGAAAAATGCATAATATACCATTTGACAACTCGTACAAAACAAACATCAAATTTTAAAAGTTCATAACTCCAAATTTATAAATTTAAAATTTACAAAATTTATATATTTGAAATCTATGCATTGAGATCTATCCAATAACACTCATATTCGATATTTTTTTGACAAAATCGAAACAAATAAATTTACTATATCACTAAAACCTCAATTTTTTTCAGCGAAAAACTTTTTTCTCCAGCGCTGACGTGGACAAAAAAATGAAAGAAATAGACGGAGAGAGAGAGAGAGAGAGAGAGAGAGAGAGAGAGAGAGAGAATGCGACGAGGATGCTGGTGGGTGGGGTGGGGGTAGAGGTGGGGTTATGCATTTATTTTTAGAATGAGTTTTAAATGAATATGAGCAACGACATAAATATAAACACCTCTTTAACTAAAATTAAAAAATTACATATTTTTTGTACTCCTAACTCTAAAGGGACTACATAAATAAAAATATTACACCATATAGACTCTATTTATAAACCTGAAAAGCAGGGTTCTATAAATCCAAATATAGAATGAAACATGACCTTGAGCTTAATTTTCTATTTTTTAAATTCAATGATGCGTCAAATACATCTTAAATGGTATTTTACTTTATATAGAGTTCATAATAAATATCATTCAATATATATTTGACACTAAATTAGAAAAAAAGGATCGAAAAAATGAATCCCTCTAATATTACTCAAATCTTTTTGGTCATGAAATCTGCCACGTGCACTATGCACACAAGCACAACTAACTATTCGCTTAGTCTTTTAAGAGTTGTGTGTAGGGGTGTTCCCGGTACGGTAAAAATTCGTACTGTATCGTTTCGTACCGAAAATTAGTGATAATGATTTATATTTTTTATTTACAGAAATCGAAAGTACCAATTTTTTGTTTTGGTTTTAACATTTTAACAACCGATTTACCGGTACAACCGATTTACAAAATAATTTTAGACATAGTTTTTATAATTTTATACATGTGCAAACAAACTGTTAGGCTTAATTATTTTCAACCTTAGATATCTTTTCTAATATAACGGTCAAAGTGAGAATAATTTCCTTAACCCTAAAACAGTCGTCCAAGCTCATTTCCAATAACTCACTCTCAAACCAAAGCAGCCGTCCAAGCTCTCTTCTCCTCCATTTCTATTCTGAGCTCTCGTCTCCCATTTCCAAGCTCTCGTCTCTTTCATCCATGCTCTCGTCTCTCTCATCCAAAGTATGGTACTAAACTTTGTTATTTTCGTTAACATTTCTCTTTTCTAACTAATCAATACCTTTGTTAACATTTCTGTTCCAAGCAGTATGTTTTTTTGTTAACATATCAATACCTTTGTAAACTTTATTAACATTCTGCTCTCGTCGATTTTTGTTTGATCTCTAAGATACCTTTGTAAACTTTGTTAACATTTCTTTTCTAATCAATACATTCGTTATTTTTTTTTCCTAATCAATACATTTGTTATTAACAAACTTCATATTGCAATAATGGAGGGGCTTGGACCTGGGGAGGTCTTGATAATGTTATTTAACCAACACAATCACAGGTACAAAAATAATTGTTGGATTTTTTAACAAGAAAAAATTGTTCAATGTTGTTCTTGCTGAGTTGTCCAGCCATTTCTTACCTGATATGGGCTCCATTAAAATTTTAAATTATTTCAAACAATTTGAATTAATTCTCTTTAGATGGCAGTAGTCGACAACAGAATTTATCGAGTACTACCAAAATTATGGCAAAGCGAAATTACAGTATGTACAGCAAAAAACTGATTTTATTGAAAAATTGACTTTACTGCAAAAAAAAAAGATTTTACCGATTGTTGATACCAAATTTAGTCTGCTGACGTGGATCAATTATGTGGAGACACGTGTCAATTTACATGGTACCCACAAATATTTTTTGAACAACACCTTGACTCTGAGGAGCTCAATCTCCCCGACCAACTCAGGCGCTTCGAGCAACAAGTGTTCTCCGAGGAACTTTATTGTACCGAGCAACTCATGTATACCGAGCTACTTAGGCGGTCCGAGCATCTTAGGCGATCCGAGCTGCATCTCGTACAAGAGCATTCATATCCGGATAATCAAGAGGATGACTGCGCATTAAATGCTTATTATTATCACACAGATATACACGCCTACTGGACAGCTATGTATTATTATTTCACATGTACAACCTCAAGGCTATAAATACATTGTATCATCCTCGTTGTTAAAGGACTCGGAATTTCTTGGTAAAACCTATTATCGAGAATTTCAAACAGTTAGCAATAACAAAAACAGTGGACGTAGGCAATTCTTACAAGGCAGAACCACTTTAAAAACCTTTGTCTCATTTACTTATTCATTTTTTATCTGTGATTAAAATAATTAGAGATAATCTAATTTTTTACATCAACAGATTGGCGCCGTCTGTGGCAAGAGACTGTAATTTTCGTTTTTCACCAAAACCATTTATCATCAATGGCTGATCATCCAGAATCCAGTAATCGAAACGTTGGGATTCCTTCAAATCCATCTACTCCTCCAAATATCCAAGATCTGGCTGAAATAATGGATAATTTGGCCCAGGGCCAGACGGCCATGCAAGAGACCATGCGATAACTCATGCAAACTATCCAAGGTGGAGCTCCGACCCAGTCAGGACAACGAAGCATTCAGATAAATACCCGGTTACCTTCTAGGCGAACGTTATTCTCAGAGGAATCTTCATCCAGACGCACTGATTCATATCGTACTGAGAGGTCTCATGATCCTTCTTATCAGCCTGGACGGACTTCCTCGGTACGAGCTATAAACACTCAACAAAACATCATTCTATCTCCAGAAAGGACGAGTTCCCTTGAAAGGTTGAGTAGAGTCTCTCATTTTGATCGTTTAGGTCCTAGGAGGAATAGAAGTCCCCCTAGGATTGTGCCGAGGAACTCTCAACGACCATCTGATTTAAAGGAAGGATCTGCCCAATCACGACCAGCTGCTCGTCATGAAAGATCCCAAGAGGCAAATTCAACACGATCAGTTGCTCGAACCAATAGGATCGAGGAAGGAAATGATGCATGGAAAGGCTCAATTCAAAGGTTGGAAGATAGATTAGGGGAGATGGCCAAAACTAAGAATCCTCTACAAAGGACTTTTGTCCGAGGAACACCATTCATACAAGAGATTGTGGATTTTCCCACGCCGTCAAAATTCAAAGCCCCGGTAGTAACACCAAAGTTTGATGGAAAAACTTATCCTGTTCTCCACATAGAACAATACCAAGCTGCTGCTGATATCTACCCAGTTCCAGATGAGATGAGATGCAGGGCATTTTCAGGAACTCTTACCAGATCTACTCAAATATGGTACAACAATCTTCATCGGGTAAAGGTTGCGACTTTCTTTCAACTAGCCAAGATCTTTATTGGAAATTTCTGTTTTGGAGCAAAACCTGTTAAACGAGTAGCACACTTGTTAAGTGTTAGACAAAAGGCAGGTGAAAGCACCAGGGATTACATTACTCTTTTCAATAATGAGAAACAGGAAGTAATTGAATATGAGGAGAAGACTGCTATTACTGCTTTGATGAGTGGACTGTTGCCCAATAAATTGTACTACACTCTGGCAAAAGATCCCCCCAGGACCATGTCAGAACTGATGTCAAAAACAACCAAAATCATGAATGCCGAGGAAGCTATGGCTGCGAAGAAGAACATGGACACTAAAGAGACCAAAGTTGAAGCCGAGAAGCTTGAAAAGAAGGAGCAGAAGAGCAATGGTGGAAACAAGCAATCAAAGGCAAAGCAAGCACTGGAACAATTGAAGAAATTTGGAAATTATACTCCTTTGAAAGTAGATATAAACCACATTCTGGAAGAGATCAAGAGCAGCGAGGAGCTAAACTGGCCTGAAAAAATGAAGGCAGATCCTGACAAAAGGAATAAGTCCAAATATTGCAAGTTCCATAAGGATCATGGCCACACGACCAAAAATTGCATAGCTCTCCAGAACAAAATTAAAGCACTCATTAGACGAGGAAAATTGGCCAAATACGTTGATCGTCAAAATGGTGGTCGAACCAGAGAACGAGGAAGGCAGAGGTCTAAATCTCCTCTTCAAATAAAAGAAGACAAAAAAAGAGATCATGAAGATGACCCAGAAGACGACCCCGATCTCCCCAAAAGACCAAGACAGCCAGAATGGGAAGTATTTTCAATTCGTTTTGGATCATTTGATTGCAATGTTATTATAGGTGGAGATGCAGGAGGTGGAGACCTTACTGCAGAGAGGAAAGCTTACCTCAATGAGGCTCAAGCTTGTTCATACATTCAACATATAAATCTAGCTGAAGATAATCGCCCGAGGAAGGTGAACAAAGATAAACTGGTCATCGGTTTCTCTAAGAATGACCTCGCAGGTGTGCTATATCCTCATGATGACCCGTTGGTGATCATAATGAGGATGAAAGAAGTAGTGATTTCATGAGTATTGGTGGATAATGGCATCTCGGTGGACATCATGTTCTACTCGTGCTTTGACAGCTTAAATCTAAAGTTGTCTCAGTTGGAGCCTTATCACAAGCCCCTCCTCGATTTTACGGGCGAGAAAGTTTTTCCACTTGGGACGATCAAGTTGGATATGTTCATCGGTACATGGCCTGCTTGTCGAACAGAAAGAGTGCGCTTTTTCGTAATGGATAATAATGTCCAATCAGCTTACAATATCATCATGGGAAGGGTAGGTTTGAAGAAGTTCGAAGCAGTACCATCTACTGTACATCAATGCCTAAAATTTCGAACCAATTTTGGAGTAGGAATTGTGAAGGGTGACCAAAAAGTTACTCGGGAATGCTATTATTTATCTGTCGAGCAGGAAGAACTGGAGGAATCTAGGAAAAAGACTACTACCTATCAGGTGGATGAAGGTGCAGAAATTGAAATATTAGACCCTAGAGACGAGTCTCAGCTCGTTAAGGGTTAAGTCATGGAGGCTACTGAAAGTATCATTCTGGACGAAGAACATCCAGAACGAACAACTCAAATCGATGCGTCACTAGATGTGTCAATAAAGCAATAGCTGATAGCATTTTTAAAAAGTGGAAAACAAACTTTCGCATGGAGCCACGAAGACATGCCAGGGATAGACCCAGCCTTCCTAAGTCACGAGCTCAATGTGAACAAGGAAATGAAGCCAGTGAAGCAACGAAGAAGAGTGTTCAGCCCCGAAAAGAACCAAGCTATACAAGAGGAGGTCGAGAAGCTTCAAAGGTCTGCTTTATTGAAGATGTCAAATATCCTAATTGGTTAGCTAATGTGGTAATGGTGAAGAAGAAGAATAACAAGTGGAGGATGTGTGTTGACTTCACCGACCTCAATAAGGCATGCCCAAAGGATCATTTTCCTTTGCCCTGAATTGATCAATTAGTGGATGCTGCCTCGGGACACGAGCTATTGAGCTTTATGGATGCTTGTTCTGGTTACAACCAGATTAAAATAAAACCTGAAGACAGGGAGAGTACCTCTTTTATTACCCCTGGGGGAACTTATTGTTATAATGTTATGCCTTTTGGATTGAAAAATACAGGTGCAACATATCAGCGACTGATGAACAAGGTGTTTGCAGAGCAAATCAGTCACAATATGAAAGTTTATGTTGATGATATGCTGACGAAGAGCAAGAGAGCTGCTGACCATCTAATTGACTTAGGCCGGACCTTTGATCAACTAGATAAATATCAAATGAAGTTGAACCCTACCAAATATATATTCGGAGTACGAGAAGGCATGTTTCTAGGGTATATTGTCAACTAATGAGTTATTGAAGCAAACCCTGAAAAGATCAAGGCGCTATTGGGGCTGCGATCTCCAACAACGAAGAAGTAAGTGCAAAGTCTCACAGGGCGAGTTGCAACACTTAATAGATTTGTATCACGAGCAACTGATAGATGCCTCCCATTCTTCAAAACACTCCGAAAAACGTTTGAATGGAATGATGAATGTGAGAAGGCCTTTTAAGAGTTAAAGAAATACCTGGGAGCACCTCCACTGTTGTCCAGGCCAGTGATGGGAGAAAGATTGTACTTGTATCTAGCAATTTCGAAGAATGCAGTTAGCTCGGCATTGATAAGAATGGAGGATGGAGTGCAAAAACCAATTTATTACACTAGCAAGGCCTTTCGAGGAGCAGAGATCAGATATCTAAGACTGGAAAAGTTAGCACTAACGTTGATCGAAGCAAGTAGAAGAATGAGGTCGTATTTCCAAGATCATACCATAGTTGTGTATACCGACATGCCATTGAGGCAAGCTCTTCATAAACCAGAAAAATCAGGGAGATTTATGTACTGGGCAGTAGAACTTGGTGAATATGACATAGTTTATGAGCCTAGATCGTCGCTTAAAGGACAAGCAATAGCAGATTTTATCGCAGAATTCACTTATCCTGACACCTCCGAGGAGCAAAAGTTGAATACCGACCAGCCTGTGGATGTTACGGGATTATAAAATTTAAACCCCGATCAACTTAAATTGGTTGACGAGCAAGAGAAGATGGTCAACGAGCAGCAAGAAGTGCTAAAGGAGGATATAAGGAAGCAACAAATATTCCACCGAGGAACTCTGTCCGATCAAAAATTTGAGGACGAGGTACCTATATGGAATCTATATGTGGATGGCTCATCTTGCACTACAGGCTGTGGGGAAGGGATTATTTTAAACAGCCCGGATGAGATTGATGTGAAGTATGCTCTGCGCTTTCAATTCAAGGCTTCTAATAATGAGGCTGAATATGAAGCTATGATCGCAGGTCTTAGTTTCGCAAAAACCATGGGGGCAGAGCAGGTCATTGTATTTAGTGACTCACAGTTGATCGTAAATCAAATACTGGGGGTGTACGCAGTAAAAGGAGAATTGATGATCAAATATCTTGCGAAAGCAATGGAGATTGTATCGAGCTTCAACGCAGTGCAGTTAATTAGAACACCAAGATTGGAGAATACAAGAGCGGATACCTTATCTCGGTTAGCCTCAGCCACATGCATCGAGCTACGAAGAACAATCCCAATAGAAATTTTGGCTAGCAGGAGCATCGACAAAGATATGATGATGAGCTTCATTACCTTTGATTTAGGACAATCTTGGATGGATCCCATCAGAGCCTATATTGAGGAGGGGACATTACCAACTGATAAACTCGAAGCCAAGAAGCTAAAGTTTAAAGCTGTTCGTTATGTATTGACTAATGGCATTCTATACATATGAGGAATTAAAGCAGGTATGCAAAGATGTGTCCACCCCTCCGAGGTGAAAAATTTGATTGAAGAGGTCCATGAAGGGTCTTGTGGAGCCCATGTGGCAGGTCGAACACTCTTGCAAAGAATGACAACGTAAGGGTATTACTGGCCGACGATGAGAGCTGATTGTGTAGCTTATGCCAAGAAATGTGATAAATATTAACGTTTCTCTTCCATCTGAAGAACTCCCTAGCATTGATAACACCCATCACGTCTTCTTGGCCATTCGCCATTTGGGGAATAGACTTGGTCGGGCCACTTCCAACGACCTGAGGAAGATTCAAATACCTTGTAGTCGCTGTGGATTACTTTACTAAATGGGTAGAAGTTGAGCCTCTTATTGATATAACGTATGACAAGGTGTGTCAATTTATTTGGAAGAATATCATTTGTAGATATGGTCTTCCCCATGCATTCATCACAGACCATGGAACTCAATTCGACAACGAGGAATTCGCTGCAAATTGTCATCAGTCAAACATATTGAAGACCCACTCTGCACCAGGCCATCCCCAGAGCAATGGAAAAGCTGAGGTGATGAACATAACTCTATTGAACGGGTTAAAGAAAAGACTGGATGATGTGAAGGAAAATTGGATCAACGAGCTACATTCTGTGCTGTGGGCTTATCGTACCACACCGCGAGCAGCAACAGGAGAATCTCCATACATGCTGGCATTTAGAAGTGAAGTTGTTATACCTGCCCAGCTGGGTCTCCCCACACACAGGGTATTAAATTTCAATTATCCTATCAGTGACTTGATGAGACGATTAAATCTAGACATGCTCGAAGAAGTTAGAGAAGAAGCAGCGATCAGGAATGCCGCATATCAACAACGAACAACTCTGTTTTACAACAAGAGGGTAAAGAAGTGCGATCTGAAAGAAGGAGACTATGTGCTAAAGAAATTAATTCAAAAGCACAATAAACTGGAAGCTAACTGGCATGGACCCTACAGAATAGCAGAAGTTGTTCGACCAGGGACATACAGAATTGAAACCTTGGAGGGAGAAGAATTTAAGAACGCATGGAATGCAGAGCATCTACGCAAGTATTATCAGTAGCTGGAATTCCTATGTAAATGAAATTTTCTTCAGTGTGAATAAAGTGTTGAATGTTTTACCCAGTTCTCCCTTTTTGTTGAAATTTTTTTGGAGTATTACTACTACACACTATGCACCAAATTCAGAATAAACCTCGTCCAACTCCGGTTGATCGGGAAATAAATCTCTCCCAACTACGGTTGGTCGACAATGAAATCCAACTCTGGTTGGTAGATAAAATCCAACTACGGTTGGTAGATAAAATCCAACTCCGGTTGGTAGATAAAATCCAACTACGGTTGGTCGATAAAATCCAACTACGGTTGGTCGATAAAATCCAACTCCGGTTGGTAGATAAATCTCTTCCAACTCCGGTTGGTCGGGAACAAATATCCACCAACTCCGGTTGGTCTAGAAAAGTAATCTCCTCCAACTCCGGTTGGTCGGGAAAAATATCCACCAACTCCGATTGGTCGGCAAATCAATTGCAAACAACTCCGGTTGGTTAAACTAAGCAGGATCATGGGAAATAAATTGTTTCATGGCTTAGAATTAAAAAGTGATAAGTCGCTATAATAAAAAAATAAAACAAAATTTCTTTACTTGTGGCATATCAAATTACCACCAACTCTAAGTTGGCCGGGAAATAAAATATCACCAACTTCGGTTGGTCGTCAAATAATTATCACCAACTCTGGTTGGTCAACAATGAATTTTCACCAACTTCGGTTGGTCGGCAATTTAAAATAACACGGGACATTTTTGTCTTTTTACAGATATCCATACACATTCATCAGTGAATAAAATATATGTTTTATAAAATAATGACAATCAAGATTGCAGGGAAAAATAAAAGTTTCTTCATTAAAATCAGAACAAATTACATAGAGTACAAATTACATATTACATGAGGAATCATTACATCAAAGATCCTATTCTATTGGCTTTTTCCCTTCTGCCTTTGAAATAGGTTCTACTCCAGCAGGAGGATCGTCTAAGGCATAAGGAGAGTTTATGAAGTTTATATCTCGAAGCATTCGAACATTCATCACTGAAGGCCGATCAAGCAAATGCTCTGGGCGAGATATGTCAAAATTTGAATGGAGGCTGTAATCGCCGAGGTACTTTGAGATCAGGCACTGAGGGATTGCCCGAGCAGGAATCCAACTCATGTCGAGCTTAAATGGAGGCACTGGCAACTCGATCAATCCAAGATCATAATAATCCCATAAATACTGACTCCGCTCCAATTTCAGCACACCCAACACATTTAGCCATCCTTGCTTGTACCCCTCGTTGTTTGACTGCTGGATCCGATCATCTAGATCATAAGGGGCTTCATTATAACCAGCCATCCAAGACTCTCTGGGTTGTTTATGGAACTAGTAGGTCAACCTCTCTAGCTGCTCATGAAGACTCTTCACTAGATTTTTTTTATTTTCCAAAACAGAGTTTTGAGTAGAAAGTTGCTCGTCGAGGTTTTGAATCTTCTTGGACATCTCTGCTAAGGCCTGATTCTTCGCCATCAACTAGAAGGCCTAATTCTCCAAGGCTGATTGAGTTCTTTGTTCTTCAATTGAAATTCGAGCAGCTCTTTCTCATCCCCGAGAAGAAGATCTTGCTCGTCCCCGTGTAGACGAGGAGGGTCCAGCCCTTTTTAAAGTCTCCAGCTCATCTCTTAGATTGGCATTCTCTACCTCCAAGAAAGATAAACCTTCATCATTAACAGGGACCAAGACTCCCGAGGAAGACACTGCAGATTTCAATTAGGATATCTCTTCTCTCAAAACATTATTTTCATGCTCCAACAGTTTAGCGATCTGCCTATGCTCTTCAACCTCAACCTTCAGAGTTCTTTCTTTCTTATCATAAGAAGCGATGAAATTATCATATCCTTTGTCAGCATTCAGTTGCTGATATTTTTTCTCAAACCCCTGATGTAAAAGGGTAGAAGACTCCTTATATTGTTGTTAGAGTTCCTCGATGGTACCCTGAAGATCTTCAATCATCTCGTAATATGCCACATTGTTGGAAACTGCATGGTCAAGCAAGCATTTTAGATATTAGTAGGCCTCAACTGCTCGTTCAGAAGCGTATGGACCAAGGATGTCGATGATTTGAGCTTTATTCATATATGCATGACCAGCTTTGAAGTAGTCATTGCATTTTTTCAACAACTTTGTATCATGAGCTGATAATATCTCCATCCTGGTCATAAACTAGCAAAGAGAAACCATAAACAGAATCAATAAAGATAAAGACAGAGCAAGAAGAAGAAAAAGTCAGTGTGAAAAACCAACAGTTGTAATTTTTATTCATCATAAAGATAAGTACAAAGCTCAAGGTTACTTTCAAAAGGAATAACAAAATTGAAACCCGAGCAGGTTTACACCTTCTCCTTATTTTTTACAACTTCCTGGGGAAGCTGGGATGAGGAGGATGGTTGCTCGGAAGATAATGGAAGTTGCTCGACTGAGATACTGGTGGGATGAAGTTGCTCGTAGAAAGTTTGAACAACTGGAACAGGAGGAACTTGGTCTCCAACCATCATGGAGGACTCCTCTGAGGCATCTTCGTCCTCTTCTTCTTCCCCATGAGAGGGAGGAGGGATATGGGTGTGTTGCTGGAACAGTTCTGAATTCTCAGCAATCTTCATCTCCTTCAGAGCAGCAACCCATCCATCCCTGAAGTACTTGAGGCTGGCATACTCCATTTGCGAGGTCATGGTAGCCAAGCCCTTGTTCCAACCCTTATCCCAACCAGCACTAAATGATTTCTTGACAGCTTTTTTCCTTTTCTCTTTCTCTGAGGAGGTCCTTTCTCTAAAGAGCTCCTCAACAGCCTTCAACTTCCCTTCCACTTCCAACTTCTGACGTTCAACATCTTGAAGTCTAACAACTTCCTCTCCAGACACTTTGATCTTAGCCTCCAACTCCTTGTTGCTCTGCTAAAAAACTTTGTTACTCTGCTCAGAATCTTTCAACTTTTTCTCCAACCCTTTGGAGACCTCCACAACCCGATCTCTCTTTTGCTCGATGGACTTTAGTTGCTTCTCCCAAGCAACTTTATCTTTGTCATATTTCTGACGAGAGTCCTTTAGGGACTAAGTTAAACCAACAAAAGCTTCCTTCACACCTCCCGAGGAGCTCGAAGCTTTAATAGCCTTATCCTTCTTCAAAATGCTATTAAAGCTTGTTACCAACTGAAGAAAGAAATAATCTTGAGTTAATACAAAGACGTAGCAGTAAAAAATGAAAACTCAAACTAGTAATACTTACTGAGGCAATATGTTGAGCAGCCAATAAAGTGACCCTGTCACGAGGAAGACTGTCTTCAATACCTTGGATCTCTGGGATAATCCAAGACTTCACCGAGCCCATGGCAGAGCTCGGAGGAACAAAAGTGGGAATGCCACTTTCAGCGGTTAAAGGCTGAGAGATAGGTTCATCCAGTTTATCCGAGGAACTTTTCTTTGACTTCTTCGGAGGAGCAGGAATATTTTCAACCGAAGAAGTCTTGGTTGGTGATATGACAATGACCTCACCAGGAGGAGAAATAACCACAGCCTTATTTGGAGCCACAGGGGGCTTCTCAGCAATTTTCTTAGCAGCAACTGAAGGGGGTGCATCAATTGTTCTTATCCCTTCCTCTAGGACATCCTGCTTATTTTTCTTGGCCTCCACATTAGCAAATTCTGATTTGTCAAAGAAGGTAGGAGCTCGTCTTCTCTTCATTATGCTACTAATGGGAATATTTGACTCTGAAGAAGAACCTTCCACACTAGTATCTGCAGCTGGTACTTGGTCAATGTCAACCACTACTGGACGAGCAGTGAAGGAAGAAGTATAACTCTTGTACTGCAATAAGTAAGAGGATGATCTAATATGTTCGTCAGCAACGATTTGGTGCAAACTCCAGATAAGTTTCAAGTGCCTCAAATTGACATCAGTTTCTTTGGGGGATTTTCTTTTGCTGTCAACTACAAATAAATAAAAATTAAAATGTCAATGACGCATTTTATCGAATACAAAGAAAATATAATTTCAAAAATAAAATAAAAATAAAAGCAACCTATCCCATTTCCATAAGGAGGGCATCTAGGACCTTGATATACATCGTCTCCATTTAATGGAGGATGTTGCCAATTTTTCATTACCACTCCATGTTCAAAATAATCCCTGTTGGCATCGGGAAGATTGACGACTAATGCCCTATTCAAAAACCTAGTTTTTAAGTAAAAAGTACTATCACTAACGACCCATCTGTAACAGTACATTATCTCTGGAATCCCTAAACGGGTTCCATGAAGTTGATTTAACCTATGAACTCCATTAACTATTCTCCAAGTATTTGGCGCTATTTTTGCAGGAACAACATCAAAATACTGACAGAACTCCAAACATAAAGGATTTGGAGGAAAAGAAAAGCCACATTTGGCCACAAAGAGACTGGGGAACCAATGTCCCTCAGCCAAAGAAAAATAGTCAGAAGGTTCAGAAAGTTCTTCCAATATGACCCATGAAGGAATAGAAAATTCAGAGCGAAATTTATTAAGCGACTCAACAAGGTAAACCATAATGAACAAAGAAAATAAAAGAGAAGGAAGAAGATCTTACAGGAAAAGGGTGAATCAGTTGACAACGAACAATGGAAGAAACGAACGCACAAGATAGAGAAGAACTGAAGAAGTTCAAAGATACATATTTGAAAAGGTAAAAGACGATAGGATTTTCTGCAACGCTTAAATACCTTACCTTGGGAAGGGGTAAAAATAATGATTACAAAGAAAGACGTTTGCGCTACCGGCGGCTGAAAGGATAAAAAGGGCACGGAAACCGAAGCAGTTAGAAAAATTCAAAAGGTCTGATTCTATGAATTCAAAAGGAAAAATAAATACAAGGAAAACACTCTTAAAATTCAGGATGACTATTTAATCCCGCCATATTTCGAGAAGAATGTTCCACGCTCCTCAACCTCGAACTGTGAAACATTGGGGGCTTCTGTTGATACCAAATTTAGTCTGCTGACGTGGATCAATTATGTGGAGACACGTGCCAATTTACATGGTACCCACAAACATTTTTTGAACAACACTTTGACTCCGAGGAGCTCAATCTCCCCGACCAACTCAGGCGCTCCGAGCAACAAGTGTTCTCCGAGGAACTTTATTATACCGAGCAACTCATGTATACCAAGCTACTTAGGCGGTCCGAGCTGCATCTCGTACAAGAGCATTCATATCCGGATAATCAAGAGGATGACTGCGCATTAAATTCTTATTATTATCACACAGATGTACACGCCTACTGGACAGCTATGTATTATTCTTTCACATGTACAGCCTCAAGGCTATAAATACATTGTATCATCCTCATTGTTAAAGGACTCGGAATTTCTTGGTAAAACCTATTATCGAGAATTTCAAACAGTCAGCAATAACAAAAACAGTGGACGTAGGCCATTCTTACAAGGCTGAACCACTTTAAAAACCTTTGTCTCATTTACTTATTCATTTTTTATCTGTGATTAAAATAATTAGAGATAATCTAATTTTTTACATCAACACCGATGTACCACGCGGTTTGGTTTTGGTTTATAGGTTGGTGTACCAGCTGGTAAAACTGGTAATTTTAATTTGATGATTTCAATGTTGGTATGGTATTGGTATGGTCTATTTACCAGTTTAACCGATCGAAAACTAGCCCTAGTTGTGTGGTTTGTGTCCATCTTATTTTTTTTAGAAAAATAACGTGAGCAAATTTATTTTACATATTTTCAAAGTATATTAAGGTTCCGTTTGGATGCACAAAATTAAAATCGAACTCAAATTGGAATTCTATGAAATTAAAATTTTATGATGTTATAATTTTCTTATTTGGTTCAATAATAAATTCTTTTAGAATTCTAGTGAAATTATAAACCCCTTGTTTGGTTCTAATAAAAAAATTGAATCAAATCCCAAGAATTAATAAGTGAAGTAGTTATTAATTTTGTATTAGTAAGAATAATAGAGCATTTCAAAATTGGTTCAACATCGATTAAAAATGAATTATAAAAAAAAATTACACTTAAATATTCATAAATCAAATTTGAAAATCACACAATTAGATTACAATTGTAAATCACACTTGAAATTAAAGCAACTAAATTATAATGTTTATAAAATGTGACTAGATAACAATTGCAAATCACACCTAAAATCGAAGCAATATGGCACGTTCGATCAAAAGTCCCTCGATAATTTTTTAATTAACATTTAGTCCAACCTTATTTATTTTATTTTAAAAAGTCCCTGGCCACATAAAACATTCACAAACACTTTTTTTTTTCTTATACTAAACTTTAAGATGTAATTGTAAAAAAAATAAACAATGGACTTTTTGCAAAATAAAAAATATAAAGGGCTACATGCAAAATATACTTGGCTACTAGGGACTTAACATCAAATATTCCTGATAAAATTAAGCTAGAAGGCCTAATGTATATATGTGTGTGTAAGTATATATGTATATAAAAATGAGAAATTGGTTTAGGGAACGAGTTTTTTTTTCTGTGCGGGGGGGGGGGGGGGGGGGGGGGGGGACAAATTAGGGGAAATATTTCAACTCCTGCTTTTGAAGATAATTAAAAATGTACGTTAAAAAATAGGGGATTTTGGGAAAAGGTCCTCGTAATGCTCAAAATGTATAAAAATAAGACACTCCATATAATTTTATAAATTTAGTCCCTGTACTAAAAATACCATGAAAAATGGTGAAAAATAGGGCCGCTGGCGTGGACCAAAAAAATAAAAGCTATTGTACCACAAGGACTAGATTTATAAATGTTATTGTACCACAGTGACTAGATTTATAAACTTGAAAAGCATTGTCCTAAAAATCCAAATATATAAAGGAACATGACCTTTACCTTAATTCTCTATAAAAAAATAATATAAAAATGAAGGGTTTAGAGAAAAAATATCAAATTAGCCTGAGATTTTAATTATATTACAATTGTGTTTTACTATCCATGAGGAATCTCTAATCAGTTATGTGTAGATCTGATTTAAACTTAGATCTGTATTGTGCTTCTTAACATATGATTTAAGCTCGGATTCGTAATATATATATTTATTAAGAGAGAGAGAGAGAGAGAGAGAACGTCTTTCATACATATTGTGAGTACAAAATTATCACAATAAACAATCACAAAAAGTATACGAATGCAGAAAGTAAAATGATCACACACGACGCAAAATGTACGTGGTTCGACAACATACCTACGTTCACGGAGAGGCTAGTGATCTTTATTAGTTTCTGTCAAGTAATTAAAATTACATCCCCTTTTCCTGGGATCCGAGTTTACATTTATAGTCATCACATATAAGTTGTTGAATTGTGCAAATAATTCATCCAGCTTATAGATAGCTCGTAAGGTGTCCATGAATATCTCTTAGAGATTATTGGTTACTGATTTGAGCATAACAACACATATTTAAGCACATGTTAAATATACGTCCAAGAAAATCTAATATCCGAATTGGGTCGGGCAGTCCTTGCTAAGCACTGGGCTGGTCGGCTTACATAGTGACCCTGGTAAATAAATTCAGCCCCCACACATATCACATATAAGGTCCATCCATATGATTTTTTTTAAATAGTTAAAAATAATAATTTCGGGTTGATTTTTTTTTTTGGTATTTAAACATTTCATTGAACCCCATTACAAAAACAATTCAAAATGAACCTGTTTGCTATTTAAAAAATCGATCAAACTATGACAACTTTTAAGCATCTTAAAAACTATCATATTTTGACTGATTTTTTTTAAATAGAAAAAAAAATCATTTTAAGTTGATTTTTTTTGTGGGGTTCACTCAAATGTTTACATACCACACAAAAAAATCAATTGAACATTATTTTTTTACTATTTAAATGGGTGGACCTTATAGATGATATGTGTGAGAGCCTCTCTGTCTCTCTCTCTCTGAGAGAGAGAGAGAGAGAGAGAGAGAGAGAGAGAGAGAGAGAGAGAGAGAGTTGTCGGAGAGAGGGAAGGACTACGCTTTCGGAAATGCGACAACTCGAGGAGAGAGATAGTTTTTATGGGGTTTTGTGTGTGTTTAAGTGTGTGCCGATTGGAATTCTAGGTAGTTTTGGTTTTTGAATTCTCAACAAAAGTTGTTGAATTCATATTATGGAATTAGGACTCATGGAATTATAAATAAATTCTAAATCAATAGGTTTTTAATGTACCAAACAGTAGAATTGGAATTATACCTTCCAATTACAATTACAATTCCAAGGCTTGAATTTGCGCTCCAAAACGGAACTTTAGTGTTTGTACACTGAGGTGAGATATGTGTTGATATTTTTTAGAGCATGTAACATTATTTTTTTAGAGGTGAGATATGTGTTGATAAATAAACTTTGTTTGACGTATGAGTTTTTTCCCACGTTCATATTATTTGTTTGAAGGATTTTTTTAAAGGTTTTGTTTTTATTTTTGAAGGGTTTAGTTTTTCCCTTTTGGGTTTATTGTTTAAGGTTGATTTTTTGTAAGGTTTAGTTTTTAAAATCACTACAAGAAAAAATAGAATTCGCGACATCTTTCGGCGACATCAATGTTTTCGTGTTGCTAAAAGGTATACTTTTGGCGACATATATAGTTTTGGTGTCGCGAAAAGTTATTATTTTTGTGGGCTCCTTATTAATATTTCGCCCCAAATGTCATTTACATTCAGCGACATTCGAATGATGTTGCGAATTTGGTGCCCTACTTTCAGCGACATGTGTTGTATGTCACGAAAATATCACTCACGTTTTGCGACATGGGTATCATGTCGCGATATGATACACACTTTCAGCTTCATCATATGTATGTCGCGATATGTATTTTAACTTAATTTAAATAAAAAAAACTCATAATTTATCTCCCTCTTTTTTTTAGCCAAAATTTTATTTCCCCCTCAAAAACCTCCTAAAAGACCCGCTTAAAAAAAAAAATCTTCTCTCTCCTCTCCCCCGATCTCTTCTCTCCACCGCTAAACTCCGACCGGGATAAACCTGACCTCGCTTTAATCCACAATCATCCAGCACCAATCCAAACTCCAGCAGGCATACCCAAAAACTCTGGGCAAGCATAAACCCTCGGAACTCGCCCCTCTTATACCTCCGATGTCGCCTGAACCCGACCCCACTCTGACGAACCCATGGCGTGAAATCCAGAGCTTATACCTCTGTTCTGATAGTGTTTTTACTGGAAGGGACACCGTCATTGCACAACACCCAACGGCAACCCACTCCGAGGTGGTTCTCCCTCTCTCTCTCACTTTATGATTTGGGAAATGGGGAATTGTAAATCTATTTTCTTCAATTTAGAGTCATGGAACCTTATAATTTTACTGTGCATCATAGGATTCGTTATGTAGCTTTTTTGTTTCGAACACGAATCAACCCTTGCTCAGCTACCCAATGTATGGTGATCATTTAGACAAGATTTATTTATTTATTTATTTTTGGTTCTGTTTGATTTTTTATAATGAGAAATGAAGAATGAAATTTCAAACATTTGTTATTTTCCCAACATATTATGGGAAGCCAAACTGAGTAATTATTCCCCTAAATTAGCAAGTTAATATGAAGTCAACAAATGTGGTTAGGCTATGCTTTTAAGTCATCAGACCGGCATGATAGTAATTGCTTTATAATTTTCTATTAAGTTTGTTGTTAACATTATATCATGGATTTTGAAGTACTAATTAGCATTTACTTGCAATTTGAATGTTTTGTTTTCATGATTTCTACCCTTTTTATCCCATGTTTAGGATAATGTTTGTACATGACACATTACCATAGTTATCATTGATGAATATGGGAGGAAATTTTGGCTAATTATTTGTGTTTGATAGAAGTAATTATGGAAATTAAGGTAGCACAAAACTATGCCATAGTGTTTGTCTTGTTGCAAATGAACATTTCTTTGAAGGTCATCTACTTCATCGAAATGATGGTAAAAACTTGAGTAATTTATGAGCTTATTTATATTAAATCGTTGGAATGGATTTGTTGATTATTTATTTATGGCTTTTGTTGTTGTCGTTGAGTTTATTTAAATGTTAAAACATGTTGGATTTCTTGAATAAACAAAGAAAACTCTGCCGAATTTTTTTACAATTATTGAGTGTTTTAAATTGATTAACTCAAACATAAGTTTAGGAGACATGTTGAGAACTAGGGGGGTGGAGCGTGTGAAATCACATATGATACTAAAGTAAGACCATTGTTGGGCCATGCGAGATATGTGAGATAATTTTTTAACTATGGGCATGAGTCTGGTGAACCTTTATATCGATAAAGTTATTTATCAGTTTATGTTAAATTGTTGGAAGGGATTTGTTGATTATTTATTTATGACTTTTGTTAATGTCTCCGATTTAATTTTAAATGTTAAAACATGTTGGATTTCGTGAATAAACAAAGGAAATCCTGTCGAAATTTTCTAGAATTATGAAGCGTTCTAAATTGATTAACTTAAACATACCCGAATTTGAAAATTGAGCGTCGAGGAGCAACAATGTAAAAGGACTATCAAAAATAGCAAAAAGAGGCACACTTATGATAAAAGTAGATTTTTTTTCCATATTATGTAATCCAATTATAATTAACACGTGTTTATTTGTTTCTTGTCACAGATTGATGATGGATTTAGTTGGATATCATTGGGCTAATTGATTGGATGACTCAAAGTTTCTCGCAAAATGTGTTTTATTTTTGTAGTTGGTGTTATTTTGAACATTTGTTGTAATCATACATTCATTTGAATGGAATGAATTGTCTTTTAACGAAGAATTGTAGAATTGAATATGGTGTCATTTTATGTGATAGTTTGGATGCTAAATTGCTATGGATGCACATTAATATAGGTTATATCATGGCAAAAATTTATATATATGCATCTTGCAATCTTCTTTTGGAATTATTGATTAAAACAAAACTCTTTTAGCAACATAACGTGGGTGTTGCTAAAAATCAAATCATATTCTGAATAATGACTTTAAGTAGCACTATAAATGGCATTTAGCGACATACACTATGTCGCCTAATTAGATGACATTCCGCGTCATGCTATACATGTCGCCTAAAATAAGATATTTCGCGATATGTATCGCATGTCGCCTAAAGGACGACATTCCGCGACAGGTCATTATGTTGCAAAAGGTGATGTATTATTTAATATAAAAAATAAATATTAATATATATTTTTATAAATATGTACATTTCACGACATATATCCTGTCGCGATTGGTATATACATTCCGTGACATAGATATGTATGTCGCCGAATACATTCTCAGACGGGGCCACCGCGACATGAGGGCGACAGGCAGTCTTATGTCGCGAAATGTCTTTCGCGACGTAATTAATACATTTCGCGACGTATATTCAGTGTTGCGAAATGTGTTTTTTCTTGTAGTGATTATTTATTATTTAGGGTTTTAGGATTTTTTTACTTAAGGTTTAGGGGATAGAATTAAAGTGGAGAGAGTTTCTGTATGTGTTTTATATGCTGAGGTTTTTGGTACAAAATTAGATTATGACTAAACTTTAAGTAAAAAAAATGCAGTGAACCTTAATTTTAATTGTTAAAGCCATATATATTCTTCTAAGTTTTTTCTTATAAAACCACATTCTAAAATATTGCCAAACTGTTCCACAATCAAGACTAATTTGAAAAATCTTCTACAATACGTAGAAGGGCCTCTCGTAAGAATCCCTTATAGGCAAATCAAAATATTCAAAATGATCCTTATTGTTGGTCATTTTTAAAAATAATTTAGAAATTTTTTAAAAAGAAAATCTATGGGGTCAAGGAGGAATATATAATTTTAAATAACTTTTTAAATAATGTGGTGTAGGGATGTCCAATTACAAGTGAAGATGAATTTCAGAGTTTAAACTGTTGACAGAGTGGGGGTTAACATAATATATGGAACATTAATAATTTATTAAGGGCCTTTTTCGTAAATTATGTTAACATTTCCTACAAATAATTAAAAAAATTAATTTTAATTTTTTGGGGCTTTTTCGTAAAATTATCTTATTTTTCTCACGCTCATAATTTATGATATTCATATTCTTTTGATAAATAACTTTATTCATATTAATTCTTCAACTTGTGAGTGATTTTTCTTTCAAGGCGTGGTCATCTATGCAAAACAAAGTTGTTTATTAAGTGAGCAATACTTGGCAATTTTTGAGTATATCCATAAATTTTCAAATCTGTTATTTAAAGTAGTTAAACAGCTCTTGTATTCTAATAATAACACAAATAGGTTGAAAATCTGCGCAATGCGCGGGTTATACGTTAGCCTATTAAAAAATAACATAGTCCTGACAAACAAGAATAAATGATAAATGAAATTAGTAGATTAGAAAAACAATTACAGTATTTGTGAGCAGTAAACATGTAGAAAAAATGTAACTACATTATATCACGGTCAACGTATTCAAAAAACTATTATGTAGATATTTATTCTCGAAGTAGAAGACTACACTTCATCACTCATCTTATGCATCGTTTTTCCCTTTCATCCATGTTTTCGAAACAAAGTAAGCAGAAATATATGTTAATAACAATTATAAATATTCATGTGAAATATTATTCAGTAAGAAAGTTGATTTTTTTCTTTTTTGCATTAACTGACGACTCGCTTCCTTTTTTACTTGTTTCCGGTTTCAGTGTCACAAACGAAAACCTCGGTATATTTGAAGAAATAATTACAAATCATTCAATTTTTCAAAATAAACACAAAAATTCTACAAAATCAATAACTTAACGTACATATTCATAAGCAGCATAAACCGATGTAAAATAAATTAAAACTTGAGGCAATTGTTTAAGACATGCATACCTCTTAACGAGTTCCTCTACTAATGACACTAAGCGATTTTGTTGGAATAAACCAAAATTTTAATATCTATCGAAAATATATGACTAGAGAAATATAATCAGCCTCGGAGAATTAAAAAATGAGCATAGCGGGAAAAAATTCCAACAAATTGTACTGATAACAAAAAAATTAAAATCAACAAATATAAATTATTCATCTTTACCTCTAGAAATAATTTGTTGATTGCAGGAGGAATGAAGTCAACTGAATGTGATTTTTATAGGTCAATGCAAATAGATATATAATCCATTCATAATGGTACTTGCCAGGTTGGTTGTGTGAGAAGATGTAAGGTGAGATGGTGGAGAAAAATAGCTTTTTTTCCTTTAATTTTGGAGACTGAAATGATTCTCAGCTCTTCAGGGGATTTGGGCGATTTTATCTACATGGGTTTTGGCTGATTTTTGGTTTGTCCCACGTGGAGAGGGTTTGAGGTTTATTGGGAGTTATATTAGTTGTCCACGAAGACACTGTTGGTGATTTTTAAAATAAGTGAGTAAGAGTTTTTTGGGTGTAAGAGCTTTAAGAGCTTGTCCCACATTGGAAGTGTGAGGAAGAGGTGGGAAGCTAACCCAAATATAAAAAGGGATAGTGTCCCACATTGGAAAATGTACAAAGCTAAGTGTTACCACTAAGCTATAAAAGGAGTGGGCAACCTTTGACTCCCACTGTTGATGTAAAAAATTAGATTGCTCTAATTATTCAATCACAGATAAATAAAATGAGACAAGGATTTTTAAAGTGGTTCAGCCTTATAAGAATGGCCTACGTCCACTGTTATGTTATTGCTGAGTGTTTGGGAATTCACGATTACAAGTTCTCTCAAGAAATTCCCTCCCTCCCTCTGGATGAGGGTGATACAATGTATTTATAGCCTTGAGGTTGTACATGAAAGGGTCGATACATTAAATGATATACATATGAAAGGGTAATACATTTAATGTAACGTGTGTGTCAAGGTGATAAACATTCAATGAATAGTTGAACTGTTGATTATCTGGTAATTAATGCTACGACCGAGATGCAGCTCGGACCGCCTTAGTGGCTCGTTGCTCAGGAGTTCCTCGGAGCGCTAGAGTATCTCGGAATGCTAAAGTTCCTCGGTGTGTCCTCGTTGCTCGTAGGGAACATGAGTTGGTCAGGGAAATGAACTTCCTCGTTGTTATTGTGCCACGTAGATTGACAAATGTCTTCGTATTATTCGCCCACATCAGCATAATAATTTTGGTATCAACAGAAGCCACCAATGTTTCATATTTCGAACTTTGAGGAGTATGGAACATTCTTTCTCGGTATATGGCAATATTGAATGATCTTCCTGGGTTTTAGGAGCATCGTATTTGAATTTATTTCCAAATTCACAGAATCCGCCTTTTTCGAATTTTTACGAGCGCTTCGATCTTTGTGCCCTTTTTGTCCTTTTAGCCGCCGGAAGTTCGATAGTTTCTTTTTGTAATCATTTCTCTCGCCATTTCCCAAGGCACAGTATTTAAACTTCCCAAATAATTATACCGTCCTCTACTTTTTCCAATTTTCTTGCTTTTCGAATTCTCCAGTCTTTCTTTCTCTTGTGCGTTCATCCTTGTTTTCGTTCGTTGTCAACAGACCTCCTTTCTTCCTGTAAGATCTTCTTCCTTCTTCTTTTATTCACCATGGTTTATATTATTGAATCTATTGAAAAATTCCGTTATGATTATTCCATTCCGTCTTGGGTAACTCTGGAAAATCTTCCTGAGCCCTTTGATTATTTTCGTTTGGCTGAGGGACATTGGTTCCCCAACCTTTTTATTGCTGAGTGTGGATTTTCTTTTCCACCCAACTCTTTATGCTTACAATTATGCCAACATTTCGATGTTGTTCCTGCAAAAGTAGCCCCCAATACATGGAGAATAGTTAATGGGGTGCATAAATTAAATCAAACTCATGGAACTCGCATAGGAATTCCTGAGATTATGTATTGCTATAGATGGGCTGTTTTAGACAACGTTTATTATTTAAAAACTAGATTTTTGAATAGAGCTTTAGTAGTCAACCTCCCTGATGCCAACAGGGATTATTTTGAACATGGGTTAGTTTTCAAAAATTGGCAACATGCTCCTTTAGTCGGAGACAGAGTGTATGAAGGTCCCAAATGCCCCCCATATGGCAATGGGATAGGTTATTTTCATTTTATTTTATTCTTGAAATTGTGACTTCATCATGTTTGAATAAATGCATGATTGACATTTCAAATTGTTTTTGTTTGCAGTTAACAGCAAGAGAAAAACTCCTAAGGAATCAGAAGTTAACATAAGGCAATTAAAACATATCTGGAGTTTGCATCAGAAGGTTACAGACGAGCATATCAGGTCTGCCTCATACTTGTTGCAGTACAAGAGATATACGTCGTCTTTTACTGCTCGCCCTGTGGTCAGCTCCAGTGATCCAGTGCAAATTCCTGAGGACTCTGATCCAGAATCTCATATTCCTTTGAGCCAGAAAATGGGCAGGAAAAGAGCTCCTCTTGCTCTATTTGATGACACTACTTCTGCTGCTGAGGCTAAGAAAAGCAAAATTGATGTCCCAGAGGGGACTAAGAAGGTGGATGTTGCGCCTTCAAAAGCTACCGAGAAGCCCCCAGTGGCTCCGAGCAAGAAGGTTGCTCCTGTGGAGATGACTACTATTTCTCCGACCAAGAGCTCTTCCTTGGTTGAAACTGCTGAAGTCCCTTTGAGGAGATTGAGGAAATCATCCTCAGTCAATTTGGCTGAAACTGTCTCTTCTCTACCATCTGGTGTTGTTGGTGTTCCAACCATCATTCCTCCGAGCTCTGCAATGAGCTCGGTAAAAACTTGGATCATACCCGAGGTCCAAGGAATTGATGAAAATATTTCTAGGGATATGCTGACATCCCTAGCTACTCGTCACCTTGCTTCGGTAAATTTCTCACACTCTGAATTTCCTTTCTGTCTTTGAATACTTGTATTTTTGCACTGACCTGTCACTTTTTCCTTTGTTTAGCTGGTGAATTGTTTTAACAACATCGTGAAGAAAGACGAAGCTATTAAAGCTTCCAGCTCCTCGTCAGGTGTAGAGGATGCTCTGCTGGGTTTAACCCAATCTTTGAAGGATTCTCGTCAGCAGTATAACGAGGACAAAGCTGAATGGGAGAAAAAGTTATCTATAGTTGAGGCCGAGAAGGTGAAGATGGCTGAGATCTCCAAGAGTTTGGAGGATAAGGTGAAAAGTTTAGAGGTCGAGCATCAGAAATATGACGACAAGCTCAAGAAATTTGAAGAGCTTGAAGATAAGCTGAAAAAGGCAGAGGAAGAGTTGTCCACCCTGCGAGATATCAAGGGCCAAAAGGAAGAATTGGATGTGAAGCTCTCCTCGGAGAAACTGAAAAGAAAGCTCGCAGTTAAAAAATCCTTCAGCGCTGGCTGGGATAAAGGATGGGACAAGGGGATTGCTGCGATGACATCCCAAGTTCAATACGGGAAGTTGAAATACTTTCGAGATGGCTGGGTAGCTGTCCTGCAGGAATTGAAGATCAAGGACGACTCTGGGCTATTCCAGCTACACCTCCCTGGTCCTCCCCCACCAATTGTGGAAGAAGAAGAAGATGAGCCTATCTCTGATGAATCTTCCATGGCCATCGGTGACCAAGTCCCTGCATCTCTATCTTCTGCCAATGAGGACATTTCTTCCATGCCTCCTCCTCCTGAGAAAATTTCAACTCATGCTGATCAAGTTGCTGTTACCACCGAGCAACCAAGCTCCTCGTCCCAGCCTCCTGAGAAATTCTTGGGAGACAAGGAAAAGGTGTGAAGTTGTTCGGTATCATTTCTATCTTTCATTATTTGTAATCAAACAATGCAATCCTTTTGTGATCTAATAAAATACATCTTTGTTCATCTCTGTTGTTGATGATTTGTTTTTGTTGATTGTTGTCTTCTTCTCATCCTTAGTTTGTGGCTAGAATGGAACTGATATCTGCACATGATACAAAGCTGATGCAGCAATGTCATGAGTATTATAAAACTGGTCATACAAATTTGAGTGTATCAGAAATTGCTGACATCCTTGGCCATGATGCCTCAGAACAAGCAATTGAGGCTTATCGGTACTTGAAGGATTTACTCGATCGAGCGGTGGCCAACAGTGTGGCCTACTATGAATTGATCGAGGAACTTCATTGTACCTTAAAAGATCTACAACATCAACACAATGAATCAACTGCTTTGCTGTACAAGGAATATGAAATAGATATCAACAGCTTTCTTCTGAGACAGGCCATAAAAAGATCCTTGCTGGATACGATGTTAGGGAAAGAACTCTAAAAGGTGAAGTTGAGGCCTGCATGCAGATTGCTGAGTTGCTGGAACAAGAGAACAATAATTTACAGAAAAAGCTGGCACAGTATGAATCTGCAGCGTCATCTTCCACTGCTTTAGTACAAGTTACCGATGAAGGTTTCTCGTTCTTAGAGGTTGAGAATGCCAAATTAAGGCAAGAGTTGGATGCTCTGAGAAGATCTGGTATTTCCACTACTGCTCGGGGACGAGGAAGAGGGTCTCGTGGGCGAGGAAGAGCTGTTCAAAATGTTGTCGAGGAGCAAAATTCTCCACCTGCTCGGAGTCGATCAAGAGTTCTCAGCCGTAATGTTGAAGAATCTCGTACTCTGTCAACATTGGAAACTCAAGCATACCAATTGAACGCCAAAGATCGGGCTTTATCTGAAATGTCCAAGAGAAATCTATCTTTGGAAGATCAACTTACTGCAACGAAGTCTGCTTTGAATGATAAAGATGTTTTTGCCAGGAACCTTCACGAACAATTGGATAGATTAACCTTCCAATTCCAAAAACAGCCCAGGGAATTTTGGATGGCAGGATACAATGAAGCCCTTGTTCATTTAGATGCTCGTATTGAACATGCCAATAATGAAGGTTATAAGCAGGGGTGGTTGAACGCCCTGGGTGTACTAAAATTGGAGCAAGGGCATTTTTTATGGGATTATCATGCTCCAGGGTTACTAGACTTGCCTGTGCCACCTTTCAAATTGGACATGGAATGGATCCCAGCTCGTTCCATTCCTCGGAGTTTAATTTCAAAATATCTTGGTGACTATAGTCTTCATTCTCAGATTGAATTATCTCGTCCCGAGCATCTCTTGGATACACCTTCTGTGATGAACGTCAGAATGCTCAGAGATGTTAATTTCATTAATTCTCCTCTTTGCTTGGAAGACCCTCCTGCCGGCGAGGAACCTGTTTCAAAAGCTAAAGGAAAGAAACCAATAGAATAGGTTTTTCAATGTAATAATTAGCACATATATGTAGCTTGTAATATATTTTGACCTTAATGAAAGAACTTCATTTTTTGTTTGCAAATCTTTATTGCTATTGTTCTGCGTTAAACACTAAGTATGTATCTGTTAAAAAGATAACAATTTTGTGCTATTCATTGACCAACTTAGTAATAAATATGAGAAATGTTGCTCAATAATGTAATGAGTATAAAGATGTTTAAAACTTTGCCAACCAACCAAGGTTGTTAAATTGTGCTCGTCGGCCAACTATAGTTAGCGATAGCTTATCCCCGACTAACCATAAATTTTTGTCTTTTTATAAAATGTGTCCGACCAATTAAGGTCGATAAATTCTTCCTGTCGACCAACTACAGTTAGTGAGTTTTTATCCCCGACCAACCATACTTGGTTCAGTTTGGAATATTTTGTTCTTCGAAGAATTTTTGTAATAATCTTACCTCCCGACCAACATAAATTGGAATGTGAGAGCATATTTTCAAATCAAATAATATTGTTCTTCCCTCAACCGTAGTTGATTATTGAACTATCAGGTTCTTTCGAACTATCTTGTCCACTAGTTATCTTACCAACCTTAGTTGATCACGCTAGTGTACGCCTCCTAACCAAAGGAGTATATTTTTTGGTTCTTTCGAACTATCTGTCCACTAGTTATCTTACCAACCTTAGTTGGTCACGCTAGTGTACTCCTCCTAACCAAAGGAGTATATTTTTTGGTTCTTTCGAACTATTTTGGTTCTTTCGAACTATCTGTCCACTAGTTATCTTGCCAACCTTAGTTGGTCACGCTAGTGTACGCCTCCTAACCAAAGGAGTATATTTTTTGGTTCTTTCGAACTATCTGTCCACTAGTTATCTTACCAACCTTAGTTGGTCACGCTAGTGTACGCCTCCTAACCAAAGGAGTATATTTTTTGGTCTCGCCCTTTTACCAACCAGAGTTGGTCGTGGGTTTGAACTATCGTCTTCTTTTTGTTGTCGAGCAGCGTAGTGTACAGCACTAGTATTCCCCGAAAAACTTTCAAACAAAGGAGAGGAAAATGGTGAAAACATCATCGTTTTATTCATATTGATGGAACCGTTGTACATTTTACATCATTGATAATACTTGCGAAGGTGTTCAGCATTCCAAGCATTCTTGAATTCTTCTCCTTCTAGAGTTGCTATTCGGTAAGTTCCTGGTCGAACAACTTCTGTAACTCGGTAAGGCCCATGCCAGTTTGCCTCCAATTTATTGTGTTTCTGAATTACCTTTTTTAGCACATAATCTCCTTCCTTTAAATCGCATTTCCTCACCCTTTTTTTGTAGAAAAGAGCTGTTCGTTGTTGATAAGCAGCATTCCTAATGGCTGCCTCTTCTCTGACCTCCTCGAGCATATCCAAATCCAGTCTTCTCATCAAGTCACTGACAGGAGAATTGAAATTCAGTACTCTATGCGTTGGAAGACCCAACTCGACAGGTATTACAGCCTCACTTCCAAATGCCAGCATATATGGTGATTCTCCAGTCGCTGCTCGGGGAGTTGTTCGGTAAGCCCACAATACTGATTGTAGTTCATTAATCCAGTTAGCTTTAGCTTCACTTAGCCTTTTCTTCAAACCATTTAGCAATGTTCTATTCGTCACTTCAGTCTGTCCATTGCTTTGAGGATGGCCTGGTGCTGAATGAACCTTCAAAATGTTCGACTGATGACAATAGGCAACAAATTCCTCGTTATCAAATTGGGTTCCATGGTCTGTGATGAAGGCATGAGAGAGACCATATCGACAGATGATATTCTTCCAAACGAATTGGTATACCTTCTCGTATGTCATATCAATAAGCGGCTCAGCTTCTACCCACTTAGTAAAATAGTCCACTGCAACGACGAGGTACTTGAATCTTCCTCGGGTGATCGGCAGTGGTCCAACCAAATCAATTCCCCACATGGCAAATGGCCAAGGGGAAGTTATTGGTGTCAACAATGCTTGTGGATTTCGTCGGATAGAGGAAAAACGTTGGCACTTGTCACATTTCTTAGCATAGGCTATACAATCAGCCCTCATCGTCGGCCAATAGTATCCTTGAGTCATTACCCTTTGTAAAAGTGTTCGTCCTGCTACATGAGCTCCACAAGACCCTTCATGGATTTCTTCAATCAATTCTTTCACCACGGAGGGATGTACACATCTCTGCAAACCTACCATAATTCCTCGTCTATATAAAATACCATTAGTTAATACATACCGAGCAACTTTATACTTCAATTTTTTGGCAGCGAGCTTATCCTCTGGAAATTCTCCCTCTTCAATATATACATTGATGGGATCCATCCAAGATGGTCCTAAATCAAGGGTAATAACATTCATCGTCAGGTTTTCATCTATGCTCCGACTTTCCAGTACTTCAATTGGTATCGTTATCCGCAGCTCGGTACAAGTAGCTGATGCTAGTCGGGCCAGTGCGTCTGCTTGTACATTCTCTATCCTCGGTATTCTCACCAATTGAATGGCATCAAATTCTGTCAGTAACTCCATCACCTTTGCATGATACTTCGCCATTAAGGCTCCTTTAACTGCATATGTTCCTATTATCTGATTTACAATTAATTGAGAATCACTGAATACAATTACTTGTCGTGCTTCCATAACTTTTGCTAAGTTTAAACCTGCTATCATGGCCTCATACTCAGCCTCATTATTGGAGGCTTTGAATTGGAATCGTAAAGCATATTCCATGTCAATCTCGTCTGGGGTGTTCAAAACAATTCCTGCCCCGCAACCTTCTGTGCAAGATGAGCCATCTACATATAATCTCCATATGGGCAACCCGTCTTCAAATTCCTTATCTGACAGGGTTCCTCGGTGAAATATTTATTGCTTCTTTTCATCCTCCCCTGACACTTTTTGCTCCTCGTCGACCATCTCTTCTCGCTCTTTTACCAACCGGAGCTGGTCTGAGCTCGAAGTTGATGATCTTTCTTCATCCATAAGCCCTTTTACCAACCGGAGTTGGTCTGGATTTATGTCTGTTGATCCTGTAACATCCACAGGTTGGTCAGCGAGCATCTTTTGCTCGTCGGGGGTATCAGGGTATGTAAACTCTGCTATAAAATCTGCTACAGCTTGCCCTTTTAATGATGATCTGGGTTCATACACAATATCATATTCACCGAGTTATATTGCCCAATACATCAGTCTTCCTGATTTTTCTGGCTTGTGAAGGGCTTGTCTCAATGGCATGTCGGTATATACGACGATTGTATGGGCCTGGAAATATGGCCTCATTCTTTTACTTGCTTCAATTAATGCCAATGCCAATTTTTCTAGCTTTGGGTATCTGATTTCTGCACCTCGAAAAGCCTTACTTGTGTAATAGATGGGTTTCTGAACTCCATTCTCCAATCTAATCAATGCTGAGCTAACTGCATTCTCTGATACCGCCAGATACAAGTACAACTTCTCTCCTGTTATTGGCCTGGACAACAATGGAGGTGCTCCCAAATATTTCTTCAAGTCTTGAAAAGCCTTTTCACATTCATCAGTCCATTCAAAAGTTTTTCGAAGTGTTTTGAAGAATGGGAGGCATTTATCAGTTGCTCGGGACACAAATCTATTGAGCACCGCAACTCGTCCTGTAAGACTCTGTACTTCTTTCTTCGTCATTGGGGATCGCAGCCCTAAAAGAGCTTTGATCTTTTCTGGATTTGCCTCAATTCCTCGTTGGTTGACGATGTATCCGAGGAACATTCCTTCTCATACTCCAAAGGTGCACTTCGTCGGGTTGAGCTTCATTTGGTATTTATCTAGTTGATCAAAGGTCTGACCTAAGTCAACTAGATGATCATCAGCTTTCTTGCTCTTTGTTAGCATATCGTCGACATAGACTTCCATGTTGCAACTGATTTGTTCGGCAAAAACCTTGTTCATCAGCCGCTGATATGTTGCACCTGCATTTTTTAAACCAAAAGGCATGACATTATAACAATAAGTTCCCCTTGGGGTAATAAAAGAAGTACTTTCCCTGTCTTCAGGTTTCATTTTGATCTGGTTGTAGCCAGAATATGCATCCATGAAGCTGAGAAGCTCATGTCCCGAAGTAGCATCCACTAGCTGGTCTATTCTGGGCAATGGAAAATGATCTTTCGGGCATGCTTTGTTGAGATCAGTGAAATCAACACACATTCTCCATTTATTATTCTTCTTCTTTACCATCACCACATTTGCTAACCAGTCTGGATATTTCACATCTTCAATGAATTGGGCTTTCTGGAGCTTCTCGACCTCCTCTTGTATGGCCTGATTCTTCTCGGGACTAAACACTCTTCTTCTCTGCTTCACAGGCTTGATCTTCTTATTCACATTGAGTTCATGACATAAGAAGTTTGGATCTATTCCTGGCATGTCTTCGTGACTCCATGCAAAAGTATTCTTCCTATTTCTCAAGAAAGTTATCAACTCTTGTTTTATTGAAGAATCCAACGACGAACCTATCTGGGTTAATCGTTCAGGGTGCTCCTCGTCCAGAATAACATTTTCTGTAGATTCTACCACCTGTCCTTTTACAAGTTGGGATTCATCCCTGGGATCAAGAGTTTCAATTTCTGTATCTTCCTCCACCTGGTAGGTAGTAGTCTTTTTCCTTGATTCCTCAAGCTCCTCTTGCTCGGCAGATGAATAATAGCATTCTCGAGATATTTTTTTATCACCTTTCACAACTCCTACTCCGAAGTTTGTTGGGAATTTTAAGCATTGATGCACTGTAGATGGAACTGCTTCGAACTTCTTCAAACCAACTCTTCCCATGATGATATTGTAGGCTGACTGCACATTCTTGTCCATCACAAAGAAGCGTATTCTTTATGTTCGACAAGCAGGCCAAGTTCCAATGAATATGTCCAACTTGATCGTCCCAAGTGGAAAAACTTTCTCGCCAGCAAAACCCAGAAGGGGTCTGTGATAAGGTTCCAATTGAGATAATTTCAAATTCAAGCTATCAAAGCATGAATAGTACATGATGTCTGCCGAACTACCATTGTCCACCAACACCCTTGAAATCACCACATCTTTCATCCTCATTTTGATCACCAAAGGATCGTCGTGAGGGTAAAGAACACCTGCCAAATCGTTTTTTGAAAAACCAATAACTAGCTTCTCTTTATTTACCTTCCTCGGACGATCATCCTCGGCAAGATTTATTCGTTGAATATATGAGCAGGCTTGAGCCTCTCCGAGATAAGCCTTTCTTTCTGCAGTAAGGTCTCCTCCTCCAGCATCTCCTCCTGTAATAACATTACAACCAAATGACCCAAAACGTATGGAAAATACCTCTCGTTCAGGCTGCCTTGGCTTCTTTGGAAGATCAGGGTCTTCATCTGGATCATCTTCATGATCTCTTTTCTTTTTCTCCTCCGTCCGACGAGGAGATCTGGAACGATCTCTAGTTCTATCATCATTCTTCCTTTCACCTCTGCGATCTACATACTTTGACAACTTTCCTCTTCGGATGAGCGTTTCAATCTCGTTCTGAAGGGCTATGCAATTTTTGGTCGTATGGCCATGATCTTTATGGAATTCGCAATATTTGGCCCTATTCCTCAGGTCAGGATTGGTCCTCAGTTTATCTGGCCACTTGATTTCTTCGTTATTCTTGATTTCTTCCAAAACATGATTAATACCCATTTTCAATGGAGTATAATTATCGTATTTCTTCAGGACTTCCCATGACGTCCTATTATTCTTGGAGTGCTTGTCACCACCATTACCTTTTTTCTCTTTCTTCTTAGATTTGTCAACCTCCACCTTGGTTTCTTTATCCATATTCTTCTTCGCAGCCATAGCCTCCTCGGCATTCATGATTTTGGACGCTTTTGCCATCAACTCCGACATAGTTTTAGGTGGATCTTTGGCCAAAGTGTAGTATAACTTGTTAGGCAGCAATCCACTCATCAAAGCAGTGATCGCTGTCTTTTCTTCGTAATCTATGACTTCCAACTTCTCGTTATTGAAACGAGTTATGTAATCTCTAGTACTCTCACCTGATTTTTGTCTAACACTTAACAAGTGCGCTACTCGCTTTACCGGCTTTGCTCCAAAATAGAAATTGCCAATGAACAACTCGGCTAACTGAATAAAAGTCGAAATCTTACCCCGAGGAAGATTGTTGTACCATATCTGTGCAGATCCGGTAAGAGTTCCCGAGAATGCTCTACACCTCATCTCGTCGGGGACGGCATATATGTCGGCAGCAGCCTGGTATTGTTCTATATGAAGAACAGGATCTGTCTTTCCATCATACTTAGGGGTCACTACAGGTGCTTTGAATTTCGATGGTGTAGGAAAATTCACAATGGCCTGCACAAAAGGTGTCCCTTGAACAAAAGTTCTCTGTAAGGGATTCCTTTCTTTAGCCATTTCTCCAAGTCTATCCTCCAATCGCTGAATGGAACCTTTCCATGCTTCATTACCTTCCTCGGGCCGCTTAGTCCGAGCAATTGATTGTTCTGACGTAGCTTCCTGAGATCTATCTCGACGAGTAGCTGGTCGTGATTGTGCTGATCCTTCTCTCAAACCTGATGGTGGTCGAAAGCTTCTCGATGGGGCTCTAGGTGGACTCATATTTCTCCTTGGTCCTAACCGACTGAAAGGAGACACCCTGCTTAATCTTTCCAGGGCGCTGGTTCTCTCCGGAGAGAGAGTGATATGTTGATCTGTATCCGTAGCCCGTATCGATGAAGTTCGCCCAGGTTGATAAGAAAAATCATTAGATTCTTCATTACGATATGACCCAGTACGCCTGGATCGCGATTGCCCACGATCACTCCTTTGCCTTGAATGGGTAGGTGCACCGCCGTGAAGAGTTTGAATGAGTTGCCTCATTGTTTCTTGCATGGCGGTTTGTCCTTCAGCCAGATTCGTCATAATTCCAGCCAGATTTGGAGGTGCAGATGGATTTGGAGGATTTCCAGTATTTCCAGCATTTCGATTACTGGATTCTGGATTATCTGCCATTGATGATAAATGATTTTTGGTGAAAAATGATAGCAACAGTCGTTTCCCACAGACGGCGCCAATCTGTTGATGTAAAAAATTAGATTGCTCTAATTATTCAATCACAGATAAATAAAATGAGACAAGGATTTTTAAAGTGATTCAGCCTTATAAGAATGGCCTACGTCCACTGTTATGTTATTGCTGAGTGTTTGGGAATTCACGATTACAAGTTCTCTCAAGAAATTCCCCCCCCCCCCCTCCCTCTGGATGAGGATGATACAATGTATTTATAGCCTTGAGGCTGTACATGAAAGGGTCGATACATTAAATGATATACATATGAAAGGGTAATACATTTAATGTAACGTGTGTGTCAAGGTGATAAACATTCAATGAATAGTTGAACTGTTGATTATCTGGTAATTAATGCTACGGCCGAGATGCAGCTCGGATCGCCTTAGTGGCTCGTTGCTCAGGAGTTCCTCGGAGCGCTAGAGTATCTCGGAATGCTAAAGTTCCTCGGTGTGTCCTCGTTGCTCGTAGGGAACATGAGTTGGTCGGGGAAATGAACTTCCTCGTTGTTATTGTGCCACGTAGATTGACAAATGTCTTCGTATTATTCGCCCACATCAGCATAATAATTTTGGTATCAACACCCACATTGGAAAAATATTAAGAATTTGTACACTTAATAAGTACAAATGTAAGATGAAGAGTTAATTCATCCAGCATTTAAGAGGCTATTCAAGAGACCTCAATACGGTGCGAATCACCGTACGCACACGCACACGCGAGCGTGCGCGCGGGGGTGCGGGGCAGTGGGTTGTAGAGGCGCTAGTGGCGCACTTTGCACTTCGCACGCCGCGTGTCCGCAGTGGTAGCGGGTTGTCGGGATTCGTCCTGCTCGGGCGCGGTCACTTTTTGGTTGACCCGTGCAAAACCGATTCGGTATTAATTGTACCTGTTCGGAAATGACTTAAGACTGTTGGTAATTAACAGTCATACCATTTCGGAATTGATTAAGACTGTTAAACCAACAGTCATGACTCTTGAAGACAAAGCCTTTCATTATCTATAAATAAAGGTTGCCTAAAATGAATTTGCACATATAACAGATATTACCCAGTTCCGAAATTTCCAACCCTTGCTATTACTCTCTTACAATTTTCAGGAGATATAAATTATCTTATTTTGTTTTGTGCACATAAACAGAATAAGAACTTGATTGACTGTTCTTCGCTGCTGCATCCAAAGGCTGTCTTCAAATATACAAGTTACAGGCAGTGCAAGTTGCTTCATTGTATCTTGAGTACGGATTTGCGGATTCCCATTTGTATACCGAAATTATTCGTGTGGGGCAAATACTGTATTTAGGAAAGTGACATCACGCCTTGAAGCTTTCTACTATCTATTCAGAAGTTACATTTTTGTATTGAAGTTGACATTATTGTGATACATAATGAGTTCCATTTCTGTATTTGCATTCATAATATCCAACAATCTAAATACAGTAATTTGTGAAATGGCCGACTCTTCCAAATCACTTCGACAAATAACAGAAGGCTTTGTCAAATTGGACCGTTTTTATGGTGGTAATTTTCTGCGTTGGCAGAAAAAGGTTCATTTTCTTCTAACAACATTGAAGATTGTATATGTTTTGTCACAACCGAAACCTAATGAAGATGGAGATGAAATCGTGGAACAGACTAGGCAACGGACAAAATGGGAGACCGATGATTACTTGTGTCGTGGTCACATTCTCAATGCACTTGCTGACAATTTGTTCGACTTGTACCAAAATGTTGGGACTGCAAAAACTTTGTGGGAAATATTGGAGACCAAATATCTTACGCAAGACGCTACAAGTAAGAAGTTCCTTATCGGTCAATTTTTAAGCTTTAAAATGCATGATAATAGGCCTGTGCTAGAACAATTTCATGACATCCAACGCATCATAAATCATTGCAAACTGAAAAAATTAAATATGGATGATAATGTAATTGTTGCTGCCATAATTGAAAAACTTCCTCCTTCTTGGAAAGATTATAAGAAAGAACTCAAACACAAAAAGGAGGATCTTTCACTTGAAGAATTAGAGACTCATTTAAGAATTGAACAAGAGTCTCGAATTCTAGATGGTAAAGAGGAACAAGAAAATTCTATTTCTAAGGTCCATGTGGTGGAGGAAGGAAAGGAGCAAAAATATGGCAATCATGGAAAAAATAACAAGCGGAAGAATTTTTCAAATAATTCTAAAGCAAACAAAAAGAAGAAAGGAAATTGTTTTCATTGCAACAAACCAGGTCACTTCAAGAAGGATTTTCGTGAGTTCAAGAAAGCAAAGGAAAAAGGAGGGACATCAGACACAAAGCAAAAATTTGCTGCTATGATATCCGAGGCTAATATGCTTGGAGAAGACAACTCTTGGTGGGTTGATTCCGGTGCCACAAGGCATGTTTGTAAGGACAAGAACTTGTTCTCTGCCTATGAAACAGTGCAAGGAGATGTTCTCTACATGGGAAATTCATCTACTGCTGCGGTTAAAGGCAAAGGGACAGTGGATCTCGAATTCACTTCCAGGAAAATCCTTAGCCTCACCAATGTTTTTCATGTTCCTGATGTTAGGAAAAATTTAGTTTCTGGAAGTCTTCTTAACAAATTTGGCTTAAAGCTTGTATTTGAGTCAGACAAATTTATTCTGACTAAGAATGGCACCTTTGTAGGCAAAGGATATTTGTATGAGGGCATGTTTAAGCTCAATATCAATGAAAAAGATTCTTCTGCTTATATCGTTGATTGTCTTTCATTATGGCATAGTCGTTTAGGACATGTTAATACAAAGAAAATGCATTTCATGGTTAATTTAAATTTAATTCCTATATATGAGAATGATATGAATGAAAAGTGTAAAATATGCATGCAAACAAAAATAACAAGATTGCATTTTCCAAAAATAGAAAAAACTACATCTTTGTTGCAATTAGTACATAGTGATGTTTGCGATTTGCATGGAACACCTACTAGAGGTGGTAGTAAATATTTTGCTACATTTATTGATGACTTTTCAAAATATTGTTACGTATATCTTTTAAACTCCAAGGATGATGTGCTTAATAGATTTAAGACATACAAAAATGAAGTTGAAAATCAATGTGATTCTAAAATAAAATGTCTTAGATCTGATAGAGGTGGTGAATATCACTTTCCTCAATTTTGTGAAGATATGGGAATTATACATCAAGTTACTGCACCTTATACACCACAACAAAATGGAGTAGCAGAAAGAAAAAATAGAACACTAACTGAAATGGTTAACGCTATGCTTTCTTATTCTGGTTTAAGTAAAGGGTTTTGGGGAGAAGCACTTTTAACTGCATGTCATATTCTGAATAGAATACCTGTTAAAGATAATAAGAAAACTCCTTACGAATTATGGAAGAATAGAAAACCTAATTTAGGTTATCTTAAAGTTTGGGGTTGTAGAGCTATTGTAAGACTACCTGAAACTAAGAGAAAGAAATTAGGAAGCAAAGGTGTTGAGTGTATTTTCATAGGTTATGCACAACATAGTAAAGCCTATAGATTTTTGGTTAGTGAACCTAATGATTCTGTTGAGGTAAATACTATAATTGAATCGAGAGATGCAATTTTTTATGAACAAAGGTTTTCTTCTATTCCTAGAATTAATAATGAAAAAGAAGTAAGCACTCCTTCACAGTTACCTGAAACTCCACCAGTAGAACAAGAAGAGATTAGAAAAAGTAAAAGACCTAGGAAAGAAAAAAGCTTTGGTCCCGACTTTGTAGTCTATCTTGTTGAAGGAACTAGAGACACATCTTGTAATCAATATGCTTTGACTCTTAGTGTTGAAACAGACCCACAAACTTATAGTGAGGTAATTAAGTCTGTAGATTCAGCATTTTGGAAAGAAGCTATAAATGATGAAATGGATTCAATCTTGGGAAATAAAACTTGGAAGTTAGTAGATTTACCTCCTGGGTCTAAACTCATTAAGTGTAGATGGTTTTTTAAAAAGAAAATGAAAATAGATGGAACAATTGATAAATTCAAGGCTAGATTGGTTGCTAAAGGTTTTACACAAAAAGAAGGAATTGATTATTTTGATACTTATGCACCTGTTGCTAGAACCGCCACTATTAGAATTTTAATTGCATTAGCATCTATATATAATTTTGAGATTCATCAAATGGATGTGAAAACTGCCTTTTTAAATGGTGACTTAGAAGAAGAAATTTACATGGAACAACCTGAAGGGTTTGTTATGCCTGGACAAGAAAATAAAGTATGTAAACTTATTAAGTCCTTATATGGCCTAAAACAAGCACCTAAATAATGGCATGAAAAATTTGATAAAGTCATTATTTCTTATGGTTTTAAAATTCATGAATCTGATAAGTGTGTTTATAGTAAATTTGCTAATGGTAAAGATGTGATCATTTGTTTATATGTAGATGACATGTTAATTCTTGGTACTGATTTAGAAAGCATTAATAATACAAAGAGTTTTCTGTCTTCTAAATTTGATATGAAAGATATGGGTGTAGCTGATGTCATATTAGGAATGATAATAATAAGGAAAGATAAAAATATAATTCTCACTTAATCTCATTATGTTGAGAAAATTTTAAAGAAATTTAATCAGTTTGATTGCACACCTGTTAGTACACCTTTTGAACCACAGCTAAAGATGATCCCTAATAATGGTAGAGCTATTTCACAATTGGAATATGCACGAGTAATTGGTAGTTTAATGTATGCCATGACATGTACTCGACCTGATATTGCTTATGCTGTTGGTATATTAAGTAGATATACTAGTAATCCAAGTTTATTGCATTGGCATGCTATCAATAGAATATTAATATATTTGAAAGGAACTATGGACTATGGTATATACTATAGTGGATATCCTTCAGTATTATAAGGGTTTTCTGATGCCAGTTGGATAACTGAGCGGGAGGATCATTCCTCAACAAGTGGATGGATTTTCACTCTTGGTGGAGGAGTTGTTTCTTGGGGATCAAAGAAACAAACTTGTATAGCTGATTCTACTATGGCAGCTGAGTTTGTAGCATTAGCTGCAACTAGTATAGAGGCAAAATGGTTAAGGAATTTATTAATTGAAATTCCAGTTTGGCTAAAACCAATGCCTCCAATATCTATACATTGTGATAGTGAGTCTACACTTTCCAGAGCTTATAGTAAAGTGTACAATGGAAAATCTAGACATATTGGCCTGAGACATAGTTATGTCAGACAAATGATTACAGATAGTGTAATCAGGATGGATTATGTAAAATCAAGTCAAAATTTAGCAGATCCTTTTACAAAAGGTTTTGCAAGAGGACTGGTGTCTAAGACATCAATAGGGATGGGACTAAAGCCCATTAATAATAATCACTCTTGATGGAAACTCAACTTGAAACTTGATAAATTTAAGTCTCAAGTTCAATGATTAAAGTACATTATACGACGTGATTGTAAGCACTATAAAATTTAACATCTCAAGGATAAGTGCTTAGTAATGAATAATGAAAGAGAATGAGTTTAACCTTAATAGATTTATGGTGTTTTAAGTTACATGGACACCTATGATAATCTACCTATATGAGTGTGGAAGTGGTGCCGCTTCCTATGAGAATTGGGCTTGACTCTAAAGCACTCATGAAATCAAGGTACAGACACAAGGCCTAATACATGTGTCGGCTTATATGGATAATCAGTAACTAAAAGATTTGTGTGTGAAGACAAATCCGGATAATCAATATAGATTGATAGTTCAAAGACAAGTCTACTATACTTTTATGGTTAACTTTGACGAACCTTCACAGGGTATTGGTTCAAGTCGTGAGAGACCAATGCTTATACACAGTCTTACAGACAATCAAAGATTTACAAAACTTATTTTGAAAATGGTGGAGGAATGTTGGTGATTTTTAAATTAAGTGAGTAAGAGTTTTTTGGGTATAAGAGCTTTAAGAGCTTGTCCCACATTGGAAGTGTGAGGAAGAGGTGGGAAGCTAACCCAAATATAAAAAGGGATAGTGTTTCACATTGGAAAATGTACAAAGCTAAGTGTTACCACTAAGCTATAAAAGGAGTGGGCAACCTTTGAGTCCCACATTGGAAAAATATTAAGAATTTTTACACTTAATAAGTACAAATGTAAGATGAATAGTTAATTCATATAGCATTTAAGAGGCTATTCAAGATACCTCAATACGGTGCGAAGCACCGCACGCGCGCGCGTGCGGGGCAGTGGGCTGTAGAGGCGCTAGTGGCGCACTTTGCACTTCGCGCGTCCGCAGTGGTAGCGGGTTGCCGGGATTCGTCCGGCTCGGGCGCGGTCACTTTTTGGTTGACCCGTGCAAAATCGATTCGGTATTAATTGTACCTGTTCGGAAATGACTTAAGACTGTTGGTAATTAACAGTCATACCATTTCGGAATTGATTAAGACTGTTAAACCAACAGTCATGACTCTTGAAGACAAAGCCTTTCATTATCTATAAATAAAGGCTGCCTAAAACGAATTTGCACATATAACAGATATTACCCAGTTTCGAAATTTTCAACCCTTGCTATTACTCTCTTACAATTTTCAGGAGATATAAATTATCTTATTCTGTTTTGTGCACATAAACAGAATAAGAACTTGATTGACTGTTCTTCGCTGCTACATCCAAAGGCTGTCTTCAAATATACAAGTTGCAGGCAGTGCAAGTTACTTCATTGTATCTTGAGTACGGATTTGCGGATTCCCGTTTGTATACCGAAATTATTCGTGTGGGGCAAATATTGTATTTAGGAAAGTGACATCACGCCATGAAGCTTTCTACTATCTATTCAGAAGTTACATTTTTGTATTGAAGTTGACATTATTGTGATATATAAAGAGTTCTATTTCTATATTTGCATTCATAATATCCAACAGACACCTCTTTAGCCAAGGAGAATTAACAATGCTCTTGTGTGTTTTGGAATCTATGTATGTATACAAAATAGAATCTACACTCCGCAAATAAAGTTACACGTAGCACATCAAACTACAGTTCTTAATTACACGGAGTATCTACAATTCTTTTCCCACGCCAAATACATAAAAGTAATCTGTCTCTTCCTTCTCTAGAATCCTCTCCGCTCCCGCTTTCAAGAGTAGGATGTCTCTTCCTTTCCCAAGTTTCTTTTGTCTCTTCATTTTCCAAAACCAACCACATTTAATTAAACCCACTTCCATTTCAGAAATCATTTGAATTGTCTTGCTCTCAGCATCAGATAACAAGGTTTGAACCGTTTCTAACCTTAGAGAAAGCCTTTGGCACTTGTCCTCGAAACCCCATGCAAGGCTCACCGCTTCACTTGCAATTGAAAACTCCTTATTTACGATGTCTTTAGCAACAACACTTATAGGTTCCGCCATTTTCTTTTGTACTCAGAGAAGAAAGATTTGGTATTATGTTGCCAAATCTTTGCAGGACTGTTAGATTTGGGGGTAGGTAACCATGTATATGTTGCCAATGTTGACATAGGCGGTATAATTGGATGTTGATCATTTTGAAGGTTCCTTTATCTTTTTATATTTATAATTTATTTATATATTTTGCAGGAGTTTGGACACAGTCCATCCGTACCAGTTGACATTCTGCCGACCGGATAAGACACGCTGATGGGAAACTTAGTTTCTCAGGGTTTGTCAGACTAAATCGTATGATTTTTTTTATAGAGAAATAAGGTAAATGTCATGTTCCTTCCTATATTTGGATTTTTAGGACAATGCTTTTCAAGTTTATAAATCTAGTTCCTGTGGGTTCATTTTTTTTGTCCGCGCCGGCGGCACCATTTTTCACATTTTTTATGGTATTTTTAGTACAGGGACTAAATTTATAAAATTATTTAGAGGGCCCTATTTTTATACACTTTGAGAATTATGAGGACTTTTCTCCGAACCCCTTTTTTTTATTATCTTATTGTCAGTAGAGGACGAGTTTTGATACATTTACTATTTAGGAATATTTGTTTGTATTTAAAATCTAAATACTACTGATGATCTTTGGTCTCTCACCTAATGTCTATATAAATATATATACTTTGCTATTATGTGTGTTTATATCTTTTGAGATTCAACAAAAAAAAATTAAATAAGGTAACTTTCCTCATACAATATTTATTCGTATTTAATTGTTACTAAGTTGGATGAGATTGCTACAACGCTAAAACAAGTTTTCCTTACCGTGGATGTTTTTGCCGATTTATAGTTTTTATGGATTACAATTTTGTAGGTCATTATATTTTAATTTTCACTGTAATTTTATGAAGAAACATCAAATTCATAAAAAATTATATCCTGATTTATTATTAAAACTTTATTGCCTTGCTAAAACAAAAAACAGTCCTCATATTTTCTGCCAGGCTATAAGATATCTCTAATATAACTATGCTTTGTAATCTTTGCCTCATTTACGAATATCCCTTAATATACCAGTAGTAATATGTGCAGTTTAATACTTGTGAATTCTAACATCTTTTTTTTGGGTAAAATTGTACATACTTTTAAGCTCACCTTCACAATATTCAATATTTAATGTATGGCAAATGCAAATAGTTAGGTTTGACAGTGATGATAGAATTCATAAAGACGGCAATGCCTATTGAACAAATAATAGGCCTTACACATCCGTGCTCAAGGATACAGTACATGTATATATATATTTAAAATTATTATTTACATAATAAAAAATATGTAAATGCGTCTCACATATATGTACTATCCACGATTGGCTCTATACTTTTCAGAGCACTAAATGAAAATTGAAAATTGAAATTCTTTTAAATAAAATAACTTAAATTAAAAAAATGTATTTTTGTATTTTTTGATGCAAAATCAATTTTAATATACTAAAACCAAAATTATCATTTGTATCGTTTGGTACAATCTAATGTAAACTAAAATCGAACCGTGCGGTTCGCAGCAAAATTGTTTTTTTTGGTAAATTCCCAAGAAAAAAAAAATTAAAAATTTTCATCAAGTAGAAAACTCAAATATGACCAAAATAATTGAAAGCCAAAATTTAAAAAATTAACTTTAGGCCCTCTCATTACAACTTGCCCAACTACTGTTTGAAAGTATCAAAAACTTAAAATATATATATCAGATTATATCATTTTTTATTTAGTCAATTTTTTAAACCAAAATAATGATATTTACCAAATGACAGAAATAACTTAATTTTTTTTTTAAATGAACAAAATAAAACTAGGATTATCATCATTTTATCATTCAATTTTTTTTACTAAAATAACGATACACACCAAATATTAAATTCAAAGTCCGTCATCTATTTAAAGCGTAGGCAACTTAAGTTTAAAGAGAGAAAGAAATGTTATTTATAATAAGGGGTTAAAAATAGATTCTCACATTCAACAAATGTGTGGCCTTTGGCTAAAATGGATTAACGGATGATTTCTTTTAAAATACTAAAAAAAAAATTGAGTTGAATTATTTTTTGATTTCTTAACATATCATGGTATTCTTAAAAAATATTAACTCAAAATGAATTATTTTACTACTTTATAAAAACGGGTCAAAAGTGTCACTTTATAATCCCTTATAAACTGATAATTTGTTATCTAATTCAACCTAAATATTATTTTCAGTTTTAAATAATTTATTTATACTAGATTTTTATATATTATTTTTTGAATTTTTTTTTGAAGTCTCCATTAATCGGACCGCTAAAAAATGACCAATTCTACATATGACTAGAGCCGGCTCTTGGTAGTATCCTTATTTATTTTTAGTACAGTCTGTACAGACACGCATTGCTTTTACGAATTATATTCTCGGCAAATTGAATGGGCTGCTGCACTCCAATATTGGAACAATTTCATGGCTAATGCCTTTTATGGGGTCTATCACTTTCACATTAAAATTGATTATTATCTGTCCTGTGACCTGATCTAACTCACACCCAAACATTATTATCTCATCCCTCATAAGAGTAGCACCGTCAGAGTCAAGAATAAGCCACGTCTAACTTGACGGCCCCTGTTTTCGCACCGTGGAGGTTACTCGACAACGATGGCTCATTCTCAATGTTTTAGAATATGTTTTTAACCCACTTAATTTATTAACTTCAACTAAAATTTGACTACTCAATATATTTGAGCTCGACTCCTGGTTGTATATATAAAAGGGTGTTTGAGCAGGGTCCATGAAATGAACAAGCCCAATTTAAATACGTTTTTAAGTTCGTAAGGATTTTTAGATCAAGTTTTGAGTATTTTAGTATGCCGTTCGACTCGACAGATTTAGACAGCTATTTGTCACTAGCTATTTTATTTGCGGGATTTTAAGGGCACCCCAATATTTACTTTAAAATATCACTAGGGAAAAAAAAAAAAATTGCTAAGGTCTATCACATCATATATATATATATATTTTACACATTATTTTCAATACAAAATACCACACATTTTATCTCTCTACCCTATACTTCAAACTAGGCCTGTCAATGGGTCGGGCCGATCCGTATAATAGGGTATGGGTATATTTTTTTGGACCCGAGATCCGAAGAGCCGTTTATAAAACGGGTAGAGTCTGAATTTTATACAAACGTCAGCCGAAGATTCGACCCGAATTGTACATCATTATTTTTTAAATATATATATCCACATAATATGATAGCATGGTTTTTGAATTTTTTTGAAAAATATCTTCACTTTTTGGATGTATGATATTTTCCTCTTTCATGTCCATGCATGAAATGTCATGCTTAAGTGTTTTTTTTAAAGGGAAATAATTATTTTTAAAAAGGGAAATAATTTTAAATAATTTAATTTATATTTTTTAAAAATATTGATATTTTTATATTTTTTTAATTTATATATTTAAAATAAATATATTTTTATTTTTTTATTTATATTTTTAAATTTTTTTCTGTAATTTTTTTTTTATCACTGGGGCAAATTTATCGTCGTGCCCTCGGTACGGGCATCCGCTAGTACATATATATACTATAAATTTATATATATTTATAAATATATCTTATCAATATAAAATGTAAGTCTTATATATAAAAATATATATTTATGTATATAATAAATATAAATAATATATGTTTTGTTTATACTAATAATATTCTATAATACAGTACAAAATATTTTAATTCAAGATTAAAAAATAAAGAAGGGGAATAAAATAAAATAAATATAAAATAAATGTATATATTTGGTTAGACCCGGACCCGAATCCGAGAGCCGAAGACTCGAATGGATTCGAGTCTGGATTCGATATTGTAGACCCTATGAAGACCCGAACCCGATGAAGACCCGATTACACAGATCTGAATCTCCCTAAACTCGACTCGTCTCCGACCCGTTGACAAGCCTACTCCAAACTCTCCCTTTATCTTCTTCAACAAATCATCTTCAACCAGCCATCTTCAATATTATTAAATAATAAGGGTTAAACTCTCTCTTTATCTTCTTCAACAAATCATCTTCAACCAACCATCTTCAACATTATTAAATAACTAGGGTTTGTTATTTAAATATTCAAAAATCAATGGATATTTCCCAAAAAGACAATGACAACACCTCAGAAGCAAATGAAAACTCTCAAAATTATATTTTTCTTCTAAACTTTGGGTCCCATTATATATATATGTGTATATATATATGTGTGTATATATATATATATATATTTGTTTATTCATAGGGATTGAAATATAATAATCGCAGAAACCATCCAATGGTTCGGGGTCGGGCCCCCGAAAACGATAATGATTTTCGGGTTGATTATCCTGAATCAAACTTAATTTTTTTTTGAGGAAAAATTTTCATTCGGGATGATTATGCCAAATATAATACATATAGTCGGAACGATTATGCCGAAATAAATGAATATATTCGGGATGATTATGCCGAATGGAATGTATATATATTTTTTTTGAAGAAAAATTTTCATTCGGGATGATTATGCTGAATGAAATGTATATATTCAGGGTGATTATACCAAATTAAATGCATATATTCGGGATGATTATGCCGAATGAAGTTTGAATCCAATTTTTCATACCATATTTGATTCGGGGCAAACATGACAAAATTTGGGTCTTTATTCGTGATCTTTATACCGAACCACTAGGTTATCAACTGGGATTTTGTACGCTAGGATTAATTGATTATGTGGTGTTTTCTCAACATATGAGGAGTGATATGTCCAAAGTGCACCCTCGTACTCAGGGTCACTAACCTCGGCCTGTCTCACAACTGAGTTGATAAGAAGCTTCCAACTGCCATCAGAAATGTCGTCTTCCGGAAGGTCGGCCCCTCATTTACCAACCTCGGCTGGCCATCAATCGAGGTCATCAGAGTCATGGGATTAAGCTATGCCAACGTCGTACTCTGCCTCAGCCGACGTTACCTCATGCATAACCTCGGCCAGTCTTTCAGGCCGAGGCCATATCGACGATTGACAGAACAAAGCAATAGTCAGACTCCTCTAACCTCATACTCGGCCAGGCTGAGGTTACAACAAGTGTCATTGCAAGTTCGAGCATATGCAAGCATATGGAAAACTTGGAGCACATGGAAATTCAGTTATAACCGAAATCATTCCCCTAACGTGGGGGGGGGGGGGGGGGGGGGGGAATATTTGGTCATAATTCTTTACATATGGCATAACCAGGTGTCCACTTATAATTAGTGTATTCAACTCATACATGCTCGTGGCATGCTTGGGGGTACATTACACCACCCAAGCACTATAAATACATGACTTTTCCTACCATTGGAAAGGCATCGATAATTACAACCCTATCTAAAACTCTGTTGGTTTACACAGTAGAGGGAGAAAGCTTGAGAGATTGTATCTATGGCCATTAGTGTCTTCATCTAGTGAAATTACTCACACACTCACAGTGGACGTAGGTCTGATTGGCTGAAATAATAATATACTAGTGTTCCTCCTCTTCTCCTCACCTCCCTCTACTAGATATTTACTCTTTGCGTTGCCATTGTTATAGCTAGCTTGAGCTTGTCAACACCTCACCTGGTGGTGCGATTTTTAGCATCATCATTTTGGCACCATCTGTGGGAACGAGAGGATTCATCTTTTCCTTTTTTGCTGCTTAACCTCACCGGAGACTCTGGTGGTGAACCATGCCTCACCCTTCGCGTGGATCTATTTCACCATTAAAAGAGGTCCCTTAAGGTTTCCAAGATCTATAGTCTTTTCATTAAAAGCTCAAACATATGGCACCGGAGTCACCACCGCCTCCTCCACCATCTGGTGTTGGAGGAACCAGTTCCATCCAGGCACCACCCCAGTCCGAGATGGCTGAGGTGGCAGCAACCTTGAAGTCCTTAGCTGCAACTCAGCAAGCGATGCAGGAGCAATTTGCCTAGCTAAGCCAGAATATAATAACGAGACCACCTGGGGTCTCTCCGGAGATGATTACTCCGGTAGCTGCTCAGCCACATCATGAGTCCAGGGGACCACCCCAAGCGTCGCGAAAAGACCAACTTACTCCTCAGCAGAGGAGGGGTGTTGCTGACCCTAGGCGTTTACGCCTAAGGAGGCAAGGAAACCCTTTCCCTGAGGATAGGTACGATGATATTGAGGCAGAGGATGCTCCGGCAGACTGTTGGGAGCCGTATGAGGTCTCAAACAACATTATCCGTTCTATACAGTAGAGTCGTGGTCAGCGTGCAAGACGAGATGATGATGCACGACAAAGAGGATCAAATTTTGATCGCTTAAGTAGAGGGTCGACCTTCGAAAGGCTTGGCTCGGTTAATGATCTGAGGGAGAGGTTGTCCAGATCAATAAGTCTCGCTATCTCCAGAAGGGAAGGAGGTGACTGTCGTCCCCATAATGGCGCACCCCCACATGGCCGAAACTATGGTCAGGGGGAGGTCAATAGCCGATGTTGCGTAGCAGCTAGGGAACCCTCAGTTCACCCTTAAGAAGTGGTTGGAGACAACCTCGGCCAGGCCGACTTCGCCAAACCATGGAATGACTCTATTCAGAGGTTAAAATAGAATATAGGGGATCTCGTAAAAAGTCGAGACCCACTACAGAGGGGATACTCAGAGGGTTCACCATTTGTGGTAAGGATTATCAACTTCCCAACCCCTGCCAAATTTAAACCTCCAGTGGTGTCTCCCAAGTACGATGGAAGTACTAACCCAGTCCACCATATTAAAATGTATCAATCTGCATTATACATTTATTCAATCTCTGATGAGATGAGGTGCCGAGCTTTCTTAATCACTCTAACTGGGGCTGCACATATCTGGTTCACTTCTCTTCCTAAAAATTCAGTTGAAAATTTTAAAGGTTTGGCCGAACGGTTTATCCACAACTTTTGTTTTGGGGTAAGACCTCAGAAGAAGATGACTCACTTGCTTTATGTGAAGCAAGGGAAGAATGAAAGCCTCAGAGACTACATCGCAAGGTTCAATAAGGAAAAATTAGAAGTAGAAGATTATGAAGATAGTATAGCAATGACAACCCTTATTGGAGGGCTTCAGAAGGGAAAGCTACTTTGGAAGCTTGTTGAAGACCCTCCTAAGTCTATGGTCAAGCTGTTAGCAACAGTTGGAAAGGTCATGAATGCAGAAGAAGTAATGGCCGCAAAGTATGTGGATGAGAATGGAAATAGCAATGGGAAATTTCAAAGGAAAATGGATGGAAAGAAGAGGACTGTAGATGATAATTTTGCACAGTACACTCCTTTAACTGTGAGCTGCGAACATATCCTCAATAAAATAAAGAATGATAGATCCCGGAGATGGACGAAGAAGCTGAAGTCTCCTCTACATAAGATAAACAATAATCTATGGTGCGAGTTCCATCAAGATCATGACCATCTAACCGACAAGTGTTTTGCCCTGAAGGATGAGATTGAGAAGATGTTAAAGTATAGAAAACTCAGAAAGTATGTGGATGGTAGAGCTTCTAAGGGGGGGAAGAGACAGCCCTAAAAATAAAAGAAATGATAAATGCCGGGAAGATGCCACTGCCAGAAGAGATGATGACTCAGATGATGATGACGATAACCTTGACCTCCCACCAAAAGGAGACGATGTCTCAGTGAAGAGGGTCGGTATGATCTCTTTCGGTGTAAACACTGTCTGTGGAGGATTAACAGGGGGTGACTCGGAGGTAGCTGATCGCAAGGCTCATATGACAGAGGCCAAAGATGTGACTAAATCCGAGGTTATGAACTTGGCATCTATGAAAGTTAAATGTGAGAAGAGAAAAAGGTAGATATGGACACCCTCGTGGTCGTCTTCTCACGACTTAATTTCAAGGGTATCTTAGCTCCGCACGATGACCCTTTAGTCATCACCACAAGGGTGCATGGGTGTGAAGTTCAGAGGGTCCTTGTTGATGGGGGTAGTTCTGCAGACGTTATGTTTTGGCCCTGTTTCAAGATCCTGGGCCTCAGCAGAGCTAGGCTTGTCCTTTATAATCATCCCTTAATTGGCTTCAGTGGTGAAAAGGTTCATCCATTGGGTATGTATGAAATGAATGTGAGAATGGGAGATGAATGGCCTAAGAGGTTGACTAGAAAAATTAATTTCTTTGTGATGGATGAAAACGTCTTCTCAGCCTACAACCTCATCATAGGGCGATTAACCTTCAAGGAATTTGAGGTCGTGCCTTCAACGGTCCCCCAAATGCTAAAATTCCCGACTCCTTATGGAGTAAGGGAAGTGAAAGGTGACCAAACATCGGCACGTGAATGCTACTTCAACTCTGCAGAAAAGAGAGAGGTTCATAAGAGGTCAATAACCACATACAATATTGACACACTTGATCCTAGGGATGAAACAAAGCTCAAAAAAGGAAAGGCTGCAGAGGAGGTAGAATTCATCATCCTCAATGAGAACGAGCCAGAAAAAACCATCCAAATCTGTAAAGTCCTAAAGTCTGAGATCAAGGAGGAACTAGTAAAGATGTTAAGGAAGAAACAAAGTGTTTTTACCTGGATCCATGCAGACATGCCGGGTATTGATCCTGAGATTATGTGTCATAAACTCAATATTGTAGAAGATGCCAAGCCCATTAAGCAGAGAAGAAGAGTATACTCAAGAGAGAGGTATGATGTCATCAGAGACGAGGTTGGAAAGCTTGAAGAGGCCAAGTTTATCAAAGAATTCATATACCCTGAGTGGTTATCTAACGCTGTCATTGTGCCCAAATCTAATGGGAAATGGAGGATGTGTGTAAATTTCACTGATTTAAACAAGTCTTGCCCAAAAGATAGTTTCCCCCTGCCTCGTATTGATCAAATGGTGGATGCCACAGCAGGACATGAGCTCATGAGCTTCATAGATGCATATTCCGGGTATATTCAGATCTTTTTGAATTCGAAAGACTTAGAGAAGACATCGTTCATTACAAACAAGGGGACCTATTACTACAAGGTCATGCCCTTCGGTTTGAAAAATACAGGGGCGACCTACTAACGTCTTGTAAATAAGATGTTCGAAGATCAGATAGGCAAATCTATGGAAGTTTATATGGACGACATGCTGACGAAGAGTCTAAAGGCCGATACTCATGTGGCCGACCTTGAAAGAACTTTTGACACCATGGACAAATACATAATGAAGCTCAACCCCGCCAAATGTGTCTTTGGGGTAGGAGCAGGAAAGTTTATGGAATTCATCGTCAACCAAAGGGGAATAGAGGTTAACCCTGAGAAGATCAAGGCTTTGCTGGAAATGAAGACACCTAAAACTATCAAAGACGTTCAGAGGCTAATCGGAAGAGTTGCTGCACTTAACAGGTTCGTCTCAAGAGCTATAGATAAATGTCTTAATTTTTTTAAAGTTCTTAGAAAAGCCTTCGAATGGAATGAGGAATGTGACAAATCTTTCAAAGATCTTAAGTCCTACCTCGGATCTCCTCTACTCTTATCTCGGCTAGTTCAGGGAGAGAAGCTGTACGTATATTTAGTTGTCTCTAAGTCAACCATCAGTGTTGTAATAGTAAGAGAAGAGGATGGAGTGCAGAGACCAGCGTACTTCAATAGGAAGACCTTCCATGGGTCTGAGCAGAAGTACCCTCGGATGGAAAAATTAGTCTATGCTTTGATACATGCTTCTAGGAAAATGAAGCCATACTTTCAAGCCCACTCCATGGTCTTCCTCACTCATTCTCCACTCAGATAGGTCCTCCATAAACCTGAGAAGTCAGGAAGGCTAATGACCTGGGCAATCGAGTTAGGGGAATACGAGATTGTTTATCAACCCAGGGTTTCCATCAAAGGACAAGCACTCGCAGATTTTGTGGCTAAATTTACCTGGGATGAGATCGAGGTTGATATTCATCAAGAGGTTGTACATGAATCGAAAGAAACGTCAGCCAAACATCAGACGAGGCCGAGTCAAGTGTAGCTAAGTAGAGAATAGTTGAGAATGAGGAAGAGAGATACCTCTTCAAGCAGGGTACCCTATCAGAGGGAAACTTCTCTTCAAATGTAACCATTTAGAACCTCTTTGTTGATGGGTCGTCTTTGTGAAAGAGAAAGTGGGGCAGAGCTGATAGTGTCAGCACCGTTGAGGTTCAACTTTAAAGCTTCAAACAATAAGTCAGAGCATGATGCATTAATAGCAGGTCTCTCTTTGGAAAAAGCCCTCAATGTCGATCATCTCCTAGTCTATAGTGACTCAAGGTTAGTCGTGAACCAAATCATGGGGATGTATGAGGCCAAAGATGAAAGGATGACCAGATACCTGAAGAGGGTGAGAACGATGCTAGAGAGATTCAAGGAAGTTAAGATGAAGAGGATACCTCGGCTAGATAACAGTCGAGATTATGCTCTCGCAAGGTTGGCCTCAACAACAAGGAAAAACATAAGGAGAACAGTACCAGTTAAGATTCTGATCAAGCCGACCATTGAAGAGGAAGAGGTTGCTAGACCTTTCCTGAATCTGAGTATGGGAGCTTCATGGATGGATTCCCTTATCAGATACATCAGAGAGGGAGAACGGACATAATCGAAGTTAGAAAGGAGAAAGATGAGGTTTAGAGCTGCTAAATTCTCAATTATAGAAGAGGTCTTGTACACAAAGGGATTCATGTTCCCTCTCCTCAGATGTGTCCACCCTTCAGAGGTTCCACACATCTTGCACGATGTGCATGAGGGCTTTTGTTCAAGTCACATAGGAGGGAGGCCGTTGGCTAAGAGGATAATCACTTAGGGATACTGGTGGCCGACCTTGGCCAAAGATGCAACTGCGTATGTAAAGTGGTGTGATAAGTATCAGAGGTTCTCCACCATCCCTCATCAGCCTCACCAACCTCTAACTTCAATCAGCTCTCCTTGGCCATTTGCCGTATGGGGCATTGATTTGGTAGGACCCTTTCCAAGAGATGTAAACAACTATCGATTATTAATAGTGGCTATTAATTATTTCTCAAAATGGATAGAAGTCGAGCCAATGATCACCATCACTGAGCAGAAAATGTTCCAGTTCATCATATGCATGTATGGCCTTCCAAATACCCTCATCTCAGACAATAGAACCCAGTTCAAGAATGTTTCCTTAGAAAAATACTGCGAAAAAGTAGGGATCAAGCAATTTTTCTCTTCTCCTGGATGACCCTAGGCAAATGGTCAGACCGAGATCACAAATCGAACAATCCTTGATGGGATAAAAAAGAGGCTGGAAGAGGCTAAAGGAATATGGATAGAGGAGTTATATGTTATGCTTTGGGCCTACATGATGACATCGAGGACATCAATAGGAGAAACTCCATTTATGTTAGCCCATGGCTCAGAGGCTATCATTTCAACAGAGGTAGGACTTCCAACTCATAGAGTTCAGACATATAACCCTCAAAGGAACGGGGAAAAAAGAAGACTTGATCTTGATCTGATTGAGGAAAGAAGAGGGGATGCATAGATAAGACAGGCATCTTATCAGCAGAGAACTGTGAGATTCTATAATCAGAGGGTGAAGTTAAGGCCTATAGCCGTGGGAGACTTAGTCCTGAAGAAGACGTGGCAAAAAATAAATAAGTTCCATCCTAATTGGCATGGTCCTTATAGAGTAATTGATGAGGTTGTACCTGGTACCTACTGGCTAAAAAATCTTGAAGGAGAACCTTTCTCCAACCCTTGGAACGCCGATCACTTAAAGAAATATTACATATAATGTTGCAGTTGTTCTTATCTTTTTATAATACACATACTAGTTTATACCAAGGATGTTAATGAAAAGATAGTAATGTTGTGTTGATACCTTTTTTACATTATGTTTTAACATTATTAATTTGGTGACCTCAAACCCTTAACACCATTAATTTGGTGAGCTATGAGATGAAACATCATTAATTTGGTGACCTCAAACCTTTAACATCATTATTTGATGAAAATATGAGGGTAGAACATCATAATGTGGTGACCTCGGACCTTTAACATCATTATTTGATGAAAATATGAGGGTAAAGCACCATGATTTGGTAACCTGAGACCTTTTACATCATTACTTGGTGAAAGTTTAAGAGGTAAAACATTATAATGTGGTGATCTCAAACCTTTAACATCATTTTTGATGAAAATAAGAGGTAAAACATCATAACGTGGTGACCTCATACCTTTAACATCATTATTTGGTGAAAATATGAGGGTAAAGCACCATGATTTGGTGACCTCAGACCTTAAACATAATTATTTGATGAAAGTTTTAAGAGGTAAAACATCATAATGTGGTGACCTCAGATCTTTAACATCATTATTTGGTAAAAAATATGAGGGTAAACATCATAGTTTGAGGACCTCAGACCTCAAACAACATTAGATTGGTGAAAAAAAGAGGTAAAACATCGCAATTATAGGGCAACACCAACATATTTTAAACAAAACATCATATGAAGCAATAAAATATGAAGAAGTTGAGCTACTTATGATTATCATAAAAAGGATTCAGACTTATAAGCCAGAGTGTCAAGAAGCCATCAGAGTTCATAAAAATAAGAACTACAGATAAAAGTTCATTAAAATTACAACTATGGAAAAGATTCACTATCAAAAGAGACTATATCTCGGCGGGAGTCGACCCACTAACAACATCAGTCGTCTGGTGAAGGCCTACGTTTGTGACTTCAACTCTATCATCATGATGAGTAGCATCCTCAATCTCTGTGACCTCGAGAGGAGCAGTCTCGGCTGGAGCAGCATCACCATCTTCAACTTCCTTCAAGGCCTGAGCGAACCGATGGTCTCCAAAGTCGAGACCAACAAAGTCCTCAACAGTCAAGCCCCCGGACTCACTCTCCTTCATGGCTTCCCATTTTTCAGTCACTTTGATACCCCTTTAGGTATTCAAAATCGAAGATAAAAAATTCGTCAGAGATCTTGTAGTCTTCGATGGCCTTCTCAGCAGCATTTTCCAAAACAGCCTTGACTGCAGCATCAACCTTAGACTGAAGAACGTCATTCTTGGCCTTCAGAGCCTTGTTGTGATACTTCTTGAGCTGAGACAACTGGTCGTCCCTCTCCTTGATGATTCCATTCAACCTTTCAACCTCTGCATTTAGAGAGGCCTCAACCTTCTCAGCTTCCTTACCCTTCTCTATAAGGGGGATCTTCTTCAAAGTCCAATCAACAATACGATAAAAAGACAAGACACCCTGCAGAAGAAGATCATACGTATGGACATATGAGTTATAATTTCTAAAAAGTCGATGTTACACTTTTAAGCAAATGAGCAAAAAACGGGTACCTGGATTGACTTGTGGAGAGCAAACTCTGTAGAGGGGGCCTGAAGGTAATCCTGGGACTAGGGATAATCCACCAATTAGCAACAGTGTTCTGAGGATAAGCTCAGCGTGGAAGCTTGGCGTGGCAACTCGTACTTTAGCTTATTGTTACTTTGTCATATTATAGCTTTGTTTATATTGACTACGAGTTGTAACGACTGTAATGTTGTAACGAGAATAATGAATGGGTGTGAGGTCGAACGGTACTCGCGAGAGACCAGGCTTGGCAGGGCCTAGGAGAGCTTTCATGCTCTATCGAACAACCTCACCGTGGGAACTTTAGAGGGACTTGGTTTGGAGGATTGAGAAGTGGGGCACCGTTGGGGCTTGTCCTGACCATCTTAGATACACCTGGTAAAATACCGAAAGATCTTCACCGTGGAACCTAGAGCAAAGTAGCTTCGAGTTCCATCGGGAGCTTTGCTGTGAACCAAACAGCCCTCTACTTTATGTCCCATCTACTGTAGGTGATGTCACTAGCCAGCTAGACAACGTTAAGTCTGCACTTGAGTAAACCACCGTGGTATTTGGGGCTGTCAGACGGTTGATAAGCAACCTCTGTGGCAACAGCCCCCTGACACACAGTGGTTAGGCAAAAGGCATGTCTTGGCATTTAATGTTTATGACGTAAAGACAACTAGTGCATCAGGTATTTAATGCTGGTGACATAAGGTATGAGGGAGGTCTTTCACAGGCATTAATGACTTAGCTGCCTCGGGGGTGGTGTGGGGGCTATTTAAGGCCCCAACCACCTCCAAGGAAGGGGATCGATCAAAAAGTTCTAAAAAGAGTTCTTTTGGAGATATTCTTCTAAGATTTTGAGAAATTATTACTAGAGAAAGAGTTATTGAAAAACCAGAGAGTTCTTCCACCCACTATTTGTCATTTATTAGGGAGCTTTAATAACTTGACAGAAATCCTTGAAGAAGACCTTTTCGGTGTGTGTGTTTTTTTTACCTGCCTACTAAGGTGTATCTAGGATGCTTACTTTTCTCTCCCTCTAGCTAAGTTATTTCTAAGTTCTTTATTATATTGTGAGTTATACACGAGAGATTTGTGGGTTTAAGCTGGGTTTCATACGTTCCAAACTGTTCTTTGTGTCTTGTGGCTAAATCACTAGTGTTTACTGATTAACCTTGTCATCACCATACTCAAAAGGGGTTACGCCTCCATCTTATCTAAACCACCCTCTTACATTTGGCGACTCTGCTGGGGAGGCCTTCTTCTAAGGAAGGAGTATGGCGTAAGATAACGTTAATCGAAGGCTCAACTTTGATGATATCCAACACAGTGAAGAGCAAGCAGCGGTAGAATTGGAGGCTTTAAGGAGCGGAGCTCCTCGAATAGAAGTGCCTCCAGTTCAGACAACAACAGGCGCTCAAGGAGTGACGCAGGCTTCCACGAGCGCTGGGCTGGGACCTGCCCAGATGACCCTCCTCATGAGCAAGTTCTATGAGTTTTTGCAAACTCCTGCAGCTTCAACGGTGCTGGGAGGACTCGAAGCCAATTCCTTCGTAACACCAGAGGCACCTCCAACGGTTCCACCAGGCGCAGGTACAACGGGAGCAGCCCCGGCAAGCATACCCTCCGTCGTTAATCCGGCGGTGGGAATCTCCGGAGTATCAATGGCGCCAGCTGTAACGATGGCTCCAACTGTAACGGTCATTCAGCCAACACCCCCATTGGTCGTTGCCCCATCGCCCATGGAGGAAATGAGGAGAGAAATGCAAAAAGAGATGTTGAAGTTCATGCAGGCTTCCTCACAGTCTATAGGCGAGGTAGCTTCAGTCTATGACAACTTTAGGACACCTTATCCTCAGGAATACAATGATGAGCCTTACCCGAGGGATTATATTCCCCCCATCTTTGAAAAATACACAGGGAAGGGTGGGAATCCGAAAGAGCACATTAAATGTTTTATTGAGCACTTGGGGGCGCATTGCAACAACAAGAAGCTCAGGTTGAGGGAGTTTTCCAAATCCCTAACCGATAAAGCATACACGTGGTATTCTCATTTGGCCCCTAAGAGTGTTTCCACGTGGGAAGAGATGCATGTGCTGTTTGTCCAAAAGTTCTTTCTAGCAGAGGATGAATTCACTCTGACCCAACTAGGGAGAGAGAAGCAACGACCAGGAGAAGACGTGGTGGCATACGTTCGGAGGTTCAGGGAAAGGTCTCTGGATGTGAGAGAGGAGGCCAAGGAGTCTAAACTATTACAAATCTGTGCCGAAGGACTACTCCCGGAGTACATTTGCCATCTTATCAATGAGACGCGCGAGGGAACTTTTTCGGCGTTCTTAAAATCTGCAAGGAACATCTCATTGGTCATACGACCAAACCCGGTGGCGGTGCCTATGATATTCAGGCAGCCGATACAACCTGGGGGAGGAAGGCCTCAACCCCCACGAGTGGGATACACCGAAGGAACAGATGGGGGTAAGGAGGCGAAGAAGGACAATAAAAGGAAGTTCGGAAGGGATAGAGAAGACCCACCACCGTTACCGGTGAGCTATTATAATACCATGGTCCAAGGTGGAACGGTCTACCTACCAAAAGGCGTTCCGGTGGAAGAACCCGATGACACAACGAAGGCGGATCCTAGGTATTGTCAGGTTCATCGAAAGATCCAGCACCCGACAGAGAGCTGCTTCACACTGAGAAGAATCATTGATAAGTACATGAAGGCAGGGACGCTGCAGATCCCCCCACAGAACGTTAATAACAACCCACTTCCAGCGCATGGGGCCCACTTGGTGATGGCCTACGATGATGAGGCGGAAAGAGAAGGAGGAAGGTCAACAATGAAGCAAAGGAAATTCGAAGAAACTCTGGAACATTGCACCACAGGAATGGCTAACGTAGTTTTAGTCTACGATGAAGCAAGCGCTAAAAACGTGGAAGACGTATACAGCGTTGAGGGCGAGGAAATGGAGGCAGTCGTTGAATACAGCGCAGTTTCAAAATCCCCAAAGTTCGCTTGGTTCTTCGATCAAGTAGGGATACCAAAGGAGAGCAGACTGGAAATAACTCGGGCGATCCTAGACATCGCGAAGAAGGATGCGGTTCCCTCGTTGAAATGGAGGGGACCCATGGCGAGGCTGGTGAAAAATTTCCTATCAGAGGTGACCTTCAGCGATGCAGATAGAGCTGTAAGGTTCCCTCATAACAGGCCCTTGTATGTGACGGCCAGTATCAACGGGGTTAGTTTTGCAAGAACGCTTATGGATGGGTGTGCTTCCATCAACATTATGCCGATCAACTCCTTCCACGCAGCTAATATCCCAGAAGAAAGGTTGGTCCCCATGCCTCTGGTAATCTCAGGGTATGACAACCAATCTTCCAAATCCATTGGGTATGTGAATGTGGGAATTATAATGGGAAATCTGAGTTCCCACATCAAGTTCCATATAATAGAAAGTGCAACTTCCTATCATTTACTAATAGGAAGAGTGTGGATGCACAATCAAGGTTTAGTTCCTTCAACATATCATCAATGCGCCAAGGCGAATGTCAAAGGAACAAAAGTGATCATTAGGGCTACAAAAAGGCCTTTTGCTATCGAGGAAGCTCACTTTGTAGATGCGGCCTTTTATATGGAGTTGGAGGAGGATGCTCGAGTCCTAACGAGAAGAATGGAGGGGGCATGGGTTCCCTCGATCAGAGATAGAATGGGGCCTCTGAACGAGCAAAGTAAAGAAGCCGCGAGTAACGAAAGGGTGAGGGCCGAAGAAACCCATCGGGTGATCCCTCGACCCCAAAGTACCACGAAGCATCTCAAAAACAAAGTAAGGCTTAGAGTGGATCCTGTGGAGCATGAGGTCCAACGGCAAAGCGTGCTGAGTCGCTTTTCAGGGGGAAGAATCGCTGAGGCTTCGAGAGAGAGGAAGAGGAAGGCCGTGGCAATAGCTACCAACAGGCAATGCAAGAAGGTGGTCACTGAAGGGGGGAAGGTGGTATACCGTTTATAACGATGTGAGCGGGCGGCCGAAGAGACCGAGGATGGGGCTGACCCGTTATATGAGTGTTTCTTGGTGGATCAACAGGGACAGTGTATGGTGATAGAAAACTCCAACATACAGGAGTTCGTGGAGGAGGTCGCCGAAGAACCAGACTACATGGAAAATCAACCAAAGCCCCAGGCACAAGAGTTGGAGCAGTTGAACCTGGAAGGAGAATGGGAAGACCCAAGGCCCATCTTCATCGCGAAGGATCTCGGTAAGGAGAAACAAGAAGCCTTGGTTGGGCTAATCCGGGAGTTCATAGATGTCTTTGCATGGAAGTATACCGAAATGGAAGGGCTAGATGAGGAAGTGAGCTGCCACAAGCTAAACGTGATGCCTTCAGCCATCCCGGTGAAGCAGGCAACAAGGACTTATAAACCTGAGTTGGACTTGAAGATTAAGGAAGAGGTTCAGCGTTTGTTGGCAGCAGGATTCATCAAACCAATACAGCATCCCCTTTGGCTATCTAGCATTGTGCCAGTAGGGAAGAAGGACAAGAGTCAAATAAGGATCTGTGTGGATTTTAGAGATTTTAACAGGGCTTGCCCCAAAGATGAGTTCCCTCTACCCTCCATTGATAGCTTGATAGATGCCACGGCTGGGCATGAGATGTATATCTTCATGGATGGGTACGTAGGGTACAACCAGATCAAGATGGACCCCGCGGATGCAGAGAAAACGGCATTCAGAACCCCGTTGGGCAATTTCATGTACAAAGTAATGCCGTTTGGACTTAAGAACGCGGGAGCTACTTATCAAAGAACAATGATGGCCATTTTTCACGATTTCTTCCACAAATTTGTAGAATTCTATGTGGATGATTTGGTCATCAAATCGAAGAAGGAGGAGTCCCACCTAAACGACTTGAAGAAGGTGTTTACTCGATGTAGGAAGTATAAATTCAGGATGAACCCATTGAAGTGCGTCTTTGGAGTAACAAGCGGGAAGTTTCTAGGCTTTGTGGTTGATCGACAAGGGGTGCAAATGGACCAGGATAAACAACGCGCGATCTTAGAGATGTCGTGCCCAAGAACGACGAAGGAGCTAAAAAGTTTCCTCGGCAAAGTCTCCTACCTCAGAAGATTTATACCTGGATTGGCCGAGGTAACACACCCGTTGATGCAGCTACTGCGAAAGAACACAAAGTTCAGGTGGGAAAAGGATCACCAGGAGTCTCTTGATGAGTTGAAGAAGCTGCTTGTTTCACCATAAATCATGGTTCCTCCACAGGCAGGAGTACCGTTGCAGCTGTACCTCACCTCCACTACAAGGTCCGTTGGAGCTTTGCTGGCACAAGAGATTGACGGGAAAGAACGGCCAGTGTATTACCTCAGCAGGATCATACATGGGCCATAGATTAGATATAGCAGCCTAGAAAGGCATTATTTGGCCTTAGTCTTTGTAGCACAAAAACTTAGACATTATATGTTGACTTTTACAATTCAAATTGTAACTAGATGTGATCCTATTAAGTATTTGTTGGCTAGAACTATCTTGATTGGCAGGGCAGCTAGGTGGTTCCTTATTCTCTCCAAATATGATTTAAAGTGTGTGGTTCCTCGTGCTATCAAGAGCCAGGCGTATGCTGATCTGTTGGCAATCTTTCCATCAGGAACGTTTGAACCACCTAAAGAAGACATTCCGGGAGACGACTTACAAGCCAACTATCTGGATGCAACCGATGAGGAATGGACGATGCAGTTTGATGGGTCTTCGGCAGAGAAAAAAGGAAGGGCAGGGGTCATCCTTTCAAAAGTAATGGATGAGATTTGCCTTTCCTACAAACTAGATTTCCCTTGCTCCAATAACGAAGCAGAATACGAAGCGTTGGTACTAGGGTTACTGGAGGCTCTTCGAAGGGGGAATTCGTTCACTCTGCATCAAGGGTGACTCGAACTTAGTAATTCAGCAAGTTAACAGAGAATATGCGTTAAAGCACATGAGTTTGGCACCGTACAGAACGATCATTCAAAGGCTCCTCAGCCAGTTCCATCGGACCAAAATCAGAAGACATCCCAGAACGATGAACCGTCATCCAGACGCTTATGCCACTATTGCTCAAAAGATGGTCATGAGGAGCGATACGACTATCGTTACGATCCAACGAAGAACATCTCCTTCGGTTGTGCAGTCAATACTACCGATTGAGGGAGACGCGGATTGGAGAGGAGAGATCAGGAAGCAACTGGAGTCTGGCGAAGGAGCTATGGGACTAAGAGAGTTAGCCCAATACTTTACAAACCAGGGAAATCTTTACTTCAGAAATGCAGGGGGGTGGTTATCGAGATGCATTGGGCCAGAGGAAGCAGAGCGGAGGTTGAAGAAAACACATGAGGAGCACTGCAAAACAACTGAGATACCTCTTTATAGGAGAATTCAAAGAGGGGGATATTTTTGGCCTAGAATGAAACAGGATGCGGCAGAACTACAACGGAATTGTGATAAGTGTCAGCTATTTTTCGAAGCAGCTGAGTGCCATTTCATCGAAGCTCAAACGGACTGGAGGCAGCCCTATATCGACTTTATTCAAGATGGAATTGTCCCAACGGAGAAAATGGATGCGATGGGATTAAAGCGAAGGGCCCCGAGGTTCTATATCCAGGAGGGGCAGCTTTATCGAAGGGGGTACTTCAACAGGCCATTGCGTTGCATCACAAAGGAAGAAGCAACTGAGGTCCTCAAACAAGCCCATGACCCAGCTCACATAGGAGGGGCCAAGTTATATGATCAGCTGATGACGTTGGGGTATTATTGGCCAACGATGGAGAAAGACTCTGCCGAATTTGTTCGAAAATGCAAAGCTTGCCAACTTCATGGAAATATGATCCATGCCCCATCGGTGGACTTACACTCTCTGGCAACGCCTTATCCTTTACACACTTGGGCGTTCGACCTCGTGGGGGCGATACATCCTTCGTCGAGGGGTAAGATATGGATACTGGTAGAAACGAAGTGCTTTACAAAGTGGGCTGAAGCAATACCACTCAGAAGGGCAACGGCTGGGGTAGTGAGTAACTTCATCAGAGAGTATATCATTTGCCATTTTGGGATCCCAAAGGTTATTCTCTCAGATAATGGGACTCCCTTCGTCAACTCAGAAGTAACGATGCTCACAGATAAGTACTCCATTGTTCATCACACTTCAACGGTGGCATACCCGAAGGGTAACGGTTAGGCCGAAGCAACTAACAAAACTCTGGTTAATATCTTGGCTAAAACGATGGAGGACTTTCCAGGATCGTGGGATGACAAGATACCAGCAGTGTTGTGGGCCTATCGAACGACGAAGAGGAAGCCCACAGGGTACACTCCGTTCTCCCTTGTCTACGGGGCTGAGGCAATCCTTCCAGTGGAGTTGGAAGTTCCCTCTGCTCGATACGCCTTGCGAAGTAGCATGCTTCCTCAGAACAAGCATGTGCAGTTGGAGGCATTGGATGAACACAGAGACAACGCGATGCAACATTTTCAAATGTATACAAAGCAGCTCTCTAGGGCATATGACAACCTGGTAAGACCAAGGAGGTTCGTGGAGGGAGATCTCGTTTGGAAAGCAGCGGTGAAACACATTAGGGGACTTCCTCTGCCAAAGTTCGCAGCCAATTGGGAGGGATCTTTCGTCGTGAAGGAAGCTCATGATTCAGGTTATTGCTTAATTTCTAAGTTGGAGGAAGATAAGCCATTCAAAATTAATAATAAATGGCTGAAAGTCTATCATGTGTAAACAATTAAGTTTGTACCATCGATGTATCTAGTCTTTGATTATGAATATACAAGTTTTATTGATGACGTGAAGTATAGACATTGATATGAAAGCAGTCATAACTCAGAGATAAACTGGAAAATATACATTCTTTCATTCATTAAACAAGAGAGCATTACAAAAAATTGGGAAGTATTGCCCAAGAATTACATGAATGGACGAAGAAAGAAAATATATACAGGAGTTTACTACCCTAAGAGGAACCATAGGTCCGGGGAAGAGAAAAAATCCCCAGGAAGGCCCGAAGAAGCTGACGCAAAGGAGCTTTGAGGGTTTGACAGCAACCTCTAGCCTGGTTTGCACCTGTGTGCGTTCAATAAGAAGTCTCTCCCGTTTTAGCTTGGCCAAACGCAGAGCCTCTTCGGCATTCTTTACTTCTTCATCCGCCGATTCCAAAAGAGGTGCCATCTCAGCTAACTTAACGTCCTCAGCCCGTTGGTCCTCCTGGTGCTTTCTCAGTAGTTCACTCTGGCCGATTAGCTGCTGACTCTTCAAAGTTTTCAAATACGTTATAAGCCAGTCGAAACGGAAATCGTCACGACCCAATTCCTTCAGAAAACCCAGAAACTGATTAATGAGGGCTCGGGTGACAGTGGAAGTGGGAGTACTGGCAATCTCAGTAACAACGATCGCCATGCCTTGCAGTCGATGACTCATCATGGGAATGTTGGACCGTAGGCAGTCCACGGTGAAGGTCTCGGGGTGATGGTTCACTAACTGCTCAATCACCAAGCGATGGCTCACAGGCATTTGGGGAGAATTGTGAAGCACCATTAGGCAAAAGGCAGGAGGAGTTAAGTCAGGAAGAGGCAATTCGCACCCAGATTCACTTTCTACCTCGGCACCAGTCGTGGAACCTTGGTCAGCATGATCAGATTCTTCCGAAATAGCAGGTTCCTGACGAGGTGTGCCCATAAGTGAAAGAGCTGGTGAGGAATCCTCCCGAGCAACCTGAGAAGAGATATAAAAAACAATGAGATTATATAAAAATCTTAACAAGCGTTTTCGTTGTTAAGTCACCGTTATAAGCTGGAGATTATATAAAAATCTTAACAAGCGTTTTCGTTGTTAAGTCACCGTTATAAGGTGGAGATTATATAAAAAATCTTAACAAACGTTTTCGTTGTTAAGTCACCGTTATAAGGTGGAGATTATATAAAAATCTTAACAAGCGTTTTCGTTGTTAAGTCACCGTTATAAGATGGAGATTATATAAAAAATCTTAACAAACGTTTTCGTTGTTAAGTCACCGTTATAAGGTGGAGATTATATAAAAATCTTAACAAGCGTTTTCGTTGTTAAGTCACCGTTATAAGGTGGAGATTATATAAAAAATCTTAACAAACGTTTTCGTTGTTAAGTCACCGTTATAAGGTGGAGATTATATAAAAATCTTAACAAGCGTTTTCGTTGTTAAGTCACCGTTATAAGATGGAGTTATGAAAAAAAAAAACCTAACATACGGTGGAGTTTATGCAGAGAATTAAGAAAGTACCTGAGTCACAACAGGGGCAGGAATGGGAGTCACCACGGAGGTTAAAGGGGCAGGAACCGTTGGGAGGGGACTTGTTACCTCATCAGCCTCAACGGGGTCTCTGGCCGCAGAAACCTCAACTATCGGCAAAGTTCCCTCGCCCACATAAGGTACCAAAGAAAGCATAGGGGGTTCATTGGGAATAGATGATGGACTCCCGAAAGAGGCCCCAGCACGAAGGGGCGCAGAAAAACCACCAGGCTGCGAAGAAGCCCCAACCTTAGCCCTGTGTCCGTAAAGACTACCCAAAGAAGAGGGTGGTGAAAGATCAGGGGAAAGCTGCAATATAAAAGCCAATGTTAGTAAAGAGGAACAAGTACAGAAAAAGGGCGAAATATATCCAAGTGTTACTTACCTCAGTCAGGACATTGAAAAGGGGCACTATGGTCAGAGGTCTCGCCAGCACCGTTGGGCGAACAATGTTTGCTAGCAACGAGGACACTTCGACCTAGGGCAACCAACATCCCAAATTCAGCGCACAGAATGGGGTGAAAGAGAAGGAATGCCAGATCAGACAAATTAAGTATGAAATCATTACCTCAGGGTCACTTGCAGCAGCCAGAACAATGGGCAGAGCAACCTCAGGGGAAGCCAGTGAGCCAGAGGGGACTGAGGTAGTTGTCTCAGATTGCGTTGTCTCTGGTGGCGAAGAGACATCCATGGGCTCTATAACCTCACCCTCCACAGCTGCCTCCCTCGCCCGTCATGAGATTGAACGACGGGAGTAAGTAAGCCCGGTCATTGGCGAACGGGGTGTGGTAGTATCGGATGAGAGGGCACCACAGCGACCACCCACGAAACGGCTTATGGGGGGACTTGGGGGACTAGGAGGACGAGGCCCAGTTTCTTTAAACCCCTGCACCAAAGTAATTAAGAACAATATATATAAGAAAATGCAGCTTGCTTTAACTAAAGAGGAAAAGAGAACAAGATAAGTGTACATACCTCAGATTGGGAAGAAGAATGAGAAGCTTGCACCGTGGGAGCTTGCTTCCTCTGGGACTTGGTGCCTAAAGTCTTCCTCCTTGTCTTTGTCACATCACTGCCAATAGCTTGAGGAACCTTCGAACTTTTCCTCCTCCTTGTAGCTGGCTCAGTTGGATCGACGACGATCGTAGGGAAAGCAACCGAAGGAGGAACGACGACAGCGCGCCGTTGAAACTCTGCATTTACCCGATCTACCTCAGCCTGCACCTCCCTCCTTAACCTCTCGGCCTTTTCAGTAGATATAGGAGGAGGAACGGAGGCTATGGGAAGGGCTGCCACAGGAGTCTGGGATTTGGACTTTGATTTTTTCGTGGAAGCCACCCCACTCTTGGCCTTCTTGGTTGATGGCTGCGAAGACCCTTCATCAGCAGTGGCTCCAGTCGAAGGAGCAGTCTTCCTGGATACCCCAACACTTTTGGCTTTGGGTATGGCAGTAGGAATCATGGGGCATAACGGAGGAAGCTCTTCGGTAGGCCTTTTAGGGGTTTTGCTTAGAGGGAACTCAATCCCAAGAACGTAGTTGCCTTTAAGTCCCAGCTCCAACGCAGAAAAAGACAGAACTGGAGGGTACACGGGCTCGCCATCTATGAACTCAGCAATGTCAGCCAGTTGTTTCGTCCAGAACTTCGTGGAAAATAGACCGGTCACATCTCCTTGCCTTTTGTTGGAAGGAATGGTGACTCGCCCAGCCATTGATTCACTTATCCCCCACGCAGCAGTAGAGGAAAATAAGGAACATGCCTCGCTGAAGCTAACCTTTGGGTTTGAAGATTGGAAAACTGGGCGAGGAGCCCCCTGATCAAACCCAAATTGACGACTGCACCGATTGGGATTATAATGTTCGCTGGAATATCCCCACTCGGTGTAGGACGGCAGATACCCCGGAGAAATGAGAAGCACCACGGCTAACAGAGGATCTTCAATGTCTACCCCCACCTGAACCACCCTGGATTCGTGCTGGAAGAAATCACAAGTATAAAAAAAGACGTCCTCTCCGTAAGGCCTCATAACAAAGTCCTCAAAACGGTCAATTGAGGCGATCAGCTCTTTTCGGCTCTGCCTCTTGTGATAAATATAAGAGCGTGGGGGCAGAATGGTTTCCCCAGAAGGAGGTCGGTTGGCCTTGGCCGCTACAACAGGAAAGCGCACGTACAGGAAGTCGGTTAGAAGGACGCTGTTGGCAAAATTGGCCAGGTTATAACGGCCAAGCGATCGTTCCATGTCGAACAATGCTCTGTAGAGCCAGGTGTAGAGGGACCTTAAGGCAATTGCAGGCAAAGGAAGTTTGATGCCCCGGGCCAAACGAAGGGATATGTTGATAAGGTCCCTTCGGGGCTGATCATTTGGTTTTCCCGTCAAAAGAAAACGGGAAAGAATCACAAGGATGTAAGCGGGGAGCTCTAACGAAGTACCTTGACCAGGGGCATCCGTTAAAGTTGAAGAACTGCCTTCACTAGAACCCTTGAAGAAGTAGTTAATCAGCGGAGTGAAGGTAGTTTTGTTTGAAGAACCGATGCAACTTCGGCATATTCGGTCCAACGCCAAACGGTCAGCAATCTCTTGGGCGTCGAGAGGCTCATCGGTATAAGGCTCATGGCCTGCTGCTTCGAGCCCCAGGAGCTCGCAGACATCTTCTAGGGTTATCGTAAACTCGCCCCATGCAGCGATGAATGTGTGAGTCGTCACGTTCCAACGGGAAACAAGAATGGGGAGAGCAGCATTATTTTTGGAGAGAGTAAACTCACCAAACCATTTGGCCCGTTGAAGGCCAATCTTACTCAGAATATCACCATGGGAACTCACCATGTGAGAGTTCCAAGCAGCAAAATGGGTAGGAGAACCCCCTGGTGCCTCGAAATCAATTTGGGACCATTGGAAGTCCCCTCGCTCCAGACGAAACCTGAGAGTCCCCTCTGGAGGAAGAAAGCCCCACTTCGAGGGTTCTTCGTCCTCGTCACCCAGCAATAAGGTTTCAAACTTGCATTCAAATTTGACAGTCTTGCAGGCAGCAACAAAGCTATCATCCTTGCCAAAAATGGGAGAGTGACGATAAAACCTTAACTGTTCACGACGGGCAACATCCAAAGCGGAAGCAGCAGTAGTGGCAGCAACAGTGGTAGCAACAACGGTAGCAGGCGGCGCACTGGTTGAAGAGATGGTGGGGTAACTTGGAGACGCCATGGCAGAGTGTTAGAGCAAACAAAAAAAAGCCTTGAGTAAGAGGAGCTTGAGCACGAAAATGGAGGAGAGCAACCACAGGAGGTGGCGTAGAAGATGAGAGCAAGAAAAGGAAGGCACAAGCTTGAACAGCAATGGAGGTTTCAGATGCTCAACAATGGAAGCTCTCTCTCTCTCTCTAAAAGCGAAGGAAATTTGAAGAAGGTAATGGCAAAGTAAGAGAAAGGAAGGTTTTAAGTGTTTGGGGGATTTAGCCGTTTGAATTTTTAAGTTCGTCGTTTAAGTTTCCCACCATTGCACGTGCGAGGCCGCCTGCAATCGTTTCAAATGTACACGTGGCACTTTGGGAAGTGTTCTGACAATGGAAAAGACAACGCTACGTCATTAATGAAGTGACACCTAGGGAACAGCCATCGTTACCTTCCTAAGCAAGATTGAGTTTTGGGCGCCAAGATTTTCTCAGACATATCCAATAAACCCCCCCAACGAAGAAGATGTCCCAATGGTTCAAAAAAGCCACGATGTCCCCTCGTCAGAAGCTCAAACGTTGTTTAGTTATGACTCAGTTACATCGGGGAGAATTTTTCGCTTTTTCGAACATTACTGGGAGAATATTAGCAGGTCCTTCGGGAGAATTTCAGATATTCAAGCTAGAACGGTTGAGGCTCGGCATTAGGAAAAAGTAGCAGGCCAGACAGAGAAGGTTCATCAGATTGAGAAGTTTTCGTGGAGGCACTTCTTGTTCCCACAACAAATCCCTCCACGAAGGGGCAAATGTAGAGGGGGCCTGAAGGTAATCCTGGGATTAGGGATAATCCACCAATTAGCAACAGTGTTCTGGGGATAAGCTCAGCGAGGCAGCTCAGCGTGGAAGCTTGGCGTGGCAACTCGTACTTTAGCTTATTGTTACTTTGTCATATTATAGCTTTGTTTATATTGACTACGAGTTGTAACGACTGTAATGTTGTAACGAGAATAATGAATGGGTGTGAGGTCGAATGGTACTCGCGAGAGACCAGGCTTGGCAGGGCCTGGGAGAGCTTTCATGCTCTATCGAACAACCTCACCGTGGGAACTTTAGAGGGACTTGGTTTGGAGGATTGAGAAGTGGGGCACCGTTGGGGCTTGTCCTGACCATCTTAGATACACTTGGTAAAACACCGAAAGATCTTCACCGTGGAACCTAGAGCAAAGTAGCTTCGAGTTCCATCGGGAGCTTTGCTGTGAACCAAACAGCCCTCTACTTTATGTCCCATCTACTGTAGGTGATGTCACTAGCCAGCTAGACAACGTCAAGTTTGCACTTGAGTAAACCACCGTGGTATTTGGGGCTGTCAGACGGTTGGTAAGCAACCTCTGTGGCAACAGCCCCCTGACACACAGTGGTTAGGCAAAAGGCATGTCTTGGCATTTAATGTTTATGACGTAAAGACAACTAGTGCATCAGGTATTTAATGCTGGTGACATAAGGTATGAGGGAGGTCTTTCACATGCATTAATGACTTAGCTGCCTCGGGGGTGGTGTGGGGGCTATTTAAGGCCCCAACCACCTCCAAGGAAGGGGATCGATCAAAAAGTTCTAAAAAGAGTTCTTTTGGAGATATTCTTCTAAGATTTTGAGAAATTATTACTAGAGAAAGAGTTATTGAAAAACCAGAGAGTTCTTCCACCCACCATTTGTCATTTATTAGGGAGCTTTAATAACTTGACAGAAATCCTTGAAGAAGACCTTTTCGGTGTGTGTGTTTTTTTACCTGCCTACTAAGGTGTATCTAGGATGCTTACTTCTCTCTCCCTCTAGCTAAGTTATTTCTGAGTTCTTTATTATATTGTGAGTTATACACGAGAGATTTGTGGGTTTAAGCTGGGTTTCATACGTTCCAAACTGTTCTTTGTGTCTTGTGGCTAAATCACTAGTGTTTACTGATTAACCTTGTCATCACCATACTCAAAAGGGGTTACGCCTCCATCTTATCTAAACCACCCTCTTACAAACTCAACTAATAAAGGGACATCCAATGCGTGTAAAAAGTGCTTGTCTTCCTCAGTCATTATTGTGCGAATAACATCGGTAGCCTTCAGATTGTGGCCGATTAAGCTATCTCCGATTTTGAGCTGAGATAGACGAATAACCAGGGCATCGTTTGTAGAAATGGGTGTGGCACTATCCTTGGCCTGAGTCTTGCTCAGCCTTGTAAGCGCCGGGTCAAACATGGACTTCCTCTTTTTGTTAGCATCGACCCTAGAGGTGCTGGCATTCTTTTTTGATGTCGGTGGTGGTGCACTCTTACCACCTCGCTTTTCCATGAGCTTCACTAAACTGGGTGCTGACATTTCCCAAAACTCGTTTAGTATGCCTGTTGGGCGCTCTGCAAAAGAAGAGTCTCTGAGTTAGTCGATCAGAGATAAAAAAATATAAGAGGCATAATTTGGGTAATAAAAATGATGTCTTACGAAGCTCTTCCAAGGGAACCCCCCCAACCTGTCTGAGAAAGGTAATAGGGGTCATCGAATGTTCATATTTAACGAGACGAACCTTCTCGCCTTGATTGCGAAGGTCCTCAACATTCTTGTAATTGTCCTGGCTAAGACCAGGGTTGACTTTAGCAGCAAGGGAGACCTTCCCCATCTTAGAGGGGTCCTTGGAACCGACGTTCCAGAAGCCTTGTCTGAACCAAATTCCCATCCCCTGAAAATAAAGAATTATCGAGGTTTCTAATTTTGGTTTGAAGTTTGGGTAACCAAGAGCATTTAATTCTCTGATTTCCTGGCTAATAACTGATAGTAGCTAGGATGATTTTTAGCAGACGAGGGAACATAACAACTCGTAAAAACTCTAACTGGAAGGTCTGAATGGTGAACAACCCTCCAAAGGACGATGGCCCCAATCATAACCCTCCAGGCATTTGGGGATAGTTGGTAAGGGGCAAGATTTATGTGGGAAAGTATAGCTCTGATGGTTGGGTGAATAGGAAGATGAAAGTCTAACTTAAACATCTTCTCATGAACACAAATTTCTCCATCTCGGCCATCGAAGGCCCTCTCATCCTTTAGAGGTTTCCTAAGGATGATTGAAGAATCTATGGAATCGAGGTGCCTGAAAGAAAGAAGGCCATACTCGTTCACGGTACTCTCATACTCGGCCGCCTCAGAGGTATCAAGTTCTCTCCTTTCATCATCATCACCATCCCCAGCAACGTCGACCTGGGCAGTTGTAGGGGCACCACCAGGAAACCTCTTTACAAATTCAACTTCAGTGGTGGCCGATAGGGGAATGACATCAATAGGAGGGGGAATTGCCACACTGGGCCCTAAGATTTCAACATCGAAAGACCTACGTGAAGTGCTAGCACCTTAGTGGGACAAGGCACGGCTTAAAACCTCGGCTTCCTCAGGAACCTGACCTTGCCTAGGAGAATAATCCATAGCCTCTTGAAAAGAGTCGACAGATTCACCTACTTCACACGTTGACATATGGTCTAAGGCAGATGACTCAGACATTGGTACATGAACCTCTACGGGCTTATCAGGATCGACCGACTCAGGATATATAATTTTTAAGGGTGGAGGAACAATTGGTCTGAGGGGAAAGTCCTCAGTCCTACGAGCTTCCTCTTGGGCTAGCTCTATCTGCCTAATCTTATCAAAGGTCTTCTCACTAAGAGACGAGAATTCTTCAATGAGTTTTACAGAGGTCTGAACATTTAGAAGACGACACTACACTTTGAGAGTTTGAATTAAAAGGGGTAAATAGGCAAATAACTTGCATAACTTGAACTTAAGATCAAACAAGGAATCCAAAGGGTTCCCCACAAGAACACCCAGAACACCCTAAGCTAGTTACCGAAGAAGATGAGCGGGGGGTCATCGAAAAACCTAAAAGAGGTAGGTTTGTGGCTAAAAAAGAGCAGCCTAGAATAGTCCCAAAACTACCTAATCGTTGCAAGCCTAAACTAATAACCACTTGACAGTGGTGGAAACCCTCGCTGAAAAAAAAAGAAAAGGCCACCGAAAAAGATTAAACCCGAAAATAAAAGTTAACAAATGAAGAGAGAGAAGGAGAGTGATACCTGAGGGGGTATGAACGATAGAAGGGAGGCCTAAGCACAAGGAACCTTAGATGCAAGAAGGATGAAAGAATTATTGAAGGAAAATTTACACAAGATCTGCTCTAAAACAGGAAGAAAAGGGAAGAAGGAAGAAAGAGGAAAGAGAAATCAATTTAAACCCTTGTGATGATTAGGCGCCAAAACCAAGACAACTCATCATTTTACCTCGAAACCCTAAAAGGCGTCGTCACATCAGTTGCTATCTTGGGGCAATCGCCATCCAGTTCTAAGCTTGACATGTGTCCAAATGACTACTTATACATTCCATCAGCCGAGCATATATACATACCCCTCAGCCATCTCTGAATATAGACGGCTAAGGGCTAGGGGGTGATTGATATGCCCAAAGTTAACCCTCATACTCAGGGTCACTAACCTCAGCCTGTCTCACAATCGAGTTGACAAGAAGCTTCCTACTGCTATAAAAAAAATCGTCTTCCGGATTGTCGGCCCCTCATTTACCAACCTCGACTGGCCATCAACCGAGGTCATCAGAGTCATGGGATTAAGCTATGCCAACGTCTTAATCTGCCTTAGCCGACATTACCTCATGCATAACCTCGGCCAGTCTTCCAGGCCGAGGCCATATCGGTGATTGACAGAATAAAGCAACAGTCAAACTCCTCCAACCTCATACTCGGCCAAGCCGAGGTTACAACAAGTGTCATTGAAAGTTCGAGCATACGGAATCATATATAAAACTTAGAGCACGTGGCAATTCAGTTATAACCTAATCATTCCCCTCACGTGGGGGGAATATTTGGTCATCATTCCTTACATATGGAACAACCATATGTCCACTTATGATTGGTGTATTCAACTCATACATGCTCATGGCATGCTTGGGGGTACATTTCACCACCCAAGTACTATAAATACATGCCTTCTCCTACCATTGGAAAGGGATCGATAATTGTAACCCTAGCTGAAACTCTTTTGGTTTACACTATGGAGGGAGAAAGCTTGAGAGATTTATCGATGGCCATTAGTGCCTTCATCTTGTGAAATTACTCACACACTCACAGTGGACGTAGGCCTGATTGGCTGGACCACTTATATACTAGTGTTCCTCCTCTTCTTCTCACCTCCCTCTACTAGATATTTACTCTTTGTGCTGCCATTATTATTGCTAGCTTGAGTTTGTCAACACCTCACTTGGTGGTGCTATTTTCAGCATCATCAAGGAGTGTTAAACGCTCTTTGCACCGAAAATTCACACATTATTGTTGTTCAACCTATTTTTAATAGGTTTAACATGTTTTTCAAGGGTTTAACATATTTTTCATTATGAATAATATATCAAACAATGTCTATTATATATGTTTTGACGACTTTAATCTTGTTTGTATGGGGTTTAATGATGATTTGATGAAGATCTTTGAAGCTTTGGAGGTTTAGATAATGAAATTAATTTGTAGTTAAAGTTAAGAGGTTTTGAAGTTGAAAGGTTGAGAATTTGAGAGGTTTGAATGTGTAGAGAGTAGGAGAGAAAGTGGGTAAATGATTTTTTACAACTTTAAATATGTGGTAGCCATTTGGTGGTATTTGGAAGTAACTATTAAAATCAAGTGGTATTTTGTAGTACAAAAGGAGTTGTGGTATTTTGAAGTATTATTTTGGGTTCCCTTAGAAACACCCTTTTATTTTTAGGGCAACGCATTTTTCTTTAAAATGTTGCGATATGAGTTTTATATCATATTAGTTAACAGGCACGTGTGTTGCACGCGTGTCTTTATGTTATGGAAAATGTGAGGTTGTATTTGAAAAGTGAAAGTTGTAATAAAAATCGCATGAGGAAAAATGTGGTGTTGAATTTGGAGAATGTATATAAAGTCATTTGGCAAAGGTTTGTGCTAGTTAGAGAATATAAGTACATTAAACCCTGATAAATTAATAGCCACTCTTAAATAATAAAATCTTTTGGTCTCAACTTTAGCCAGTGTATTAAATTAATAACTCACTAAATGCACTAAATAATATATTTTTTAAATTCTTTTGGGAGCGCAACAAATATATAAATTAATAATTGATTAAATATATAAAAGAAATAACACAAATATACATAATATTAAGGAATTTTTTACTTGACAACTTTTATATTCTCAATTCAGTTTCTCAAAATATGCATCTAAAATTATTTACTATTTCTTTGTAGCTCAGCCAAACTCAACCTCATCCTTAATTTTTGCATTGCCTACACATAATTGGTATATTTTTTTCATGTTGTAGTAAGTAATACATTAATTTTTGGACTTCTATGTGTGTGCATACAATATATATTAACTTTTGTGTATGTACATGTTAAGTTTTGAGCATCTATGTATGTACATATTAACTTTTGATCACGTCCATTATTTTTTTATTTATAATTAATGCATGTATTTTGGTAAAAAATATGATAGATGCACAAGTTGTAAAGCATAAAACTCTTTTTAAGTGAATGAATATTCATTTATCGATAAATTAATAACCCCTCTAAAATAATTTTTTTTCTTAATCCCAAGAATATAATTTATTAAGTATTTACCGTGGAATCATTGTAGTTAAAATTGAAAAACAAATGTCAAAAAATGAATAAAGAAATATGAATACACGTACAATGATGGTAGTTCAGATTCAAAGGAAAATTGTTGAGTAAGCAATATTTAAAACAAATCACACGAATAGAAATGGAAGGAATTATATCAAAATGTCTTCATAACAGTCATTGTTAAACAACTCATCACATATTAAAATTCTGTCATTTACAATAATATTAAGAAGATATATAAAATAGGAGTGAATGTTTTCTTTTTTCCCAATTTCTCATATGTGGATTTGTTATGAACCCACCGTATTTTTTTACTCTATCCAATCTAATATTTCTCTTACACATGAGTCATATTACAAGGCATCAAAACTTATAGTCTATTTAGTGTCTTTATCTGTGATTTTATGGTCAGCCTTTAAATCTAAAAAGAATAGAAAAATAGACTAACAATATACTTCGAATTCAAATGAAGAAAATAATAAATTCCAGATATCTTAATCGGTCGAATTCGAAGCAAGTACTGTAAAACAATATTCATTTTTTATAAAAATATTTTAATGGGCTATCACCTTAATCGATAGAAATATTTGAGTTATATTGTCTTACCTCACTTTTATAATTAGGTCTCTGTCCACCCCATCTACTTTTTAAAATATGTTTCCCTACTTCTTAATTGTTGTTAGTCAAATTATCATATTTAATATTTGACAATGTTATTTTTAATGTGTATTTTATCGACCTATAAAAATAAAAATTAGTATTTTTGATCAATATTGATAAAGTATCAAAACTTAAAAAATCTAATTTAAATCCAAAAAATGTACCACTCAAATGCAGAACATTCAAGCACCAAATTAAACCGCACCTTCGACGTCACACAAAATATATCAACCATTTGATAACCATAAAGAAAGGGTCATAAGAGGCACATCAAATTTTGTTAGGTATATGATTTTATTTGGGTACAATTAGGCATATAATTTTAGCATATAAAAAATAAAAATAAAGTAATTAAGTTTATATTTTGGGATTTCGAATCCCATTCGTTTCAATAATAGTTACATCCCATATTGAAAAATTAGAAAAAAGGGAATTATTACATAAAGTTGTATCTACCTAATCCTCGATAGGGCTTCGATTCAAAAGAGAAATTGACAATTTATTCTTCTTTCCCTTCTTCCATGTAATACATGTGCTCAATAATTTATTATATCTCCCGCGTAAGTTGTTGTGATATGGAAACTGACGTAACCACACGTCTACTGGAAACTCTAAAGGAACCACACCAATTTAGAGAGAGAAATATAACTAAGCTTTTACTCCAAAGTATAAGTCCCTAAATGAGGAAGCGGATTGGTTTATTTATGGGATAGGGAGGTGAGCACTAAACGAGTAACTAACCAATGTGAGACTTGTGCCCATCTATACAATAAGCCTAATACTCAAGTGCTCACCTAAAGACCATCCTCTAAATAGATCAATACAATATAAAATAAAGTAAAATAAAATAAAATGCAAAATAAGAAGAAACTATGATTAACTAATATATGTAGCCAAAAATAAAAGAGGATATGATCAAAATACCCCTCGGATCACATCACTCTCCCCTTCTAAGAAAAGAGTTCATCCTCGAACTCAAAGGGGGATGGCCTCCTTGTCGTCAGTCAAGATAGTGATCAATGCGTGCCCGGGGTCAACATAATCATCCGACAGGTAATCGGGCACATGAGTCATCGTCATTAGGGCACTGCAGCGCGAAGTATGACAAGCAGAAGCTCGATGACCAACAACACCACATTTTTAGCACTTGAAGATTGGAGTGGGTTTAAAGGTGGTGCGACAGCGACATAATGGGTGGGAACGAAAACTGGAGCTAATGAAGGAGCTGGGACGGTGGTCACTGGAGGAGATGGGACCCGGGAGGAGGCACAGGTTGCGGCTGCTAGATGATGTGTCTCGATCTTGGTGGCATACTCCACCGTCTTAGAAAAGGTGGGTATGTCATGTAAGGCCAAGTCTCTTCGTAGGTAGGACTAGAGGTCGGTGATGTAGCGATTGATCCCGCTACTCCTCAGACTCGTCAAGCCGGGCCCAATTACACTGTAACTGAAAGCACTCCATAAAATCAACTATCGTTATCTCCTATAGCAAAGTCTGAACTCTAGCGAAGAGGTCCCGCTCATATGTAACAGGAAGAAATGTGGCAAGCAATTGAGCCTTCAACTCGGCCCAAGTTTGAATGTGCGTGACTCCCTCAACCACCCGTCTCTATTCTTGATCATGCCACCAAACAGCGGCATACCCCTAAAACTTCGTCGCGACTAATAGAACACACTTGCGTCTCGTAACGTGTTTGTAGTAAAACATGAACTCCATCGAGGCAAGCCAATCAACAACTGTATCCAGTTGCTGTCAGCCGTCAAACATGGGTACATCGACCCAAATGCCCCCATGCAAACTCTGAGAGAGGAGCTGAAGATCTAAAGCCAACGGGTCACCCCCTGGTGGGGAAGGAATCACGTCATCATCATCTGTGAGGAGATCCTCAAAACCAACAAACGGAGCCTGCCTTGTGAACTGGGGTGAAGGAGTTGGGGCTTGAACATGAGGTGGGGGAGGCAGAGGTGGATTTGCAACTAGAGGTGGGGAATCACCGGGTGGGGGAGAGGATGGTTATCGACAAAATGGGGACAAGCATCGAGTAAATGCCCTTGCTAATGGCAATACAAGTATCGACGAGCATCCAGAGAGGCCACGGTGGGGAAATAATATCTTGTGGTGGAGGAGGCAAGTTGGGGGGTGGAATTCAATCACGAATATGGGGGTATGAGCCATGTGGGGTGGAGGAAAAAGAACTAGACGCCTCACTCACGTCAATGTGAGACGAAAGGGGTGGGGTTGTATAGGGTGAGTGTGAGTGGTGTAATATGGGTGAACAAATGTGGGGGCAAGGGTGGTTGATGCAACAAGAGTGGGGTGGAGGGTGGTAGATGGATATGGGACATGAAAGGACCACGAGTTGAGTGTATGGGGTGAGTGATAGGCATGGGGGTCGTAGTGATAGGGGTGGGTGGGGTTGAAATGGGTGGGAGGTGGTGTTTAGGGGTGGTGTATTGGAGGCAGAGGGGTGAGGGTAATATATGGAGGGGAGGGGATGAGTAAGTGGGTGTTTGGAAGAATAATGGGGGTGGGGGGGACTGAAATTGTGGTGGTGGCGGGTGAGAAATGGGCGGAGGAGGGGGGAGGAGGGGGGGGTGAGAGAGTGGTGGTAAGTGGGTGGGGAAGAGTTAAAACCCTAGAATTTGATCGGTGGAATAATTCAGGAGTTATTTGGGTTACAAAGGTGGAAAAAAGAGGGGATTGGGAGGCTTGGGGGACAGCCCCACCCCGATTGGCTGGAGTTTCGGTGGTCCGGTGGCCGGAGTTGTCTAGATGGGATGAAAATAGAGGGGTGGGTTGCTCGGGGTGGAAAATATGGATCCGAAGTCACATTGTTGAATGGACCACCGGAAGGGGGTGGGGGAAGGGTGTCGAATTCACCGGAGTCGAGGCAAAAATGGGCGGTAGAGGCTGTTTTAGGGGTATTTTGGGGTGAGAACTTTGAGGGAAGTTATAGATTGGAAGTGTGAAGAGGGTGTGGGAGAAGTTTGGGAGAATTTGGAGGAATTTGAAAAATTATTGGCGATCGAAAAAGTGACAGCGGCAGGAGGGTGGTGTAAGGTTAGTGGTGAAATATTAGTGGGTGTGTGGGTAGTTAGGGTAGTGGTGTAGTGAGTCATGGAGTTAGGGTTAGGGTTTATGTAGGGGGAGATAAAGATGGGTCTTGGGTGGTGTTTGGGTATAGGGTTAGGGTAGGGTTAGGGTTAGGGTTTTAAGGATGACATGTGTTGGGGTGAGGGTGGCCATGTGTTTTCCCATGAGGGAGACCATTTCTTCTCTCATTTGTTCTTGCATTTGGATAAATCTTTGATCAAGTGTTGCCTTTTTGGGAGCCACTAAAATGTGAAAACTGATTTAAATGAAAAAAAATGTGGTGACACCTCACACATAAATGGGGGAGCGACACCTCGCTCTGATACCAATTGACGTAACCACACGTCTAATGGTAACTCTAAGGGCACCACACTAATTTAGAGAGAGAAATATAACTAAGCTTTTACTCCAAAGTTCAAGCCCCCAAATGAGGAAGATGAGTGGTCTATTTATAGGATAGGGAGGTGAGCACTAAAGGAGTAACTAACCGATGTGGGACTTCCCCATCTATACAATAAACCTCATACTTAAGTATTCACCTAAAGCCCATCCTCTATATAGACCAATACAATATGAAATAAAATAAAATAAAATGCAACGTAAGAAGAAATTATGATTAATTAATATATGTAGCCAAAAATAAAAGAGAATATGATCAAAATACCCCTGGGATCACATCAGAAACCCTTGGGAACTAGATTATTATAAATAGGTTTATGTCTGTAATTGGCTGTTTTTGGAGTCTTGAGGGTAATTATGGAAGTTTTGGGATGAAAATTGAAGAAATTAGGAAACAGTGGTTCGAACGACATTAAGCTCGTTCGAGAGAAAGTCCCTGGTCGTTCGAAGTGAAGATTGAACGAGGATCGAACGAGATATCACTGTGTGAATTCGTTAGAAGGTCGTTTAAATGAAGACTCTTTTTCGAACGAAGCCCTATTTTCATTCGAACGAGGTTGCTCAAAATTTTTAAAGTCTGGTGCTCTTATGTGTTGTCACGTTTTGGGTCGTTGGATTGAAACACATCGAGTCCGGTGAACCTATATTGGACAAAATTGGGATTTTGAGGCTTGAGGGTGTTCTATAAAGGTTTGTTTATTTGTGGGTTGTTTTGAGTGTGAAGAAGAGAGAGAGTGGGGAGTTGGTCTCCCCACCATTTTTAACATTTCTTCCTCTTCAACCACCACAAACCACCATACACCACCATGTATCCACCTTTTGCCACCATACTCTACTAGTATTCCACCATATTTAAGCCCAATACACCTATTTCTACCATGGTTGGACAAAGCTACGAGTTTTGGATGTGTTGTGTTGGGGTTTTAGAGAAGAAGAAGAAGAAGAAGAAGAAGAAGAAGAAGAAGAAGAAGAAGAAGAATAAGAAGAAATTTATGGGATTTGAAGGGGGTTTTCTTGAAGCTTTTATGGAGACAAGCTTTGTAGAGCTAGGCAACCTCCTTAAGGCCAACTTAGGAGGTGGGAGCTGCCATAATCTTCTTATTCTTCCACCTTTTTTGGAGATCCATTTGAGGTGAAAAAATTATACCTTAGTTTAAGACTCTATTTTGCACATTAGTAGTCTTGTAACTAGAATTGTTAGAGTAGGATGCATAAACGACAAGAAGATGATTTCTTAAGGTTTTGGACATAAATGGTTTCAAAGGTTTTGAGAAATATAATATGATTAAAGAATGTTTAATAAATGATGTATTTTGAGAAGTTTGGTATTAAACATTTTATGGAATAAAATGTTTGAAAATGATATTATCTGGCTAAAGATATTTTGAGGGAACTATGTTTTGAAGTTTCTTGCGAAAATGAACATTTTATAAAATTGGACATTTGTTGAAGTTTAAAGAGTAAAAATTCCCTTTAGTAATGAAAAATTTATTTTTGCAAGTATTATGAGAATTCTAGAGTAAATCACATATTAGACCGATTTGATAGGATTTTTTGGCTTAAAATCCATCTTCTCATTCATGTAAACTTGTAGTGTTTTGAGGTTGAACATATTTGTAGGCTTAATTTCTCGTACATATAACTTAGCAAACTTTTTTAAAGAATGGGTAATCTTAATGGCAAGAAAATGAGAACATTTAGTTAACCTATCAATAATTACCCAAATAGAATCATTACCATTTGAATTCCTTGGTAAACTTGTCATAAAATCCATAATAATATGTTCCCATTTCCACTCAAGGATAGGTAGAGGTTGTAATAATTCTGATGCTTTTTGATGTTCACCTTTTACTTGTTGACAAACTAAACACCGAGATACAAATTATGCTATCTCCCTCTTAATGTTATTCCACTAAAATACCTCTCGAAGATCCCTATACATCTTTGTACATCCGGGATAAAAAGGGAATCTTTAGTAATGACCTTCCTCTAAAATTGTCCTCTTCAGTTGGGCATCACGTGGAACACACACTCTATTTCCAAACCTCAATATATCATCTCGTATCGAAAATTCAATTTTTTCCCCTTTAATAACCTCTTCTTTAATCTTCTTTAGTTATGGGTCATTTACTTGTGCAAGTTTGATCCTTTCCATCAACATGTGATGTACTTGTAAGTTTACGATTAATCCTCCTTTATTACAAATACGAATATCTATTTCCATACTTCTTAAATCCTTCAACAAAGCTTCCTAGTTTGTAATAAGACAAGCTAAATTTAGTTTAGACTTTCTACTTAAAGCGTCAGCTACTATATTAGCTTTTCCCGGGTGATAATGAATCTTTAAATCATAATCCTTCATCAATTCTAACCACCTTCATTGTTTTATGTTCAATTCTTTCTGAGTAAATATGTATTTCAAACTCTTATGATCGATATAAATCTCACAAGTCTCACTATACAAATAATATCTCCAAATGTTAAGAGCAAAAATTATAGTTGATAATTCTAGGTCAAGGGTTGGATAATTCTACTCAAATGGTTTTAACCGTCTCGAGGCATAAGCTAATACTTTTATATTTTTTATTAGCACACATCCCAAACCATTTTTAGAAGAATCACTATAAATCACAAATCCCCTTATCTTGTAAGGAATAATCAAAATTGGGGTTGTTACTAATTGATTATTAAGTTCTTGAAAATTAATCTCAACTTCCTAAGACCATTCATATTTCACCCTCTTTTATATTAACCTGGATAGAGGTTTGTAAATACTAGAAAATCCTTCAGTAAATCTTCGATAATAATCGACTAATCCAAGGAAACCACATATCTCAGTCACATTAGTTAGTCTTGGCCAATCTAGTATAGCCTCGATCTTTTGAGGGTCAACTGACACTCCCTCCTTGGATATGTCATGTCCTGATAAAGAAACACTAGGCAACCAAAACTCTCACTTCTTTAATTTTTCAATTTTTTTCTCTTTCCTAAGGATTTGTAATATTATCTCTAAATGCTTACCATGTTCTTCAATACTCTTAGAATAAATAAGAATGTCATCAATGAAATAACAACACATTGATCTAAATATTTTTTAAACAATTTATTCATCATATCCATAAAAGTGGTTGGTGCATTAGTTAGTCCCAATGGAATTTCAAGAAATTCATAGTGACTATATCTATTATGAAAAGCTGATTTTGAAATATCATATTCCTTAATCTTCAATTGATGACAGCCTGAACTAAGGTCAATCTTAGAGAATAATTGTGCATCTTCTAATTGATCAAACAAGTCATCTGCACGAGGTAAGGGGTATTTATACTTAATGGTTAACTTATTTATTTCACAATAATCTATACATAGTCTCATTGTCCCATCCTTCTTTTTAACAAATAACACGGGATCACCCTAAGGCGATATACTTGGTCTGATAAAACTTTTGTCTAAAAGGTCTTTTAATGAACTTTTAACTCTCTTAGTTCCAAAGGTGCCATACTATATGGTGGTTTTGAGATTGGTATAGTTCCAGGAATAAGGTCAACGGTAAATTTTATTTCTCTATTAGGAGGTAGACCAGGTAAATAATTTGGAAAAACATTCGTAAATTTATTAGCAATATGAATATCTTTTAAGCTAGGCTGTATCGTTTGCAAATTTGTAACAGTTGCTAGAAATCCTTGACATCCCCTCTTAAGAAAACTATAGGCTTGCATTGCAAAAATAATACTTGTGGGTACCCGAAATAAAGAACTATGGGCCAGGACGAGTAGCCCAGTTCTGGCGGCCCGAAGTCCAGGCCCCTCATCTTTTATAATTGATCCAGTCTCCCCCCACGATCCCATGAAGGGAAGTTATGGGGGAAATGGAAAACGTGGAGGAACCTATCACCCCCACTCATCTACATGCACATGTATATATTAAACCCTAGGTCCGGGGCAAAAGGACAAGTTGTATTCTCTGTAATCACTCTCCGGAGTATATAGAAATAATATCGCCTGCACCACCGTGGACGTAGGCACATCTTGGCTGAACCACGTACATCCTTTGTTGTGTGATTGACATCTTGTATTCCTTGTTCTCTTCTTGATAATTTTTCTCTCATATTTATTTGTGTTGCATAATAATTGCTTCTACAATTGGCGCCTTCTGTGGGAAGCGTTCATCTTTCCCTGAGAAGAGCCCACATCAAGAAAGGAGTTTAAGATGTCTGGTCACAGAAGTAATGCCCCTCAAGAAGGAGATATTCAAGAGCCACCTGCTCCTTGCAGGATTAGGTCTGAAGTCCGACATTCAGATCAGAGAGCTCGCCTGGAAAGACCATCCTCAGAAGAAAGTCAGGGACCAGTGAGGTCCACGCAGATATCCAGGTTGATTGATGCGTACGAGGCAAGGCTCCACGAGCAGAGAGAGTCTTCTCGCAGGTACGAGGCTGAGAATGCTCGCTTGAAAAGAAGACTAGAAAGACTAGAAAGGGAGTTTCGTCCTAATAACCGGAGACGCCCATATCGCACTCCTAGCCCTCAGGCGAGCAAGTCTCGCAGCCGAGGAAGGATCCCTAGGCGAGGATCTCAAAGGGACGAAGGAGGCGAGTCAGATGACGACCTCCATGAACAGCTGCGAAGAGCTCACCGCTACAAGAGCCCTGCTCGCAGCGAAGAGCTCATACGAAACATGGTCCGAAGGGAAATGGACCAGCATCCCGCTCACCACGGGACAAGATCAACTAGAGAACTCGCGAGGCGAGCTCTCAAAACCCAGATGAAATCACCATTCACGAAAGAAATCAAAGAGGAGGAAGCTCCCAAGAAATTTGCCATTCCAAGGTTCAAGGTTTACGACGGAAAGACTGATCCCATCGATCACGTCAGGCAATACCGACAAGCAATGACCCTCTGAAGTCACCGGGATGCCCTGATGTGCCGTATTTTCCCCTCGAGCCTTCATGATGTAGCACAGAAGTGGTTTGAAAGGCTCCCCCAACGATCGATCAAGAATTTCAAATCCCTAGCCGAACTCTTTACGGCCCGATTCATTACCAGTAGCTCCCATCCCAAAAGGATGGATGCTCTACTAATAATGAAGAAAACGCCTCAAGAAACCCTCCGAGAATACGCGAAGAGGTACTGGGAGTTATTCAATGAGATCGAGGACTGCGCGGAGGAGGTGGCAGTGGCCTCCTTCAAAATTAGGCTCCCTAATTCTTCCCTCCTCTACCAATCCCTGACGAAGAAGGAAGCTATGACCATTGACGACCTTATGGCCCGAATCGAGAAATACGCCAAGGTGGAAGATGTCACCCGCTCTAATACAGGAGAAAATGGTCGAGCTAAGCTCACTACCAAGGTAGGTGAGAAAACTGAAAACCAGAGAAAGGGAGGAAAGAACGGGGGCAAAAATGGCTCCAAAACCGGAGGGAACCAGGACGCATTGAAAGCATTTCAGGCGGTCAACACCAGCTTCAAAGAACCAATTTACAAGGTTCTTACGAAGATCAAGGATGAGCCATTCATCAAGTGGCCCAGGAAGATGGGGGGAGATCCCTCGAAGAGGAACGGTGCGTTGAGATGCGCTTTTCACAAAGAGGGAGGGCACAAGACCGAGCACTGCAAGGCTCTTAAGTCTCACCTCGAAGAATTGGCCTAGTCCGGGCATCTGAACGACTTTGTGGAGAAAAGGGAAGATAAAGTGACTGCCAATAGAGAGATGAGACCCGACAATTTGCTGGAGGATGATGCTAGACACGAGTTCGCCGTAATTCACGGAGTATCTGACGTCAAGCAGATACAAGGGAGCTCAGCTCGAATGGAGCTGAAAAAACTTACAGCGGTAATGCAGGCCTTTCAAATTGATCCAGCAAAATCACAGTCAGGAAAGCGTCGACGAGCAGAGGACGTCAACTATAACAAGCATATTGTTTTTACGGATGAATATTTGATGGGAGTAAGGACCCCACATCATGATGCCCTGGTCATTACACTCAGGATAGCCAACTTTGACATCGACAAGCTGCTCGTCGATCAAGGAAGCTCATCCGAAGTAATGTACCTCGACCTGTTCAGGAAATTAAAGTTGAGCGTCGCCGACCTAAAGGAGGCTACTGTACCTTTGGTCGGCTTCACTGGGAAAATGACCATGCCCCTAGGCAAAATAGTGCTGCTAGTTCGTGCTGGGAATGTCTCCAAGATGATTGAGTTTTTGGTAGTTGACATCGAATCACCGTACCAGGCCATCCTCGGCAGAGGATGGCTTTATGCAATGAAGGCGGTTTCCTTGACCTACCATCAGAAGCTCAAGTATGTAACCGAGCGAGGAGTGATGGAGATCCACGGTGACCAGGCGATGGAGAGGAAGTGCTTCATAGCAGCCATCCGACCAAAGCCAGAGAAGAAGGCCGGTCAACCCAGTGAGGAAGTTGAAAAGGGTGTGATACCTTCTAAATAGCAATTAAAGTATGGAAGACCAGGAGTAGAGGAGACCAGGCTCCTCCCCTTCGAGCGTGTCATCGAGGACCTGGTAGAAGTTATAACCGAAGTTGGTGACAGTAGAAGAGTCTTCTTAATTGGAGCATCTCTCACCAATCGAGAACAGAAGGAGTTGATGACCTTGCTGAGACACAACGTAGATGTTTTCGCATGGGAAACATACGAGCTGCCTGGAATTAATCCTGATATGGTCTGTCATCAACTGCACGTCGACCCCACATTCAAGCCAGTCACGCAGAAGACACGAATAACTGCACCTGAGAAGGCTAAAGCGGTCGAAAAGGAGGTCGAAAAACTGCTGGATGCAGGATTCGTACGGGAAGTACAATTCCCCAAGTGGTTGTCCAACCCAGTAGTAGTCCCGAAGAATAATGGGAAGTGGAGAGTTTGCATCGACTTCACTGACCTCAACAAAGCATGCCCAAAGGATAGTTTCCCCCTCCCAAAGATAGACCAACTAGTAGATGCCACTGCAGCTCACGAGCGAATGAGTTTCCTGGACGCATACTCAGGATACCACCAAATCCCCTTGTATGCCCCTGACCAGGACAAAACGACGTTCATCACGACGGTTGGGTTGTATTGCTACAAAGTCATGCCATTTGGGCTCAAGCATGCAGGAGCAACCTACCAGCGGCTGGTCACAAAAATGTTCAAGGATCAAATGGGAGACAAAATGGAGGTCTACATCGACGACATGCTCGTTAAGAGCAAGGAGAAGGAAAATCACCTCTCAGACCTGTCAAAGACCTTCGAAATCCTCATGAAGTACCAAATGAAGCTTAATGCGAGCAAATGTTCCTTCGGTGTTCAGTCAGGAAAATTTCTTGGATACTTAGTCAGCAAGAGAGGCATAGAAGCTAATCCGGACCAGATCGATGCAATCAATAAGGTACAACCACCTCGAACAGTCCGGGACGTGCAGAAGCTCACTAGAATGCTCGCTGCCTTAAATCGCTTCATTTCCAAATCCTCCGAGAAGTGCAAGCCTTTTTTCCAGATTCTAAAAGGGAATAAACCAATAGAATGGAGCCCGGACTGCTCGCGAGCATTGGACGAGCTCAAGTCTTACTTACGCTCTCCACCACTGCTTGTCATACCACAGCCAATGGATTCTTTATACCTATACCTCTCGGTATCCATTCACACTGCCAGCTCGACGTTAATATGCGAGATCGAAGGAATCCAACACCCCGTTTACTACGCGAGCAAGACCTTATTAGACGCCGAGCAAAGGTACCTGCCATTAGAGAAGCTTGCCTTTGCACTAGTGATAGCCTCGAGGAAACTGAAGCATTACTTTGAAGCTCATACTATCATCGTCCTTACATCGCACCCCCTTAAGGCGATCCTAAGGAAAGCGGATTTGTCGGGCAGATTGTCTAAGTGGTCAGTGGAGCTCGGCCGGTTCGACATCCAATTTCAACTAAGGACCGCCATCAAGGGACAGATCCTTGCTGATTTCATAGCTGAATTCACTGGCAAATAAATCCCTGACCAACCTCAACCAATAAAGCAAAAAGAGAACCCAGCAACAGTGGAAACCTGGAAACTATTCGTTGATGGAGCCTCCAACTCAAAGGGGGAAGGCGTAGGCATCGTCCTCATCACCCCAGAAAACACCATCCTTGAACAAGGAATTAGGCTTGGATTTGCAGCCTCCAACAACGAAGCAGAGTACGAAGCCCTAATAGCCGGTCTCCAAAAGGCACAAATTTTGGGAGCAAAACGTTTACAGGTGTTTGGCGATTCTCAACTAGTCTCCAATCAGATAAGTGGAGATTACAACGCGAAGGATGAAAGGATGGCAGCCTACCTCGCCCTAGTGAGGAAACTAATGACGAGCTTTGAGGAGATCAACATCCAGCAGTTTCCCAGAGGACAAAACAGTCATGCCGACGCCTTAGCAGCCCTAAGCTCGGCAGTCGATTCTAGTCTTAAAAGGGTCATTCCCATCAATTTCCTCACTTGTCCAATCATTAACCACAACAGCAAGCTGCCAAATGTGGAACAAATACTCCAGGTGGGATTAGGCCCCAGCTGGATCGACCCCTTAAGAGACTATTTAAAGGAAGGCACGCTCCCCGAGGACAAGAAAATCGCCCACCAGAAAAGAGTCAAAGCTGCTCGCTTTCACTTATCCACAGGAGGCGATTTGTATAAGAAGTCCTTCTTCGGTCCCCACCTTAGATGTGTCCACCCAGGCGATGTCTAGCAAGTGCTGCGCGAGCTTCACGAAGGAATCTGTGGAAGTCATGTCGGAGGAAGGTCTCTAACCTTTCGAGCAATGAAGGAAGGCTACTGGTGGCCATATATGCAAAACGACTCCGCAGTATATGTTCGCAAATGCCCGAAATGCCAGCTTCACGCTCCAATGGTCCACCAACCAGCCAGCGACCTAAAATCCCTGACCAGCCCGTGGCCCTTCTCCCAATGGGGATGGACATCGTGGGACCACTACCCACTGCTGCCGGCAATCACAAATACCTGTTGGTTGCAACTAACTACTTCACCAAATGGATCGAGAAAGAACCATTGGCAAACATCCGAGACGCTGACATGATAAGATTCATATGGAGGAATGTAATCACTCGATTCAGAATCCCCAGAACCATTATCACTGATAATGGGACACAATTCGAGAGTGGCCCCTTTCAGGACTTCTGTAACGAGCACGGGATCAGGCACAACTTTAGTTCGGTGGCCTACCCTCAGAGCAATGGCCAAGCAGAAGCTTCCAACAAAACTGTGATCGATGGATTGAAGAAGCTACTAGAGCGAGCCAAGGGCCCATGGGCAACCGAGCTACCCCATGTCTTATGGGCATACCGAACAACACCTCGACGAGCAACAGGAGAAACCCCATTTTTGCTAACATATGTCATGGAAGCAGTCATTCCACTAGAAGCGGGCTTGCCAATAATGAGATCCGACCTCGTCGACCAAGGCCAGAATGATGGGGCGTTGCTCGCCGAACTCGACCTAGCCGACGAGCGTAGAGAACTGGCCCTGGTGAAGCTTGCGAGCTATCAGCAACAGCTCGCAAAGCACTACCACAAAAGGGTTAACCCGAGAAGATTCCAAGTTGGGGATTATGTTCTAAGAAAAGTCCTGGGCAACGCGGTGAAGTCATCAGATGACAAGCTAGGCCCAAACTGGGAAGGACCGTTTAAAATAACTAAAGACGACCTGTGAGGTGCCTATCATTTGGAAACGATGGAGGGCAGAGAGATACCATGAGCATGGAACGCAACTAATCTCAAGAAATTCTATTTTTAGAATCTCAAGAAATTCTATTTTTAGATTCTCAAGGAATTCTATTGTTGAATCTTTTTCTTGTATTTGTTATGTGAAAGGACAGTTCATTTCCCTTATTACTAATGAAATCAGTAACAGTTGCATTTCATAACACATCTTTTCCGAATCACAGGAACGATGGTCGATATAGTAGGGGAATACCCCTCCTCAGGTCATCGTCATGAAACACGAGAGACCTCTTAGCATTGCCCCTGGAAATATATAAAGCCCTACAGAGGATTCTTAGGCAATGCGACCAGATTTTATACTAGCCATCAAACCTACTTTGGTTGAGCAAAATCCTGATCGGATGAAGACATCCAATACCAGGTGTGTCCTCGCCAATTACCCTACTTAGGCCTAAGGGAGTGTGACGACACAACCTAAAAGGTAAAGTGGGGCATAATGGTATTTTGGTATTATACTGGACTGGGGGGACACTTGCATGGCAAAATAAAAAGGATTATCAAGTAGCTAGAATATAAAAAGATTGGATGAACACGTTTAGTGGGCAAAATCGCCCAAAACACGAATTTTTCATTGATCTCTTATATTTACAACAGTGATAATACATGTTTAGTCGGCGAAGCTCGCCCAAAGCATTTACATTATCGAAAAGGACAAAAGAATAACAGCTTGTTATATTTATAAAAAAGATAATACACGTTTAGTCGGCGAAGCTCGCCCAAAGCGTTTACATTATCAAAAGAAAAAACTTGCAAAAAATTCAAGGAGGAAGCCTCCGAGCAAGATAGTCTGCCACCCTAGCTCTTCGTCCATCATCAGGAGCAGGGACCAGCTCTTCCACAGCCTCTTCTGCGTCCAACTCTAACACTTGTCGAGGAATGACATCAATAGGGATCCATCTATCATCCCTCCTGAATGGATTGGGCATCAGAGTGGAGAAGGATATCTCGTGACGATACCATAACACTGAGTTCCTCGGGACCTGAAGTTCTTTCAAGGCACTCAACCACCCTCTGATGAAAGAAAGTTCTTCGAACTCGGATAATCTTTTGGGAGCATCTAGCCAGCCTTGGTCATAACCGTTAGCCCATGCTTGTCGAGGACCCTTCTTGAATAAATGCTGCAATCGAGTAACGTCCCTTTGAAGCCCAGCAGCAGTTACATATGCTCGGCGGACATCATCACGGAGCTCTTCCATCTCCTTATCCCGCTGTTCTTCTGCTTCCCTATTCCTTCCCCTGGTGCTCCTACCAGCTCGCGGGAGGGGAGGACGAGTGAAACCTCACGGTATAGGAGCATTTCCATCTCGCGAAGACGAGGAGCCTTACAGAATCGCTGAAACAGTGCTCGGCGCATGCTCTCTAAGTTGCAGGACTTCCCTCCTCAGGCTTTCATTCTCCTGCTGGAGGAATTCCCCAACTTGATTTATCTCGGTGGCCTCCAGCAACCTTGCTCTCAGTACATTGACTTCCTCTTGTACAGAAGCACCAATGCCTTCCATCTCCTGGAGCCTGTCCTTCAGCTTAGCCACTAGCTCTAACTGATCCTTATATTTTTGGTTCCTTGACTTAAGAGACTTGCAAAGCCTAACAAAGGTCTGACGAACCTGAGGACTGGCATTGGGACCAAGAGTCCTGCCCAATTGAGATGTGGCAGGAATATAGTCTTCTACATCAGTCAACTACAAGACATAAAAGGGCATGGGAAAGAGAAATCAATCAATGCATCGGAAAAAGAAGCCTTTTTATTTCATTAATAAAGGTCAAGTACATCGAGTTGGAAATGAAAAAATTACAAGCAAAAGTACAAAAATAGCCCTAAGGGAGGATTAACTAGCAACCTCAGGCTGCCCAGAGGTGGCTGGTTGCTTCCCCTTGTCAGCAGCAGCAGAAGCATCCCCCTCTACAGAGATGCCCTCATCGGTAGGATTTGTCTGAGAAGTAAGATCAACACCCTCGATGGCCGGGGCAGGGGGTTCTTCTTCCACGGTTGGCCTTGGACCCGGGTCATGCTCGTCGAACAGAGGAGACTCAGCGTCAACACCAGCAGCTAGGAGGGCCTTGTTCCAGCCCTTCTTGAAGTTCAAACAGCTAATATAGCCTATTTTAACTTCGGCGTCTTCATAAGCAGCAGTCCATCCGAAGTTATATGATTCCTCCTTGATGGCGGCTACCTGGGACTCCTTCTCCTTCAGCTGCTCGGTCAGAGCCTTCTTCTCCTCCATAACACCCAGCTTGCTCGAGCAGACTAGGTCATAGGCCTGCCTCAACTCGCCCAGCTCCTTGACCGCAGTGTCCCTCTCTCGGTTAGAATTTTTAAGGGCCAGATCAGAAGAGGCATGGGCGGCGTCAGCAGCCTTCAGATCAGCCTCTAGCCGAGAACCCCTGACTTCCAGAACGGACTTCTGCTGCTCCAGCTCGCCATTCATTCTCACCAACTCATCGCGAGAACGGTAAAGCACAGCGAAGTCCGTCACAAACTGCCAAAAACAAAAGAAGAAATCAAGAAGGAGAAATAATTGAAACTTGTTAAGGAATTAAAAAAGGGATAGAACCTTACCAAGGCTAGTCTCTGGCTAGCTTGAAGGGCTAATTGATCAGACCCTAGCGCCCTCTGGCGATCTGCAGGAAGAACCGCCCTCTCAAGCAATGCAGGAGCCAGCTGAGGGGAAGTGGCAACCGAGGCCCCTTCGAGCAAAGCTGACACAGGGACCAAGGCTTGCCCAACCTTCATCCTCGACTCCATCTTCCTCCTCTCTCTCCCTCTCCATCCTCTTCCTCTCCTCCACCTTCTTATTTTCCTCCACCTTCTTTCTCTCCTCCTCCTTCTTTCTCTCCCTTTCTCTCACCTTCTCTTCCTCTCTCTTCTTCTCTGAGTGGACCGAGAGCCAGTAGCCACGGCCCCAGAAGAAGACTTTTGTTTCTTTGACCTCTGTGCAAGAAGCACATGGTCCTCATCATCATCGTCTCTAATCAGATTCTTCCTTGGAGGCATCTCTTCGCCTGAACTACTGGAAGAGCTCGACGATCCTCGAGCTTCAGAACCTTCTTCAGAAGAACTACTACTGTCAGAGCTCCCCCCACCCAAATTGCTCGCAGCTCTCGCAGGCTCACTCTCAGAACTGCTCTCCTCTTCGTCCAACTTGATAGGCTCAGCAGTAGTTTCTCCGAAAGAATCAAACTCTGGAACACTATCCATAGGCCGTGCTATGAAGCTGGAGCCAGCGTTCTTGTACTCGAGCAAAAAGGCAGCAGACCTGGGATGCTCTCCGTCACCCAGAGGCTCTCTGATATTCCAAGCTTTCACCAACTCCGAAATACGTACCTCGGTGAGAGCAGGCTCCAAATTCTTTGTCCTCGCTGTGTAAGAAAAAGCAAAGAAAGGTCATAAAAGTCACAAGTCAGCAAAGGATGAAATAACAGTACAATGTCTACCTATATATTCTTCCCCGTAAAAAGGGACAGTGAACCTCTCAGACCTCGAACCATCAAACTGAGGAGGGAACTACCAATTCCTAACAAGGAAACCCTCTTGCCAGTAGTCTTTATGGGAATCAGGTAAGTCTACCAATACCCTATCAGGACTCCTAGCTTTGAGGTATAAGGCACCTGAGCTAGTTCGAGTAAAGGAATAACAGAAACAGATCTCGGCAAGTCCTAACCTAGTACCATACAACTGCTTTATTCTATGAACGCCATTTACTATCTTCCACACATTGGGCGAGCACTGTGCGGAAACAATACTGAAATAACCAAAAAAGTGCAGAAATAGATCATTAGGGGGAAAAGTGAGTCCCCCCTGAGAGAGCAACAAGACATGGATCCAGTGGGCATCCTCTATATCCCTAACATTCCTAGGAGGGGAAGCACAACATTCAATATCTACCCATTCAGGAATATTGTAGAACTTCCTGAACTCAGAGATTGACCTATTTCCAATCTTCGCCATTGAAAAACTCAAAGAAACTCTACAAAGAAAAGAGAAAGTGCAGAGAAAGGGCACGAGAAACTTACAAAACAGAAGATCAGTTCGAGTGATGAAGAAGCACGAGCTCAAGACGACTAAGAAGCAATGGGAATGGGGATTCAGAGAAGAAGGTACGAGGCACTACAGTTCTCAGAAGAAGGAAAAGTACTGGAAAGGCTGAAACGATGGATGAATAGTGGTTATCCCAACTAGCATTCAATTCCAATCATAGCGCACGGATAGCGAAGCGGGTGCCGCCAAAGCAACTGCACAGTTTTTGAAGAATCACAAATCAGCCATGATGGCTGCTCATTTAAATCCATTGGACCCATAAACATGGCCCAACAAATTTAGGGGCAATTGTGGGTACCCGAAATAAAGAACTATGGGCCTGGACGAGTAGCCCAGTTCTGGTGGCCCAAAGTCCAGGCCCCTCATCTTTTATAATTGATCCAGTCTCCCCCCACGATCCCATGAAGGGAAGTTATGGGGGAAATGGAAAACGTGGAGGAACCTATCACCCCCACTCATCTACATGCACATATATATATTAAACCCTAGGTCCGGGGCAAAAGGACAAGTTGTATTCTCTGTAATCACTCTCCGGAGTATATAGAAATAATATCGACTGCACTACCGTGGACGTAGGCACATCTTGGCTGAACCACGTACATCCTTTGTTGTGTGATTAGAATCTTGTATTCCTTGTTCTCTTCTTGATAATTTTTCTCTCATATTTATTTGTGTTGCATAATAATTGCTTCTACAATACTCATCGGAGATATGATGCCAGTTCCTTAAAAAATAAATTTTAGCTGGTGAGTAATTTGGAAAGTAACACTCTTTTCAAAACAATCTACCTTAGCATGATATGATGCTAACCAGTCCATCCCCAAAATGACTTCAAAATCTCTTATGTCTAAAACTATTAAATTAACAAATAGCTTATGATTATCAATATCTATGGGGCAAGCCTTGTATACTAATTTACCAATCAATGGCTCACCATAAGGAGTAGAAACGTGTATGTTATGATTCAAGGGTTAAGGCATATTTTGAAAGTGATTTAATACACGTATAGATATAAATGAATGGGTGGAGACGATATCTATAAAAGCTTGAAAAGGGTGTGCACATATAAAAAGTGTACCTTACACTACTGCGTTAGAAGATTGGGTATCAGAAAGTGAAAAAAACACCACCCTGTCTGTCTTAATCCTTCTTTTCACCTAAAGGCTTTATCAGAGCCCTTGCTGGGGTTGGGTAGTCTTTTATCTGATGTCATTTCTGTTCACATATAAAATAAGCTCCCGAATCCTTATAACAAGGTTGTCCTCAATGCATCTTTCCACATCGCTAACATATCTTGTTATTATACTGTTTGTTATCACTAGCTCCCCTAACATTGGATGTACTTCTAAAATTATTTTTATTATTCAGGTTCTTTCCAATTTGCTCCCTAAATTTTCTCTTACTATCTATAATTCGATTGTACTCCTTGCCATCCTTCTCAATTATCGTAGCCCTAGTTACGACGTCAATATATTATGTCAACTTTAGGATGGACCACTGGTAAGCCATAAATCTAGGTCGGGGTATTACAAATGGTATCAAAGCTCTAGGTTCAAAGTTCCTTTCGAGAGCGACGTGGTGAAGTTAGTTTTGGAATGTTGGTCACGCTGGACTCGTGATAATTTTAGTTCGTATTCTCGACAACAAATTCAAGGAGATGGGCACGATGGGTAATTCATTGCCAAGTGGCATGCAACTAAGTTTGTTGTCACTAATCGCTTTCGCACTTTTGATTAGACATGTTAGTAAGTTTGCGAGTGTTAGTGCAAACCAAGTATGACGACACCGCTGTTTTTAGTGGGAGGTGCTTGTGTGTCAACCCTTGATGATATGAGAGGTCTGTAGAGACGTTGATAGAGCTTAATGACGTTTGCCGAATTAGAAACATGAATTGTGTAAAGTCAATAGTGGAGATTAAGTGACTAGTATATTAGGCATAAGCAGTATTGAATGACGATGAGGATACATTAAGTCCTGGGTACGATACTTTTGGATAGATAGTAGCTGTGATGTGATTAGGCAAACTCGATCCTTGAGTAGTGTCGCGTCGTAAATAATTATTGATTTGGTGGACATGATGAACTGTTTTGGTCAACACTTAGGGAGGTATACTCGGTCTCAGTCGGTAAGATATCATTGTTGTAAGTAAGTGTCTTATTAATTGTTAATTGAAGGTTGTACTTCGTAAGGTATGATAAGAGTTACGGGCAAAGTGAGATAAGTATGTTACGTATGTAACAATGATGGTCGATGAGATTTAGAAGTGAACTCTAGATAGTCTTCCATGTCAGGGTTTTCGGAGATATGATGAAATTTTGAGGGTTAGGATCTTTAGTGATGTAGACCTAGAGGGTTAGTATCTTGCGAGAATCCTTAGTAGTGTTAGTTGTGATTTGGTACGTGGCTTATGGTCACACCCGTTTGGAAGAGAGAGAATATTATTATCTAAGTGTTAAGGCCCATTTCAGTGGCCTAAGTAATGACTAGATGTGAGGTAATCCTAGTATGAGTGTGACTTAAGGGCATATTAGAGTGTTCATAGGACTAATTATGTGTGGCATCATTGGGAATAAAAATCGACTTATTGTGATGTCTTAAGGTGTTTAATGTGTCACGACCCTGATCTAGTAGTGATTGGGAACGAGTGTCTTGACAAGCCACCAAGGTAACAAATATGTTAGCTTAAAAATTTTCTCTTAAAATATATGTAGCAGAAATACAATCACATGGTTATAAATTATAAAATACTGAAAGTCAAGTAATTACATCATCCGAGCTTTCTAAAAGAAACTTCATTTATATTAAAACCGATTTATAACTTAAGACAAAATTTAAAGCCTATTACTAGAGGGACAAACATGTTCTATCTGATAAAACAAACATTTTACTTAAAGTAACAAAAAGGGATCTAAAAGATAAATATTCAACATAGTCCTTTTACATTCCATTTGTGAGCCTAATTATTTCTTGAAAAATTATTATTTACACAACATCAGTTAAAAGCCAAAGGAGATTCAGCCTCCAGGCATTCCAGGGTTTTTTAGAAAATTGATACCTATTCAATTTTAGAACATAAGCCATATATATAGAGATAAAAATTTACATTAATATATATAAAGTAACCGACTGTATATATTTTTAGAATAAATAATTCAGAACAAAACAAATAAAGAATTTGAGGATTTGAGGATGATATGATGAACCCACGTCTTCATGTGGAGGAACAATACTTTCTCAAATCTATTTGGCATTTAACTCTTCATTTGATTTAATTTAGATATATTTCTTAATAAACTTTGAGATTAGGTGTTGTGTGTATTTGGTATTTTTTAAATTCTCAAATTTAATTTCTTTTAACGTGCTAATGTATATTAATGAAGACTTGAAAAAGCTAGTTATTTCAAGGGAAACTTGTAAATTTATTTAAAAAAAAGAATTTTGAAAAATTAATCGTTACATGATGAAACTCATTTAGTTGATTATAACTTATTTTAGTAGACTAAATCATCTTTTTGTAAGCTAAAACTCCCATAAATATGTTTGTGGTAGAGTGAATATGATTTACATGAATATAGTCAACTGTACATTGTTTAGTCGACTATATGAGGCTATGTTTTTTTTATTTGATATTGATTTTTTTAAATATTACTACATTTCCCTCCCCCAAATGTTTTATTTGTGTGTAAGTCATGTTTAGAGTATGTATCTTACGTTGAATAATAATTCTCTCAAAAGCTGAGTTACTTTGTGTTTTGATCTTCTTAAATGTTTAATGTAGACTTAATTGTGTGTTATGACCTTGTTGAGATGAAATTTAACTTTTGGTTAGGGTCCCGAAAGCTCATACACACTAAAAGAAAGATAACCAGTCAAACATGTGTCGTAAATTGAATTATTATCATAAAAAATAATTATTCTCTTATCATATTTTGGATTCACATTGCAAATAGCCAATCCCACACTAATATATTCTCCATGTATATTAAGGATCCCAATTAAACCATATGTAATAGATCACTTCTCTTTGTGCTATGGTGATTAAATATAAACTGAGGCGTAACCTCTTGCAATGGAGATAGTTGAACTATATATGATGCTATTAACAGGGAAAAAATAAATTCCGTTGGAATAAATCAAACTCTTTAATGTGAAATCATAAATTCTCGTGTATAACTAAATAAATAAGTAATAAATACTATCTGTTTATGACCATAAATGAAATCTTGAAATAACTAATTAGAGGAAAAGAAGGGCAAGCATTCTAGATACACCTCAGACAGGCAACTCAAACACCAAGGTATGAAGGAATGATGAAAGGTACAAACTCAGTAAATGCTTAGCTTATTGGTGGAAAGCTTAGATAACGATGTTAATGGTGAAAGACGAAAGCTCTGGTTCTTGCAATAACTTTTCTCAGAAATATCTATTTTTTATCTTTCATGTGATGATCCCCCCTCTCAAAGGATATGTGGTGTTATATATACTATGTTCAATATACTTGAGTACCCTCAGGGGAATTAATTGCTAAGTTAGATAACACTACTTCAACATCATAATTATTAATTTCAAATTTATGCCACCATGTTCCTACGTCACTAGTATTAAATGTCTGGAAAAAAACTTAATTGACTAGTCAGGAGGCTTCCCACCAAACCATCTGATAGCCCCTAAACCTCTAACATCTTACTCACATTTTGAGTGGACATGGTTTAGGTCATGCATGATGTCACTAGAATATTTATTGGAAATATACACTTGTTATTTAGGAGAAAGATTGCTTATACTAAACCCTGTGGTCAAACGAACTTAAGTTTTCTCGAATGATGCTCTCTTGAGTTATGCTCTTTCGGATGGGATGGTGTTTTATTTGGTGTATCTAAAGAGGTTAACTCATGTGTTAACATTTCCTTGCTCCTCAATCCTCTAAACCAGTTCCCTTAAAGGTTCCCTAAGTGAGGTTGTATGATAGAGCATGCAAGATCTCTCAAGTCCTGCCAGACCTAGTTCCTCGTAGATACCGAGAAACCTTACTAATTATTATAATATGTTTAATAAATATACATAACATATGTTTAAAACAATGTACAAATGTTCTTCAGATAGATCTTTTGAGAAGGCTTCCTCCGTGCCTCCTTCAATCGCTTGGATTAGTTTACTTGCTCCTTCTGAGCTTGTTGTAACTTCCTTTGTGCTTGATCTAGCTTCCTCTGTGCTTGCACTAGCTTTCATGTAAGAGGGGGAATTATGTCTAATCAGAGGTTTAACTTTAAGCTCCCTATATTTTCCTCTTCATAGAGAAATTTTTTGTGTGGGAAAGAAATATATATACGAAATATGTTGCTCTGATAACCCTCTCTTTGTGTGGCTACGAATAGACTTGGTTTGTCGAAACTTGCTGGCGGACAAACTGTCTTCATGGGAAATTGTAGCAAGGAAAGTTAGTTGATTTTGAATTTAAACAACTAATTCTTTGAAAAGATCACGAAACCCTTTCTTTGTGAACAAGTTGCCTCATTTTTAGCATGTGCCATTAATCAATGTTGATGTCCAATCATCTAATCCATCTGCCGCTATAACACCACATGGAGAGTTGGGGTTATCTATACCAACTTCATTTTTCCAAAAGTAATCATTTCTTTTAGATACCCACGCGTGGGAAAAACCAAACGTCTGGTCATTTTAAATAGTTATATCACTTTTGTTTAAACCCTAACACTTAGCCATTTTATTTATTTCATTCCTTCAACTATTTTTTCCATTAACGTTTCAGAGCTCAAGTTTTGATTAGAGAGAGAAAGTGTTGTTTGCCCTCCAAAACCACCGTAAAACAGCGCTAAAATCCCCTCTCAACCACCTATTTCTCACTACATTTCCATTTGTACCACTTTCATGTTTGTTCCTCCACTAAAACCCTCTTATAATCATTCATAGACTTTCAATCATGTCCCAGAGATTTTTGACTAAGTTTTCGGCCAAGCCCTAGAGGAGGAAATGACAGCGTGTCCGCCCCAATTGCAGATGTATCGTTGTTCTCCCTATTTTAGGAAGAATGACAAGTTTAGGGATGTCTGCAAATCATTTTTTAGTCAGCTACAAGCTAAGGTTGATGCTCTAACGTTAAGGGATGAACCCAAAGACAGAGAAGCCTGGGGATACTTAGCCCCTGAAGAGACTCTTCGTTTTAGGTTAAATCGTGGAGACTTCCCCTATTCCCCTATTGATTTTGAGGGGCCTGGAGGCTTCCTATACTTGGTCCAAGTACATTCAAAAAAGTAACACTGATGTTCTCAAGAAGGTGGGTCTTCTTCATGCTTGTTGGTTTGGAAAATTCATATTGTCCAAACATAATGCCGCCCTTCAACTATTGGTGTCTCGCTAGAACCTGGTGTCTCATACATTCGTTACATCCTAGGGTGGATTCATAATCACCCTTGAAGATGTCTACGAATTTATGGGGCTTGGACCTCATATTGCTTTTACTTACAATGATAAAGCTCTTGACGCCGATGAAGCCCCTACCCGAGCAAACTTAGACAAGATCTTTCGTAAATGCATTGGGGATTATATCAAGGCTACTCTTCCAAACTTATCAAATATTATTACTAAGTTCCCCCAAAACTTACTAAAGCCGACAAGGCAAAAGGTAACATCCCCGAGGTACCTTTTAGTGAAGGTAAAGGTTCTCCCCTAAATTTAGCTACCTATATATTATGCGTGCTTTCTCGTTTCTATCTCCTAGGTAAGACCAATAACTAGACTCAATAAGATTTGATAAACATAACTGTTAGGTTGTCTCATATGGTTAGTCTTCCCCTTGTCACGATCATACTTGGTTCTATCTACACCTGGATAGATAGGACTCATTTGGACATGGAACGCTCTTTAGGGAGGTATGACATTTCTAACTTTACCAACACTATTCTCCTAATGGGATTCCTTTTCTCAAGGTTCCATGTTATTGCTCCCTTAAAAGTCCTCATCGTTCCATTAGCTACAAGGCTCCCCAGGCTGCTTCGTTAGAATGAGAAAAAAAGTAAGAAGGACCTACTTCCTTTTCTTAATAAGTATTCAGCCTTCGTTGTAAGGCCTTATAGTGGAAAAACTTAGTCCCACACTTGGTTATTCTTTGTTGAGGCCAACCATCCTATTAAGATGGTGACAAAAGAAATGATCATCGAGAAATTTTCTCTGGATGTTGAAACCATATATGGTTATTACCCATTAGGAAGAATATTTTTCCCATCACGTAAATAATAAATACCCACGTTATATCTTCAGCACTCGTTTGCCTTAGCCCGGGTTATACCCTTATAAAAGTAAGTATGATTTTATGGGGCATGCAGTAATGTTGTAACCATGAATAATAATGTCATTGATCCACCAAAAATAGGTAGATAATATTTTAACAAGTAGGGAAATGGGGACAGAGGTGTCCTGGTGCCAACAATATTTGCTACGTAAAAATAAATATTTTTGAAATGGGAAAATATATGAAATTTATTCGGTCTGAGCTTGGGCTTCATAAGGGGTAGGTTATTTTTCGGTCGAGATTGAGAAACCCCAAGAATGGCTCACTTAGCCTGATTTATAGGCCTATTGATGAATTATTAGTAGAATTATCAGATGTGAAACAAAGAAGCTGATAAACACTAGAATGAAGGTGTTTTTGATCAGTAAATTTAAAACTTAGGGCAAGTATGATATTGCATTCCTTGTAATTTAGACGATTAAAGATTTGATGTGCATAATTTTTGTGCCATGTGCTTTGAAATCAAGCTTTGATGTAGATCTAGAGTGAAATTTAGGGTTGTAAGAGTCGATAAGATGTAATATAATTGTTCAATATTTAGATGAACGGACACACATATGGTTGGAAGTCTTTGAAATTAAGACATGTCGTATTTGTATTTTGACCCATATTGTTGGCTCAATCCTTATTTATTTTGTCTTTATGTCAGTAAGTTTTTTAATGGTTTTAGTCATCTTTTTTAATGTGTTTGATGATTGATATACACATCGTAAGTTGGACCGAAAGTATGCATTTGGAGTATCATACTAAAAATATAATTAGAGGTGTGGAAGGTTCGACTTGGTTTGGTTCTTGGTTCTAAAAAGATTTTCAAAAATAAGTAAATAATAAATTTTCCTTTAATATAACTTAAAAAAAAAAAACTATAAAGAACCATTATAAAATCAATTTAAATCTTACAATTCATAATTAATTTGAAATATTTAAATGAAACACAATCACCTCTTTTTACACACACACACACACACACACATATATATATATATATATATATATATATATATATAGAGAGAGAGAGAGAGAGAGAGAGAGAGAGAGAGAGAGAGGATCTCATGAGGACCTCTGTTTGAATACTGCTGACGCGGACCAATTTTGATAAAATAGTAAAAAAATTATTTTTGCGATAAAATAGTAAAATTAATTTTTTTAATATGACCCTACTGAAATGTTTAAAAACTATATATAAAAAATTAGCTAAAAAATATTTTTTTTACTATTTTATCAAATTTTGTCCGCGCCAGCGGTATGCAAACAGAGATACTCATGAGATCCTCTCTCTCTGTATATATATATATATATATATATATATATATATATATATATATATGGTGTAGATCCTGGTACAATGATTTTTTTAATATATTATACTCGAAGGTAAAATGATCTTTTTAATTAAAAAAATTTAATCAACTAACTATTAAAGTGATCAAATGACAATTTCCATTAATTTTAAATTTAATCAATTAATATAGAAACGAATGAAATCAAACTCAAAATAACAAAATAATGAAAAATAGTGTACCAAATCATAAATGAGCCTCAAAATAAAAGCAATAAGCACATGATTAATTAACTATAATGATCACATGGATGCATTGTAGATCCATGTCACAGAATTAAAGTTTTGAATTTTTTGTCTCTCTTATAGCGGCATAATGCAGGTCAGCTAATCATAACCTAATGCCACTTGCCAAGTTGTGGTTGTGAAAGCAAGAAGATTAACCCAATTAAACATGATAATTAATAATCATATATTCCTTGCAACATACCACCTTAAAGTGTTGATAATAATCGAAGAACCACTGTGACAATGAGATAAGAAGAACCAATGAATGATCCTACTTAACATACTTTCGGTGTCAAATCGTTTTTTTTTTTTAAGTTTGTGTTTTGGCCTCACATAATAAAATCAATTAAAATAAGAATAAAATTTTGTTTCTATTTATCCTTTTGATGCAAATACAAATCATTCAAAACACTGCACAACATGATAAATAAAGTCTTTAAAATTGTGCCAAAAAAAATAAATTTGTGCCCATAAATTTTGGGTGTGCAAATTTTTTTTTTTTTTTGTGAAAATATTCGTATGAAATGACACTTTGGGTTTGCAAAATTCTCTTTAAAAAAAAAAATCTCTTGCAAAAATCCTGAAAACATACATTAGTGTGGTATCTTAGTGTAAATTGGCAAAATATGTTAACCATGTGAAAATAACATGTTAAAAACATGACAAATAAAAAAAACAATTTTTTCTATTCTTGTACAAATAAAACGAGTATAAACAAAGGGTGACCTTAACCCAAAAATAATATCTGACCCTCGAGTTAGCAAAAGAAAACTTTTTTTTCTATTCTTGTACAGAGCTATAAAATATAATTTTTTGTTCGCATTTTCAATATTTTCCATCCAACAGTTACCGTCTCTTATCACGGACCACAAAGAATCTATTAAATATGCGGGAAGAGACTTTTGATTCTAAACAATAATTTCCGTGGCACACGAAAGATCTATCAACATGTGGCTCTTTTGGTTTTGTTATCATCTGCAAACAGACCACGTATAAAGAATAAACTAAAGCTGTCATTTTCTCCTCTTCATCTTCTCCCTCCCCCCCCCCCCCATTCTTTCTCAATCACACACAACACATCATCTTCCTATGCCACCCCAATATTTCCCCTTACGTTGGGAGAGCACCGGTGACCAATGGTGGTACGCCTCCCCCATAGACTACGCAGCTGCAAATGGCCACTACGATATTGTTCGTGAACTTTTACACTTGGATACAAATTTACTAATCAAACTCACATCTTTACGTCGTATACGTCGTTTGGAAACTGTATGGGACGATGAGCAACAATTTAGTAACGTAGCCAAGTGTCGTTCACTCGTGGCACAAAAGTTGTTGCTAGATTGTGAGACGAAAAAGGGGCATAATTCTTTGATGAGAGCTGGGTACAGCGGGTGGTTGATGTACACAGCTGCATCAGCTGGGGATGTTGGGTTTGTCAGGGAGTTGTTGGAGAGGGACCCGCTGGTGGTGTTTGGGGAAGGGGAGTATGGCGTGACGGATATTTTGTATGCGGCAGCTAGGAGTAAAAGTTGCGAGGTGTTTAGGGTGGTGTTTGAGTCTGCGGAGAGGTGTGGGGAGGTGGAGGGGGAGGTGTTTCGGTGGGAGATGGTGAGTAGGGCTGTTCATGCGGCCGCTAGAGGAGGGAATTTGGAGATTTTGAGGGAGATTATTGGGGATTGTAAGGATGTTTTGGTGCATAGAGATGCTCAGGGCTCTACTGTCTTGCATTCTGCCTCTGGTAGAGGTCAAATTGAGGTCAGTTTTTTTTGCCCCCTCTAAATTACCTTGCTTACAAATTAGGCGAAATTATAGTCAAAGTCAACTATAGAGTGGTTTTATAGATCACCCGTGATCTTAAATATACTTAAACAAATTGCTTACAATTTGTCAATCTTACTTGCTTCTAGTTGTCTTGTAACTTCAATATACTTAAATCTGTTTTTGGATCTAAGGAAACAGAGAGAAAAATGTGAATAAAAGGAAAACAAGATGTGTTACAATTTATTAGACATTTTTGCACATTTGTTTGGGTTTGTCCCTGTAGTAACAATTACGTATCTCCCCCCTAGAAGTTCAATCATTACTATGCGTGTTCAAATCAATAAGGGGTTTTTGGGTTGTATGACTGATCACAACATTACATTTTTGTTGGGTTTTCTTGAGTTGAGGTTAAAAGGTGAACTGGGGAAAAAGAGTTTTGGGGAAAGTCTAATTTCTAATTAGCGGTCTTTATGAATGGATTAGAAATCTGTAAATGGTAGGGGGTAAGTCTAATATTTGAACTTCCAAGTGGTAATGTTTAAATAAACTATGAGTGGTGCTTCTGAATAGCATATTTGGAGAAAGTACAATCAATAATACTCAATTTTGGCTACTTGTGCATTCTCTGAGAATATGTAAAGTTTTAGTTAAAATAAAAGGTTGAAAAAGGGGGAGAAGATAATAATGTCTTGACAGTTGGGGAGATATTCCATTTTTTAATTGTAGAACTAATAAGTAAGATGCTGGAATTACATTGCTAAATATGGATTCCATGTCCCAGTAGCTGGCAGGATAAGTAATTGATTTCTAAATGCCATTATTGCACACATGGCAACATTCAATACTTCTATCTAATGTATTGCCTGGACAAGCTCATGGACTGTTTAGGAAATACGTGGAGATGTAATTATACTGCTTCCTTATATTCAATGATCTTATATGTGTATGTTCTCCATATCATTTATTGTTTAGTTGGTGAATGGTGGTCTTGAGAGATGTATAATTCTATAGGAAGGACTTTACGTAATGCTATTAAAGAAAATCCTTGGGCCTGTTTGGTTACGCAAATTGTTTAATAATGTAAGTTGGTTCTGACGTAAAATGAACCATCAACGGCAATATAGAAAGACATGCCTGCGAGAGAGTAAACACTCGATTAAAAGAAGCGTAGAATGATTTGCATTAATGACATGAGGGGGTATCTATAGGGGAGTAGGGAAGGATCTAGAAGGGAGCACTCATAACCCTAAAGAGGGAAGTGGGTCTAGGCCCATTTGATGTCACATGACCTAGGCACACACCCCTTTTACAATATATACCTAAGATGCCCCTTCTAGAAGCCTCCACCTACTAACCCTATAATACGACTAAGAAAAATAACAAAATAAACGATAATTAATAAAAGAAAATTAAAAATGCAACAAAATAAATAAAACATAAATCTCATTAGGTTTATTATGAATAAGTGAATTGTAAATGAGTGAATTTGGAATGAGATTAAATCCAATTTTATGCGATGTTTGGCAATGTGAAATTGATGTTAAAGTTCCATCAGGAAAAAGTCGAAAACGAAAGGGGAGAGAGAAAGAGGGACACACAAAGAGAGAGCTTGGATAGGGATGAGCATATGTAAAATGCTCCTATTTCAAATGGTTGCATTTCACGTTTTTGCTGAAATGCCCCAATTTCAGATTTTACAAATGAACTAAAATGGGTCAATCAATGAATCATTTCATTAGTGAAAGCAAACACAATTAATGAACTAATTTGTAAATGAACCAATTAATAAATGGACCAATTTGCAATTTTGGGACAATCAAACGTGACCTTACTATACGAGAAGGAGAAATAGTACCCTGTGTGAAGGTCTCCATGTGTCCGTGCTCAACACAAATAAAGACACGATTGTGGAGAACATGTGGGACACGTATTGCATACGTGTCGTGTCCTTATTTGTGTTGAGCACGGACACGTGGTGTCCTCCACACATAGTACTAGTTCTCGTAAGAGACCTTATGTCATAGTGCTAATTATACTACCCGCATTATGAAAGAAAATACACGGGATCCCGCCCTGTTCATAAACCCCTATCCCGATCTATTATGGTCGGGCAGGAACCCGTTTAACTCAACCCGTTGACATCCCTACTGAAAGAGGGAACCTCACGGCTTAGGCTAGTGTTAATCATGCTACTTTTAGCAGAGTGAAAAGCTTGAGTAGATTTGAAAAATAGGTTTGTTCATGTTGATTAAGATTCAAGGCTAAATTTTAGAAGTTGTACATGCAATAATCAGGATAATTCAACCCCCATGAGCTGGTTTTCAGTTACTATCTCTGTTCCAAAAGTATACTCGGCCATTTAAAAAGTCAAACTTATAATGGAAAAAATGTATGTAGTCAATGACCAAGAATGGAATTAAGTTGAACGTCATGAAATTTGAAAACGTCCTACGAGGAAATTAAGACTTAAATTGGCTGATTTAGTAGGTGTGGGACATACTGGGGGTGATGTTGTTTGTGAGAATAAGCAAGTTTTGTTAGGGTCTCAGTGTCATTGACTTTTCATTCTCAAATTTAAATGTCTTACTCTTGTGATATATATTATCGTTATTAAGGACTGCAGTATTTTATCAGTGACTGGTTCAAGTCACCTGGCGGAAAAGGCATTACTGAATATTATTTAAGGGTAATTTCTTCCACACAGGTAGTTAAGGATTTGTTAGCATCCTACGATATCATTAACTCCACGGATAATCAAGGCAACACGGCACTACATGTGGCTGCTTACAGGGGATACCTACCTGTAGTAGAGATTTTAATTTCTAAATCTCCCTCATCAACCTCCTTAACAAACAACTACGGTGACACTTTTCTTCATATGGCCGTGGCCGGTTTTCGAAGCCCGGGTTTTCGTAGAGTAGACCGACAGATAGATCTCATGAAGCAATTAGTACGCGGACGAATCTTTAACATAGAAGACAACATCAATATTCAAAACAACGATGGGAGAACCGCTCTCCACATGGCAGTAATAGAAAATATCCACTCTGATCTAGTCGAACTCCTCATGACCGTTCGATGGATTAATCTAAATATCCGCGATGCGGATGGCATGACACCTCTAGATCTCCTCAAGCAACGGCCAAAATCAGCATCTTCCGAGATTCTAATCAAACGGCTGATATCATCGGGAGGGATCTCCAACAGTCAAGATTATGTCACAAGAAGTGCTCTTGTTTCCCATCTAAAAATGCAGGGTATTGGGGGTAGTCCCGGGACTTCATTTAAAGTCCCCGATGCAGAAATTGTTTTATACACGGCCATTGAAAATGGATTTAATGAACCTGAGTATGATACATGCTCTGGTGAACTGAGTCGCTATGACTCACCTATCGGATCATACTCGGCGAATAATAAGAAGTTGGGTTCGGTAAATAATGCTGCAACGCGTCTGAGGATTCTTCTTCGATGGCCGAGGAGAGGTAAAAAAGCTGAGAGTGGGAAGTTGAGAGATAATGACTCTTTAGAATCATACAGTGAGTGTGGAGATTTTCAATACAGTCCAATCCCACTTAGGCAGAGATATTCGAAATTTTCCTCCCTCCCAAACAACAAGAGGGTGTATTTTGTTCCAAGCCCATCTACCAAAAAAAAGTATGCTGCAGGTCTAATGCATGGTGTTCTTCAGGTGATGCCTAATTTAGCTGTTGAATCATCACCAGCAAGTCCTTTTTCGGAATCATTGCTGTCATCTCCTATCTCTATGGATAAACGAAGAGGTTTGGAGCTCGGGAAAAATTCTTTTAATGGAGAAAAATCGCGAATGGAGAGTAAACAAACTTCTTTTAATAAAAGATTGATGAATCAATATTTCTGTTTCGGTGCGCAAGGCCTAGCAGTGGACGAATCGGGGCCGCATCAAAGTTACAAGCGCCCGATTGTACAATAACTCTGATCTCTTGATTTGTGTGTTGGAGTTATGTTTTCAAGACACATACTAATACAGTTGGATATCCTTCTGATCTCTATTTTTTTTTAGTGTTTTCATGTTGTCTGTCATGTTTGGTTTTCCAATCAGGTTATTCATATTTTTGGGTTGAGGAATGCTATACGTACCATGTTTTTTACCAAGTTTGTATTCCAATTGCATTAAATGATTGTACGTACACTTGGGATACAACATCGATGCACTTGGGATATAAAACATGGTACATATAGACTTTTCATTTTGGGTTTGGGGTTCATTAGTTCTTGGTAATATACTTTGGAGTGTAAAGTATTCACTATTTACACTTTGCGGTCTATTATCTGTTTTTGTGACACTTTATAAGATTTTTAGTCACACTTTTTTCTTGTCACAATGGTATGGCCAAAAGTGTAAATAGTTCTCAAAATGCAAATTATCAAAAGTTTTGAACCCCTAAGAGGCATTGGAGAAAACTACTAGGAGTACTACAGTGACCGAATTTTTGACAGAATTTGGATGGACAAACTGACGTGGAGGGTATTTTTTGGTTGGTTTCTAGGTCCCACTGGCTTGGACCCCAAAAATCAATCAGTAAAATCCTGCCACGTCAGTTTGTCCATCAAAATTCGGTTAAAAATTCGGGCACAATAGCATTTTTGAACTACTAGAGCTAGACCATAGAGTGTAAATAGCACTTTCCAATAACTTTTCAGTTCTCAGTAGTTCAGTCTATTGTTGGCCAATTGTTGTTGCTTCCTTTTTCTTGTTTAGCTTCAAGACTATTTCTAAAACTGGCCAGATGAAAATTATGTCCATTATACCTGTTGGCCAAAAGAAGTTTCAGCTAGTTCTAAACTCATTTTTTGAAGTATTTCGGCTGAAATATTGCTAAGGTCGGGTTCGCCAAATTTTGTACTCTGGGCACCCAAACGTCTTTCCTTTTAATATTTTTTTAGTTTAGGTGACATTTGTCTTAGTTTTCATACTCTCATTCTAAATATATTTAACGTTAGTAATTATATGGCGACTCAAGACTTCGACTCATTTTTTGCGACATATTGATGTGTCGTATCAGTATTGGCTTGTGTCTGAATTTCACTGAGTATCATTCAAAACACGAAGCAATGCAGACATAATATGTCAGTGTGTCGCTCATTTTTCGCTGGCCTAAAATTACTCTTTAACTTGACCATTTTGTCGAGACAAAATGCCCAGTTTGGAGCTTACTGGCCAACTTTTGAAATCAATTTTGGGTTTATTATCTTCATCATCACCTTACTTGCCATTTTCACAATAAACGTAGACAAATTTATATCTTATCTTCAAGCTTGGGGATGTTGGTTTATTTGGTGAACAAGCAGAACATGTGACATTATGAGCATTTAAGGGCGTAGGACGTGATGAAAAGATTGAAAATAAGGTTTTCTGATATTAAATGCTTTTTATGCGCGATCCTGTGCGTAGGGCTGTAAATCGGGTTGGGTGAACCGGGTTTGGGGTTACTCAGACTCGGCCCGAACTCACATATCCATGCTCAAGCCCGAGCTCAGCCCGAACAATTTTTTCCTACCTAAGTCCGAACTCGGCTCATAAATGTTACGGGCTTCGGGCCCGATTTCAGACAGGCCCAATTTCAAATTTTTTTTTGTTAAAAAAGTTTGAATTAGTATTTTTTTTTCTTGTATTTTCATCATGGACAAAATGTACACATTAAAATCCAATAGATATTTCATAAATAAAATATATATTTATGAAATATATTAAATTAAAACATGGTAAATAAGAGTGAAAACCTACAAATGCCTATTAAATTTCATACATTTAGCATTATTCGATCACTAACAAGGGTCTATTGTGACTTGAGCAATTAATAAATAAAACACCCATAATGAGATTGACAATAAAATCACAAAAATGAAAATTTCATGTAATTTAATGGATTATGACAAATGAAACATTAAAAAAAAAGTAGTAAATGAAATAAAAGAACGAAACCTAATTAAACAATGTTAACATAAATATGTTATATTATATAAATTATTTATTTATAAATTCGAAGTTCGGGCCCAATTTTGGTTTGACAAAGTTCGGCTTAAACTCGGCCTGAAATTCATTTGGGCTTGAAATTTAGGTTTAAGCTCGGCTCGGCTCAAACTCAAATAAAGCTCGACCCGAAAATAGCGGGCCGAACGAACGGGCTTCAGGCCTCAGCGGCTCAATTTACAGCCCTACCTGTGCGTCAGTTTATACTTGATTTTTTCAGGAATGTATATGTGAAAGTTGGTAATATATACATAAATATTTGTAATGTATACATGAAATATATAATATATACAATCATTTTTTAATGTAAATAATTTAGGTTTATGTGTGAGGTACATATTATGGGTGATGGACCTTAGTGCAAAACAAATATGTTGGCGGACTAGAGCGGAAAAATCTTATTAGAAAGAGGCTAAATTGAAAAGCTTCTTAAAAATTGGGTATTTTGAGTTTTCCCCTACCTTTATGATTAGTTTCACAATAGACCTATACTTTCTAAAAAAATTACAATACACCCTCAAAGTGTTTACTCTCCATTAAAACCGTTAGTCAACAATTACGTTTAATGTTGATATTTTAAGTTTTTCCCCACTTTTATGACCAGTTTTGTAAAAGACCCCAATTCTTTAAATAAAATTGCATTACACCCCAAATCAGTGAACTATCCATTTTTTTAACTAAAAAAACTTAATTGGCATATAATAAAATATTTGAAAAACATTGAAAACGTCCCACAAATGAAATTTAGGAATATATTAAAAAAAATTGATGTTTTAATGGTACACCAATTAAATTTGTTAAACATTGTTCAATAAATAAAAACTTTTAACTATTTTTTATTTTAGAAAAAAAATATGTGTATTTTAACTTTTTTTATTGTTTTACATATACATTATTTATAAATATAAAAACACTATCTTAGTTATAAAGTATCTTTTTTTAATTTTCTTCAATAAATAAAATCTCAAAAAAGAGTTAAAACATTTTTTAAAATTTTTTAATTTATTAATGTTTTTATTTTTATTTTTTGAAAACACTTTTTACTAGTTAAATTTTTTTAAATAAAAAACATTTTCATTATTTGAAAAATACTTTTTGATTTTTTCTAAAACAGTTGTTTTTTAAAGAATTAAACAATTTATATTATTTAAAAAAGTTAAAAACATTTTTTGTATATAAGAAATTAGTTTTTTTACAAATAAAAAACCATTTTTATTTTTTTGACATTTTTAAGAAATAAAAAGTTATTTTAAATGATTTAAAATTAAAAAAATGATGACTGGTTTATAAAATATAAAAGTTGTCTTTTACAAAATAAAAAATCGTTTTAAAATAAGTAAAAAACTCTTTTTAATATAAAAAAAAACTATTCTGAAATTTCTTATTTACGGACTTTTTCAATTTTTTTCAATTTTTTTAATATATGACGATTAAGCTTTTTAAACAAAAAAAAATAAAAATTGGAGGGTTAATAAATTGGGGTTGTTTGCAAATTTTATAAAAGTGAGGGTCTTTTAAAAATTTGCTCATAAAAGTGCGGGAAAACTCAAAAGTCAACAGTAATTACTATTGACTAATAATTTGGATGGAGAGTTGAGAAAACGGGAGTGCATTGTAAATTTTAAAAAAGTGTCTTTATTGCAAAATTAATCATAAAAGGGTGGGGGGGGCGGGGGATTCAAAATAACCCTTTATTTGTTTTGTCAAATGGTTGCCAAAGTGGGGCTAACCTTTGCACCAAATTTCCTTTTGTCACTATTATCTTGAGTAACTTGGGATTGCTTAGGCTCAGGAGTTCCCAATACGCAGATGATAGTGAATGGGATGAACCGCCTAAATAAAATTTATGGCACATATCACATGTTACTCTATCACCTCCATGAAAAGAAAGTACTATATCACTAAGATAAATGAAATTATTTTCACTTTACCACCTCCATGAAAGACCTATACATATTATTTGGACTCCAAATCCACCGAATTGTGCCTTGTTCTAAACATTCCACATCTGATTAAAGAATATTGGGAGCAGGAGTTTTGCCATGTCCCCAAAAGGGGTGAGCCTTAACGAAGCTTACAATACAATTGTTATGCATACCGAGTCAAACCCAACTTAGAATACAACTATAATACACAATACAATTGTTTTGCATACTCATTCAGCCCCAACTACTAGTATATCCTCCTCAGCTAGCGTGTATCCTTATTAGCAGACAATTGTTATGCATACTGAGTAACTACTAGTGTATATCCTTATCAGCAGCTCCTAGATATATTGTACCTGATCATTCAGAAGAAATCAAGAAGTAAAATGACATTGTTCCAAATTAATTATCTTTAGGTTCTTTTGTTTCTTTATGGTATCAGAGCAGACATAGCTTTAAAGAGTCTGATTCAAAGAAAACTCTTTCCAAAATAAAAAAAATATTAATAAAAATAACCAACACAACTGCACCAAAATACCCATATCCAGCCACTCTGAATGTAGCTAATTTAGTTTCTCTCAAACTCTCTTCCACCACTTATCTTCTATAAGAAACATAAGTTTTTTGTTTGAGTGAAAGTCAAGACTTACTTGGTTTTACTATTGGAGATACAACTTCACCACCAACTGAAATTTTTGACTTCACCAAGACTAATTATTGATGTTTAAAAATGGAGTAGGTCCAAATTTATAATTAAAGATAAAATAAAGATAAGCAAGCACAACAAACAGACAATAAAGAGGTTTTTAAAGTGGTTCATCTATGAGAAAAGCCTACGTCCAGTGTTTTTAGTATTTCTGATGGTTACAATAGCTCAGGGTTAAGTATATTTGTGCCTGATTCAATTTTCCCTTTCAGCTAGGGGAGAGCCTATATTTATAGTGGTTAGGAACTTAAGAGATGAAATGCCTTTATATATTTAGGCATTTACATCTGTATATAATAAATAAGACTGTTGATATTCACTGGTACGTGTACCATGACTGTCGGTGATTCCACACTAATGACTTTTGCTATTCTTGATGGTTCATATTGTTGAGGTTGGTTTGCCTGTTGGCCGACCAAGTATTCGTGGAGATGACCAATAAAATAAGTATTGTGAGGATTTCCATGTAGGAGGTTAGGTGTCCATGCTTCATTGGTCCACCTAGATGAATAGTTTTTACATAAAACAAAAGCCCATAATGCTCAATTGTTAATGATTAATTGAAAGTATGGAGTATTTGTTCCAGAATCTTGCTCGGCGTGTGTTGGTCGACAGCCTACCTCTTGGGCTTGTATTTTTTTTTTCCAATTTAGCAGACGATGGAATTTTTGTAAATAATTTGAAAAATAACGAACCGTCAAAGGGTATGTTGGTCCTTTCGCGTCTTTGGAAATCGTGTGAATGCCAACAGTTCAATCATTTGTTTAGTTTAATCATTTCATTTCTAATTTAGAGATAACATATAAAAGGACAGAGATTTCCCTATTTTTCTTTATCTCAAAACTTCTAAATTTAGGCTTTCTCTTCCTTCTCATACTTTCTTTTTCTGCTTCTGATGTTTGCTCCTTGTCGTTGTTTCTCAAACTCTGTAAGCTTTCTTGTGTTTCCCTTATTTGATTTTTCTGGATTTCAACATGGTGTACATTGTAGACGAAAGTTCCTTAAAGGAGTTTAGGGAAAGAAGAAAGAATCCTAGTTGGGTAGGTTTAGAAATAGCAAGTGGCCTTATTTATGTGTTGTCATTGTTTGAGATCCCAACTTTGTTCATTGTTGAGTGTTTTATCGCCTTTAAACCAAATCCACTCTTTTCTCAATTTTTCCAGTATTTTGATGTAGTCCCAGCGAGAGTAGCCCCTAATACATGGAGGGTTATAAATGGGGTAAATAGGTTAAGTGAAATCCATGATACTCACATTGGCATTCATGAGTTGATGTTTTGTTATAAATGGGGAACCACGGATGAAAACACCTGCTACCTGAAAATCAGGCAGGCCAATAGGGCACTGTTGGTCAATCTTCCTGACTCGAACCAGGATTACTAGGATTATGATGTAGCAGTGAGAATTAACAATATACCCCCTTCTCGAGGGGGAAAGATATATGGGACCAAGGTGCCCCTAGGAAGGGCGTGGTATTAGTTGTACAATATTTTGATTTTCCATTTTTTTCTTGTTTACTAACTGTTTGGTGACTTGCCGACTAACTATCACTTTGTTCTTGTGCAAAAGAGAACAAAAAGAAGTGTCCAAAGGAAGTGGATATTAATATTGAAGATCTTAAATATTTGTGGTCCATCCCCCAAAGAGTAGAAGAAGAGCATCCCCGAGAAGCTTCTGTTATATATAGGAGTTCTATTACCTCATTTGTTGCCCGACCAATAATTATTCTGCCTCATTTGCCTCAGCTCCCCATCAACATAGACGAGGAACCAGTTTCTACCTCCTTTCTTGCCTAATCAACTAGAGTAGAGAGAGACTTTGCATAAGGAGGAACATCATCTTCCTTTGAATCTTTTGATCTTACAACCATCCTAACTTCACCCTCTGCAGAAATGGTGAAGAGAAAATTCCAAACATGCTGGATGGATCTGGATCTCCCCCTATGCCGAGAAAAGTACAGCCACTGACAAGAGGCCTAAAGCCCTCAATGTGGAAGAAATAAGAATTGTTGAGCCTCAATTCAAGAGGTTGAAGAGAGGTCTTTCAGCCAACAAGAGTTGGCCTAAAAAGCTTTTGTCGGCCAAGTCAGAGCTGAGTCTGCCTCTGTGGCTATCAACCCTGGGTTGGCCAGGGGTCTGATTAAGGAAGGAACTTTCCAATAGACAGGTTAGCTGCAGTACTTATGTATAGAGCCCGATTGGTTGAAAGGGCTAACCATAATTTGGCACTTATAAGTATTTTACTTTTTCATTTGTCTTCAATAATGCCTGCTGAACTTATTCTATATAACCAAATGCTAGAGAAAGGCAACTAGTTGAAATCTTAATCGACTGATGTAGAGGAAGCCTTTAAATGCTTGCAGAAGTCCTTGTAAGAATCTTGGTAGCCCTTGTAGAGAGAGAGAAAATTTTGGCAGGATAAGTTAAAGGTGGCCACGAATAGGGAAATTATAACAATGAAAAAATATAAAGGTTATCGATGATAAAATAACACTTACCGAGGAAAATGTAAAGTAAGCTAAGAGCAGGGTAAAGGATGCTAAGGAGAAAACTACCAACGTGAATACTGAGCTTACTGCTTTGAAGGACAAAAGAAAAAAGGATACGAAGAAGGCCATCAATAAAGGATGGATAAGGCATTTTTTTATTGCTACCATCCAAATTGAGTTTGCCAAGAAAATCTCACAAGGATGGTTGGTAGGACGCCTTGAAGAAGGTCGGCACACAGGCTGACTCTTAATTATTCCAGAGGCATAACCCAAGAACCCCTCCTAACTTGGATGAGGGGTTTGATGACGAAGAGGGATCTGGGGAATCCTCTATGGTGAAACCTGTTTTGACTGACTTACCTCATCCTTCTGAATTAGTTTCCAAGGATAAGGAGAATGTTTAACTCCTTTAGCTAGTTTTTGCCTGCTTTTTATACATTTTCCCTTTTTTTTCTTCCCTTTTCATTTGTAATGGAACCACAATTGTAATCCTTGACTTATGAATGATATGAAGAATTTTTGTTAATCTTTCTAGTATTCTTTGCTTATTTGTTTGCTATTGTTTATTTTCCTTAGTTGGCCTTCTATTCTTATAATTGTAAATTTCTAGTTTGATGCCATGAGGATTGTGATCATTTCTGCCAAATTCGACCTGTTGAAACTTTGCAACAACCTTCTTAAAGTTGGTCATGTGGCTTTGACTGAAACAGAGTTGGTAAGGTTGCTCGACACAAATGCCTCAGATCAAGCGAAGGATGCTAATGTTAACTTGGATAATATTTTTTATAGGGCAGTGGCGAACAACGCTTCCTACTACGAGATTATTGAACAACTGCAAGATGACCATAATCTTTCTCGGGCCATGCTATACTTTGATTATGAAGCCAATTATGAAGCATTAAGTGCAGGTTGAGGTTTTGATAAGAAATTACATATACCTTGAAGAGGAAGCTGATTGTGTTAAATCGAGAAGTCAAAAATGCTAGGGAGATTGCTGCACTCCTGGAAAAGAAGAATAATACCTTGAGGAATGAGGTGGATAGTGTGAAGAAAACAACTAACATTGGTCCGAATGAAGGGGTCTCTTTCCTAGAAATGGAAAATGTCAGGCTGCTAGAGGAGATGGAAACCTTTAAGTAGAGAAAAACCAAGTCTGGCTAACCCTCTAGACATGTAATTATTGCTTAGCCAACTGTGGATAAAGAGAGAACTAAGAAGACCTTGACCGACAAAATAACTTTGTTGCAAGAAAAGGATAAAGCCATCAAAAAGCTCCGGGAGAGAGTAAACCGACTAACTTTTTAGTCCCATAAACAACCAAAGGTTGTTTGGATGGATGGATATGATGAAGCTTTAACTTATCTGGATGACCACATGGAGCAAGCTCATCTGGAAGGATATAAATGGGGCTGATTGAATTTATTGGGGCTGTTGAAGATATAAGATAAAAATGAATTGTGGTACTAGCACGATCTAGATATGCTGGATTACCCTGCCCCCTTCAAAATTGATGTCAATTGGATTCCGACCGACACTATTTCTCAAAACTTAGTGAGAAAATACATAGGGGATTATGGACTTTAAGGAGAAGATGAATATGTTCGCCACCACATCTGTTAGATAGTCTGAGCAACATTAGACATAATAGGCCAAGATATTTAAGAGCTACAATCTTGCCCATCACTCTCGATGAGCCTACGGCTGGGATGAGTAAAGCTGAAGGAAAACACCAATGGAATAGACTTGCATTTCCCACTTCTTCTTTTTTTTGTCTGTGTTTTAACAAATAATATGTTGGGAATGAAATAGATTTTTCTTTTTTATACGTTCATTAATACATTTCAGCCTTTACTTAAGCTTGTGATTAGTTAATCGGTTTGTCGCCTAGGTAACCTGCTTACGTGATAAGTGTTTGGTACAATTTTGAACCTAATTCGTAGTGCCGTAAATTCTACTAATACACTTGGGTAAAACTGTAAGTAGTTTTGTTGAGATAAGTGTTTGCATCAATTATCATTGGCGACTAAGTGTGTTAGGAATTTATATTTATTTGAAAAATCTAAGCACCCTAACGTGTTTTAGTTAATAAACAAAACTCCAACTCTTTTATATTTCATTTAAAAACTTGATTGAAACTGTTGTAAGCACCCACACAAGTAAACACAGATTTGGGATGCTGCTGCTGAAATAAAATAATTTAGAACGGGATGAGGCAAAGCTGAAGTTGACACAGTATTTGTTCTCGAGGAACCCACCGTGGTGGTAAACCCCGTGTCCCTAGTCCCAGGACAACTCACACACCCAAGTCCACTATTACCAATTGCAAGTTACAGATTACAGTCCTCCAAGTCCACAAAGATTTTAACTAAGAAAATACGCACCCGTACCATCAACGACTAAAAATCAGTCAACCCAATAACACCCAGGTAATAGTGACTATCACTCACTCACTACACACGCACAACGACACACTCAAACTCGAGACCCCGTGAAGTTGTGTCACACACAGATTTTAATGTATGAAGTTTGTTTTAGTCAACACATAAAAATTGTTGGGTTTATAAAAGAAGAGCAAACACCAATAGTTGAAGTCTACTTTTATTAACACCAAAAAATTACCAATCAGGGAATAAATGATAGGTAAGGTTAAAGGTTCAAACACACACTAACAAATGGGTTTTTGCTCAAGCCAAACCACGCACCACAATTAATCTAATTTTAAACCGAAGTAAATTCTAATTTTAATTAGTTAAAGAGAGTTCAGATTACTTTTAAGTGTTCTACACAAAAAATATAACCCACGACTTAGATAAAGAAATTCAAATCCAATTTTAGTTAAGTTAAAAAAACTGTCCAAAATTAGTCTAAGTCCAGTCCAAACAAATTTTACCCAACAAAAATTTTAGTCCAAATATTTGAGTAAAAAACAACTCGTAGAACACAACAGATTAAATTTTTAGAAAAGAAATGTTATATTAAAACAATCTCCAAACAAAAAACTAAAAATCTTAAAAAAAAAAAATTCAAACTGACAAGAATAAAAACTTAAACCAACAAACAATATATATATATATATATATATATATATATATATATATATATATATATATATATATATATATGGATAGGTTCAAAAGTGAACCAAAAGAATGAACTTTTTAATGAACCTACTAAGACATTAAAAAATTGATCCGTAATTTCTTGTTATAATTGATCCACGCCAGCGGCAATGGATAATTTTTCAATCTCCCCGCTGACGCGGACCAATTACAACAAGAAATTCAGGATCAATTTTTTATATCTTAGTAGGTTCATTAAAAAGTTCATTTTTTTGGTTCACTTTTGAACCTCTCCCTATATATATATATATATATAAAGAAAAGAAATGTTACCTCAAAAATGAATCTCCAAAACAGCAAAAATGGAGCACAAAACCGAAGTCAGTAAAGGAACCAAAATCTTATCCTTGCAAACTCAGTAGCAATCTTCTATAACCCATAGAGGATTGAAAACTAAAATCGATCAAACCAAAAACAATACACCTCCAAATAGGATAAAAAAAAAGGCCGACCGAGAAAATTATGTCGCCGAAAAATGCCTCCTCTTCGGAACAAAAGAAATTGGAAGCAAAAACTGTTATATCTACTATTTATTAAAAACAATTGTACATAATTATGAATTATTAATATAATAACTGAATTAAAACAAAATTACAGAAATTAACACTTACTTGAATTTGCAGAAATAATAACAGAAATAAATATAAATCCGAGCCCTGAAGAACAGTCTCCTTAAGACAATTTTATTCCCTCCAACGTGCTCAAAGGTTATTGAATAATTGCCTCCCAAGATAGAACGAATTTCCCGAATTAATTAGGTAGCACAACAATAATTAATTCCAACGGACACAAATCTGTGTTAATACTCAACCCGATATGCAGAAATGATGAAAACAATTTTCTGGATGAAAGAATATTTTCGAAATTTTTCTGGAGTTTTTTTTTTCAGTAGTCAAAACTGTAGGGGAAAGGTTTAATTTATATAGCTTTTGTGTTGACTGTTGGAACAGTCAACCGAAATTAACTGTAAAAAACAGTTAAACGAATTAACCGTTGACTGTTGGCAATAACTGCCAACAGTTTATAATTAATTAATTAATTTCGTAATTAAAGCCCAGAAAGTTAAATAAATTCGGCCCAAAAATATAGGAGATTTTTATAAGCCCAAGACCAAACCCAAGCCGAACCGAGCCGGCCGGTTGGACGCGCGCGTGCGCGTGTGGACTTTTGACCGAAAGTCAACCCGTGCATAGCTTAGGTCATCTCCCCTTCAAAGAGTTGGGATACCCCAAGGCATCCAAGCCTTAGTCCATCATTTGGGTTTTATTAACTCATCATTTTTTCACTACTCTTCCAATGTGGGACAAGAGTTAAAAGATACCCAATACATTAACTTTCATTGCTTTGTGAGTCACTTTGGGGACATATTTGTCATTCATAACTTAATGAAATTGAACGTGTGAATATACTACGTTAATCTCCTTGCGGAGGAGAACGCGTTCATATATTTTCTCACAATTATCGTAGTGTGGGTCCCACCTAAATTTGAGCTCAAAGTTGCTCAAAAAGATGTCCAGAAAAATCTGGACAGCTTTAAGTAGTCCAAATTTCCAACAAAAAATGCCCAAACAAACCTCCTCACCGAAAAACAAAACCCACCGAAAAAAGCGCTCCTCCGATCGAAAAACTCCGTTGGAACCAAACAGCCACCGAAAAAAAAACTCCGAAAAATGAAACCGAGGTTGTTGAAAAAATAAAGGCCGGGCAGGAACAACGCAGGACCACCGTCACCGGAACCTTTGCCGAGTTCAAAACGGAAAAAAATAAACCATTAGATCCTCCAAAAGGTACCCCAAATGAGGAAATGTAAAGCCTCAAAAAAATATTTGACAGAAATTTGTAGAGAGAATAGAGGGAGAAGAAATTTTCGATTTGCAAAAAAATGAGGGAGAGAGATAAATTGTAGGCAAGCCTTTGAGTTTAGAGAGAGAGAGAGGCAAAATGAAAATGTAAAACAAAACCCGTATCAAATAAGACCCCATCTCAAACATTATATACCAAACCAATAAAGGGCTGGTAAATAAAGAAACCCAACAAGGAAACAAGCATGCGTTTACAGGCACGCTCAAACAGGTCTTGAAAAGACCCAAAGCATGCAAGTTTGTTTAAAACACACGACAACCTTTAAATGTTTGTTTAAAACTTTTTGATAAACAAAACTTATATTTGTCTATCTCAATATATGTTTTAAATAATAAAAAAATGTGATCAAAATACCAAAAAGAATATACCTCACATAAAAGGAATATTTCAAATAAAAATACAAATCTGAAAAATATTTTAAAGAAGAAAAAAAATTGTTACAAAAAAATATTTATGAATATAACAATAATAAAAAATTTGTTACAAAAGAAATATTTATGAATATAAAAATTGATTTAATTAGTAAACAAAGCTTAATTAAACATACAAAAAATATAATAGAGATAGTATGATACCCAAAATAATTTGATACTACACAAAAATTATTTTCATAAAAAAATAATTTATAAAATAATCAATATAGAAAAATATGGTTTAAGATATAAAAATTAGATTTGAATTATAAAAATAATGTAGGAGCAACTAAAAAATATTTATCTCAAAATTGAGCCAACACGAAGAAATGAGATTTTCAATCTTCGGCTTTGGCCAATTTTGAGACAAATAAAATCGAGCCTCAAAAATAAGAAACGACACAAATTACATAACTCAACTATACACATGAGCCCTGAAAAGAAAATGGAAGAGTACATAACTCAACTAACAACAAAGAAATCTAAAAAAAACTCAAAGAAATTGTAAAAAACAATACTAAAAGAGTCTCATATTCTCCCCCTATTTGTCTCAAAGGGACAAAGGGAGGAAACTAAAATAAAATTATGTAGAGAAAGTGTTAAAATCGTTTTGATACCCCAAGTCTTCTTTCTTAATCCGCTTGTTATTAACTTGGGGAGCAATAAATTTAAAATGGTATTTACCAGTAACAACTTTGGTTTGATTTACAACAAATTGGGATTGAAAAGGTATCCTTGGCATATAGGTTGAATCTGGTATGTTGTTTTCTTAAGCGCTTATAATAGAATTGTCCTAAATAGTCCGCTTTACAATAATAATTACACCGATACACAGGCCTATATTTCGCATTGATCGGAACATTTCGTTGAGCAACGTTCTCTCTATTCTTAGTTAAACTAAAATGCTTAAAACAGAACTGTTCCAAATGTCCATATTTTGAACAAAAATTGCAATGGAAGACTTTCCTTTCAGCACACTTGGAAGTGTTACAATGGTACTGATTTTTAATTTCAACACTACTATTTAAATTTAGCTTTTTATAACAAAATTGCTCCAAATGTCCAAATTTAGAGCAAAAATTACACTGAAAAGTAGGTTTTGCAGTTTTAAGATTCCCAACATTCTGAATTTGCTTAAACTTACCTAACCCAATTTTATTGTGCCTTAATTTCTTAAAGCAACAATTTTCCAAATGACTATATTTGTTAAAAAAATTGCATAGAAATGAAGTTTTAGTAGAAGTAGAACATCCCTTATTTGCAACATGTTTATAAGACAGCCTAATATCATTTGAATCTGAAAATTGTTATTCTTCTCCCTCAAATTCTAATCCCTTTGTGGACTGCTCATAATTTAAATTTTTATTTATAGTTTTCACAGCATTACCAACATTAAAAAATCCATCAAATTTTTTCAAGGTGAACTCAAGTTCCTTTTGTGATTCATCAAATTTGAACAAAATTTCCTTATTTTTAATCTCAAGATCGTGATTAAGTTCAGTTAACTTAATAATTCTTTTCTCTAGAAGTGAGATATCTTTTTAAATTTCATCAATTTTAAAAACAGATTCTTCAGTTTTAGACTTGATTTGTTTGTTTAAAACATCATTTTTAGCCATCAACCTAAAGTTAATTTGAACTAAATCATTGTAGTCCTTAATAGGGTTATTAACAACATTCGTACTCACACCACCTTTAAAATTTTTACTCACGCACCCTTCTAAAGTGAGAGAAATATCTACATCATTAGACTCGTCCACATTATCAATAATACTACCAACATGTGAAAAAGAAGTTGTGGCAATAAGGGGAGTATGAGTAGGAGCAACACTAGATAATTTCAAGAGATCTACATGTAGATCAGATTCATCAAATCAGATACACCATCAAAACTGTCATCAGACTTAATAGCACAAACAGATGTAAATGCCAATTTTTTTTATCTACTTCATTATTGTCATTATCCGAAATGTCATCACTAGGCTTAGAAAAATGTGCTTGATTAGAAAAATCCACTTTTGATTTGGAGAAACAATTATTAACATAGTGACCAAATTTATTACATTTCCTACATTGAATATGACTAAAATCTTTTGTAGAATGAATAAATTCATTTTGTTGCTTTTCAATTTTTTTTATCAAAAGGCCTATGAGAAATACTAGGATGATTTTTCTTTGAAGCAACACTATTTTTAAAATCAAGAATTTTTTTGAAGTGATCATTAAACAAATCAATTTCTTCGTCCAAAGATTCTAGAGTAATAGCAGAATTATCCAGATTTGACAAGGAAGAAGAAAACACAAGATTGTTCACATTAGAACTCAAATTCAGCATGTTTTGGGCAGGAACATTTCCCCTTTGTTAATCTCTAAGTGTGTTTTGAAATTCAAAAGTTTTAAGTTTACTACACAAGAGGTGAGGAGTATAACTATCCAAATTATCAGCTATAGTGTGAGCAATTATATCAAAACTCTAAGAAAGAGACCTAAGGATTTTATCACATATTTCAGAGTCGGCATAAAGAACACCATTAACATGAGATTGATTTACAACATCTTGCAACTTTAAATAAAAATCGTCAAATTTCTCATTATCTTTCATATATAAAGAATCATAGAGCCTAACTAGCATTTGGGACGTAACCCTTTTAATTCTAGAGTCTCCATCATGAGCAGTCATAAGAATGTCCCAAGCCTCTTTAGATATAGTGCAGGCTGAAATTCTTTTAAATTCAGTTGCACCCATCGCTTGAAAAATAGCATTTTTGCCTTTATTGTTAGACCGTGAGCATAGCTTTTCCTCTTTTGACCATTCTGAAAGGAGTTTTTGAAACAAAAATTCAGCATCATCATCACTAGGTTTAGTAGGAACAGAAAAACCAGTTTCAACCGTATCCCATACGTATCTCCCAAGTGTTGGAGGTGTGCAACCATTCTTACTTTCCAGTAAGCGAAGTTGTCGCCATCAAACATGGGAGGACATCCGGAAGAGCCATTATGATCACCCATAATAAAAGATAGATTTAAAAAAAAAATTAAAAAGGAGTTCAAGATCTTTGCGGAATAAAACTTTTCAAAAAGTGACTCCCGAAGCTCTGATACCACTTGTAAAAACCTAAGCACCCTAACGTGTTTTAGTTAATTAACAAAACTCTAACTCTTTTATATTTAATTTAAAAACTTGATTGAAACTGTTGTAAGCACCCACACAAGTAAACAGAGATTTGGGATGCTGCTACTGAAATAAAATAATTTAGAATGGGATGAGGCAAAGCTGAAGTTGACACGGTATTTGTAATTGAGGAACGCACCGTGGTGGTAAACCCCGTGTCCCTAGTCCCAGGACAACTCACACACCCAAGTCCACTATTACCAATTGCAAGTTACAAAATACAGTCCTCCAAGTCCATAATGAATTAATCTAAGCAAATACACACCCGTACAATCAACGACTAAAAATCAGTCAATCCAATAACACCAAGGTAATATTGACTAACACTCACTCATTACACACACACAACGACACACTCAAACCCGAGACCCCGTGAAGTTGTGTCACACATAGATTTTAATATATAAAGTTTGTTTTAGTCAACACATAAAAATTGTTGTGTTTATAAAAGAACATCAAACACCAATAGTTGAAGTCTACTTTTATTAACACCAAAAAGTTACCAATCAGGGAATAAATGATAGGTAAGGTTAAAGGTTCAAACACACTAACAAGTGGATTTTTGCTCAAGCCAAACCACACACCATAATTAATCTAATTTTAAACCAAAGTAAATTCTAATTTTAATTAGTTAAAGAGAATTCAGATTACTTTAAGGTGTTCTACACAAAAAATATAACCCACGGCTGAGATAAAGAAATTCAAATCCAATTTTAGTTAAGTTCAAAAACTATCCAAAATTAGTCGAAGTCCGGTCCAAACAAATTTTACCCAACAAAAATTTTAGTCCAAATATTTGAGTCCAAAATAATTGGTAGAACACAACAGATTAAAATTTTCAGAAAATAAATGTTCTAAAACAATCTCCAAACACCAAACCAAAAGTCTTAAAAAAAATTCAAACTCACAAGAATCAAAACTTAAACCAACAAACAATATATATGTATAAATAAATAGTGTATATATAATATATAGGGTAGTATATATATATATATATATATATTAGTTAAGTTCAAAAACTATCCAAAATTAGTCGAAGTCTGGTCCAAACAAATTTTACCCAACAAAAATTTTAGTCCAAATATTTGAGTCCAAAATAATTGGTAGAACACAACAGATTAAAATTTTCAGAAAATAAATGTTCTTCTAAAACAATCTCCAAACACCAAACCAAAAGTCTTAAAAAAAATTCAAACTCACAAGAATCAAAACTTAAACCAACAAACAATATATATGTATAAATAAATAGTGTATATATAACATATAGGGTAGTATATATATATATATATATATATATATATATATATCGATATAAAGAAAATAAATGTTACCTCAAAAATGAATCTTCAAAATAGCAAAAATGGAGCATAAAACCGAAGTCAGTTAGGAACCAAAATCCGATCCTTGCAAACTCAGTAGCAATATTCTTTAACCCAAAGAGGATTGAAAACTAAAACCGATCAGACCAAAAACAATACACCTCCAAACCGGACAAAAAAAAATACTCGACCGAGAAAAATGGGTCTTCGGAAAATGCCTCCTCTCCGGAACAAAAAAAACTGGAAACAAAAACCGCCCAAACAAACCTCCTCACCGGAAAACAAAACCCGCCGAAAAAAGCGCTCCTCCGATCGAAAAACTCCGTTGGAACCAACCAGCCACCGGGAAAAAAAATTCGAAAAGCGAAACTGAGGTCGCCGAAAAAAAAAGTCAGGCAGGAACAACGCCGGACCACCGTCACCGGAACCTCTGTCGAGTTCGAAACGGAAAAAAATAAACCACCAGATCCTCCAAAAGGTACCCCAAATGAGGAAATGTAAAGCCTCAAAAAATTTGTTGACAGAAATTTGTAGAGAGAATAGATAGAAGAAATTTTCGGTTTACAAAAAATGAGGGAGGGAGATGAACTGTAGGCAAGCCTTACAGTTTAGAGAAAGAGAGCCAAAATGAAAATGTAAAACAAAACCCGTATCTAATAAGGCCCCATATCAAACATTATATACCAAACCAATAAAGGGCTGGTAAATAAAGAAACCCAACAAGGAAACAAGCATGCGTTTATTGGCAGGCTCAAGTTACAGGTCTTAAAAAGATCCAAAGCATGCAAGCTTGTTTAAAACACACGGCAACCTTTAAATGTTTGTTTAAAACTTTTTGATAAACAAAACTTATATTTGTCTATCTCAATATATGTTTTAAATAATAAAAAAATGTGAGGAAAATACCAAAAAGAATATACCTCACATAAATGGAATATTTCAAATAAAAATACAAATATGAAAAATATTTTAAAGAAGAAAAAAAATTGTTACAAAAAAATATTTATGAATATAACAATAATAAAAAAATTATTACAAAAGAAATATTTATGAATATAAAATAGTTTTAATTAGTAAACAAAGATTAATAAAACATATAAAAAATATAATAGAAATAGTATGATACCTAAAATAATTTGATACTACACAAAAATTATTTTCATAAAAAAAATTATTTATAAAATAAATCTCAACTCAAATCAACAAAGTCTTTTCCCAATTATTTGGGGTCGGCTACATGAATCCTATTTTTCCATTCCATTCTGTCCAGTGCAATATGTTCGGTTAAACCACATGATATCATGTCCTTTTTTATAATATCCCACCAAGTTAATTTAGGCCTACCTCTACCCCTTGGGTTACCATCAATACTAACTAAATCACTCTTCCTTACAGGAGCATCCATTGGTCTACGCTTGACGTGTCCAAACCATCTAAGTTGATTTTCTCTCAATTTATCTTCTATAGGAGCTACTGTTACCGTTTCACGAATTTATTCATTTTCAATTTTATCCTTTCGAGATTTACCACAAATCCATCTTAGCATTCGCATCTCCGCCACACTCATTTTCTGCACATTTTGTTTCTTGGTTGCCCAACACTCTGTCCCATATAACATGGCGGGTCTAATGGTTGTCCTATAAAATTTTCCTTTTAACTTCAAAGGTATACGCTTATCACACAGAACGCCGGTAGCACTTCTCCACTTAACTCAGCCTGCTCTAATCCTATGCGTAACATCATCACTAATATCTCCATCTTTTTTTATAATCGATCCTAAATAACGAAAATGGTCATTACTAGGTATTTCTTAACCCTCCAATTTCACCACATCTCCATTTGTCCACATATTACTACTAAAATTACACTCCACATATTCTGTTTTAGTTTTGCTTATTTTAAATCCTCTTGTTTCTAAAGTTTCTCTCCATAATTCTAACCTAGCATTAATCCCCATCTTAGTCTCATCCACTAAAACAATATCATCTGCAAATAGCATACACCATGGCACCTCATCTTGTATTTGTCCAGTCAACTCATCCATAACAAGTGCAAAGAGATAAGGACTTAATGCTGAACCTTGGTGTAGCCCTACCGTAATTGAAAATTCACTACTTTCTCCGGCTGATGTTCTTACTATAGTCATCGCACCATCATACATATCCTTGATCACATCAATATATCTGTGAGTCACTCATCTTTTATGTATAACCCACCATATTAGATCTCTAGGTATCCTATTATACGCCTTCTCCAAATCTATAAAAATCATATGAAGATCCTTCTTTTTCTCCCTATACCTCTCCATTAATCTGCTCAATAAATAGATTTCTTCCATTATTGACCTCCCAGGCATAAACCCAAATTGATTCTCAGATACTATTGTTTTCAATCTCAATCTATATTCAATCACTCTCTCCCAAAGTTTCATTGTATGACTCATTAACTTAATACCACGATAATTTGAACAACTTTGTATGTCCCCTTTATTTTTATAAATAGGTACTAAAATACTTTTTCTCCATTCATCGGGCATCCTATTAGTCATTAAAATTCAATTAAATAATTTTTTAAGCCATGATACTCCATCCTCCCCTAAGCACTTCCAAACCTCAATAGGGATACCATCTGGTCCTAAAGCCTTCCCTGTTTTCATATTTTTTAGAGCAATCCTGACCTCTGTTGTCCTAATTCTACGAAAAAATATATTTTCTCGAGTCTCCCTAAGATCCTCTATATCTAATCTACTCCCATTATCTCCGTTTAATAACCTCTCAAAGTAGTTTTTCCATCTTTCCATAATTTCATCATCTTTGACTAGAACTCTCGAATCATCACTTTTGATGCACTTAACGTTATTAAAATCTTTTATTTTCCTATCCATAAGTTTAGCAAGCTTATAAATACTTTTTCCCCTTCTTGTGTTCCTAATTTTGTATAAAGATCATCATACGCTTTTAAATTAGCATCTCTTACCACTTTCTTAACTTCCTTTTTAACTCATTTATATTTCTCAAAATTCTCTTCATTTCTATTTGTTTGCCATATTTTAAAGCACTCCCTTTTAATTATTACTATATTTTGTACTTCTTCATTCCACCACCAAGTTTCTTTAGACTATGGACCTTTGCCTTTTGATTCTCCAAGAATTTCTTTTGATATTCTCCTAATGCATGTGGCCATCTTATTCCACATCATGCTAGTTTCTTCCTCACTATTCCATGTTGCTTCATTTAATACTTTATCTTTAAATAGTTCTAATTTCTCTCCTTTTAAATTCCACAACTTAGTTCGTGGGTTAATCTTCACTTTTCACACTCGTGATTGATTTTTAAGAGTTATATCCAACACCATTATCCTATGTTGTGAGGTTAAGCTCTCTCCCGGGATAGCCTTACAATCTATACACGTTAGTCGGTCTCCTTTCCTAGTAATGAAAAAATCTATTTGGCTCTTATGCGTTCCACTTTTATAAGTTATTAAGTGTTCAAGCCTCTTTTTAAAACATGTATTTACTAGTACAAAATCATAAGCCATTGCAAAATCTAAGATAGACTCTCCCCCGTCGTTCCTATCTCCAAAACCATATCCTCAATGCACTATCTCATATCCTACACTATCTTCTCCTACATGGCCATTAAAATCTCCACCTATATAGATTTTCTCATCTAGGGGTATTTCTTGAATTAGTTCATCCATTTGTTCCCAAAATTGTACTTTAGTGTGCTCATCTAATCTTACTTGGGGTGCATAAGCACTAACAATATTAATTATGTTTTCACCTAATACAAATTTTACAAGTATAATTCTATCACCTTTCCTAATAACGGTTACGATTTCGTCCTTAAAGGTTTTATCTACTATTATTCCAACTCCGTTCTTATTTCTATGTTTTCCTGTATAATATAATTTATATCCTGTATTTTCTATTTCTCTAGCTTTCTCACCGACCCATTTAGTTTCTTGTAAACAAGCTATGTTAACTTTCTTGCGTATTTATCATAGCATCCGGGTGCCGATGCGACGCCCCTTGCCTATTTTTTGAGACACCCGGTGGAAGGCGCAACACATCGCTTAAGGGGAATGCCCTAGCATTAGCACGTATATTCATAGGATTCATGTTCATAAGGATCTGACAAAGTTTTACGCTGGCTGTCAGCTACCTAACGCAACCCTCCTCCTTTTTCCGGGCTTGGGATCGGCAGTGTAAAAAAAAAATAACAAGTTAAGCACGACATAGGCGGAGTTAATTTATAAAATAAATCAATATAGGAAAATATGATTTAAGATATAAAAATAGATTTGAATTATAAAAATAATGTAGGAGCAACTAAAAAATATTTGTCTCAAAATTGAGCCAACACGAAGAAATGAGATTTTTATTATTCCCGTGTGTAACCCAATCGGGTAAAACTTCTTGTTTTAATTTTAAGTTATACATGAAGTTTTAGTGACTTATTGTTCTTGACTTGTCAAAGATGAAATCATACATGAACTCTAAAGGAAATTTCTAAACTTTTTTGAAGTTGGAAAAGTTTGAATTTGAAGTTAGAAAAGTTTGACTTTTTTAAAGTTGAAAAAGTTTATTAGTGGTGGATGTATATCACCCTACCCCAAAAAAAAAACATAAAAGGAAGCATAATTGGTTGAAACTTGCAACTTTATTAAATTGAATAAACGATTACATCAAAATTGCTGATAATATTTTTGGAGGTGGTCGGCGTTCCATAGATTCTTGAATTCTTCCCCTTCAAGTGTTTCCATGCGATAGGTACCTGGTCGGATGACCGCCGAGATATGATAAGGGCAATGCCAATTTGCCTCCAACTTATTCCCCTTTTTAATCACTTTCTTAAGAATGTAATCCCCCTCTTTTAAGTTGGTTATCTTGACCCTCCGATTGTAAAATATAGTAGTGCCCTGTTGATAAGTAGCCATTTGAACTGAATCATCCTCTCTGACCTCTTTAATCATGTCTAGATCTAGTCTCCTCATGAGATCACTCTCAGAAGATTCAAAATTCAATACCTTATAAGTTGGCAAACCTATTTCATCTTTTACCACTACTTTAGTACCGAAAGCAAACGTATATGGAGTCTCTCCTGTTTTCTTTCTTGGCGTAGTCCTGTAAGACCAAAGGATGTTGTGTAGCTCGTTGATCCAGTTCCCCTTAGCATCATCCAACATTTTCTTCAACCTGTCAAGTAAAGTCTTGTTAATGACCTTTGTCTGACCATTGCATTGTGGATTTCCAGGTGCTGAATGAAGTTTCTGAATCTTGGATCGAATGAAATATTCTTTAAATTCCTCATTTTCAAATTGAGTACCATGATCAGTGATGAAGGCATAATACATCCCATATCGACATATGATCTGCTTCCAAATGAACTGAAAAACTTTCTGATAAGGCATATCAATCAAGGGCTCAACCTCCACCCATTTGGTGATGTAATCCACTGCTACAACTAAGTACTTGAACCTTCCTTTGGTGGCCAGTAGTGGTCCGACTAATTCAATCTCCCAAATAACAAATGATTAAGGATATGTGATGGGAGTTAGGGCAGCCCCCGATTTTCTATGAATAGTGACGAACTTCTGACATTTATCACACTTCTTAGTGAAATAAATACAATTTGCCTTCATCATTGGCCAACAGTAGCATTGCATAATTATTCTTTATACCAATGGTTAACCGGCTGGATGAGCTCTACATGAGACTTCATGTACCTCCGTGATTAAGTCTTGTACTTCGACAAGATGAACACAATCGAAGTAGGGAGATAGTGCGTCCTCTTTTGTATAAAACGCCTTTCTCTAAAACATAATCAATTGCTTTGTATCTCAACTTCCTGGATTCTTTCTAGTCGGATGGTAGCAAACCTTTGTCAATTTAGTTTTTGGTTGGATCCATCCAAGAAGGCCCCAATTCAATAGAGATAACATTTATAGCTTCCACATCGATGCTTCTATGTTTTAGGATTTCTACTAGAATGGTTCGTTTGAGTTTTATCTTATATGCTGACGTCAGCTGATCAAGTGTATTTTCTGAGGCATTCTCCACTCTAGGAATCCGGACCATCTTGAATGCAAACAATCGATATATATTCCATGGATTTGTCCAAATACCTTACCATAAGTTCTCCTTTGACTCCATTTATATGAAGCATTTAATTGACAATGAGTTGAGAATCACTGTGTGTTATCACCTGTTTGGCACCGCACCCAGTGCTAAAGCTAGTTCCAAACCCGTAATCAATTCTTCGTAGTCGACCTCATTATTGGAAGCTTGGAACTAAAACCGTAAAGTGTATTACACATCTAGGACATCAGGAGTGTTAATGATAAGTCCTACTCCACTACTAGTGGCGCATGAAGATCCATCTAGGACATCTAGGACATCTGGAGTATCGTTCTTGAAGTCTTCCTCCGATAGTACTCTATGTTTGAATATCTTCGTACTTTGTTCAGCTAATTGCCGAGCTTTTTCTTGGGAAGCTAGATTTTTTGGTTGGTCGGTGATAATCTCAGTTTGCTTTAGAGTTGAGATTTATTTCAAAGAAATATGCTTGGCAAGCAAAATTGGGTTATTGGTCACATCTGGGTACGTGAATTCTGCAATGAAATTTTCTACTACTTGTCTTTTCAACGTGTTCCTTGGCTTGTAGACAATCTCATATTCCTCTAACTCAACTGGATAGGATATCAACCTTCCTCACTTTTCTCGTTCGTGCAAAGATTGTCGTAGGGGAAAATTAGTGTACACTATAATAGTGTGTGCCTAGAAATATGGTCTCATTCGCCTCAAAGCTTTAATAAGTGCAATTGTTAGCTTTTCCAAGCGTGGATACCTGATTTCTGCTCCTAGGAATGGTTTGATGGTGTAATAAACTGGCTTATGAACTTCAAACTCCAATAAGATCAAGAAAAACTAACAACCGACTCATAAATAGCTAAGTATAAATACAACCTTTCTCCCAAAACTAGTCGGGAGAGTAGTGGTGGAGACCCCAATTATTTCTTCAACCAATCGGCCTCAATTTTGGCGTGATGATCCATCCTTTATTTAAAGGACAATGACAACCAATCGGCCTCAATTTGGGCATTGTGGTCCATCCTTCAACTCTAGAGGTCGTGAATTTACACAAACTAGTAATGAGCCTCCCTATAATAGAACAGCCCCACCCACAAGTGCACCACAAAACTCATCACTGAATTAGGGGATAACCATTTCTCTTGCTCTATACTGCCAAATCTGTAAGAAAATGGGACATGATGCCCTTAAGTGCTGGCACTTGTTTGATCATAACTCTCAAGATGAGTGCAATCCCATATGTCTTAGTTGCTCTTCATTTGAATACTTCAAATGATTGGAAATGGATCCCAAACACTGGAGCAACATCACATATCACTGATAATTCTGGCATACTTTGCAATTTACAAACCATATACGAGATTCGATTATATCATAGTGGGTAATGGAGACCGTATGCTCATCACACATACCAGTGATGTTAATTATGATTCTCTAGTGCCATGTAAAAATAATCTTATTGTACCTGATATTAAAAGGAAGTTTCTCTCTCTTTCTAAACTCACAACAGATTAACCATACTATTTTAAATTTGATAAATATATTTTTCTGATTAAGGATCGAAGGATGAACCAGGCGATGGCATCGGTGAGTAAACAAGAAGGATTGTATGTTTTAGACACTGCAAAAGAAAAATCCTTCCTCTCAGATAGATTTTGCGTTGCTAATGAAGCAACTTGGCATCAATGGCTAGGACACCCTCTATCTCTAATTACTTATTTTCTTAGGAAGAATAATTTAAATTTAGTTAATAAAAATTTAGTTTGTTTATGTAAAAGTTGTGAGATGAGTAAAAGCTAAAAACTCCCCTTTTCCTTCAAAGAATAGGTATTTCGAATCTCTTAATAAGATTTATTGTGGCCTATGGGGTCCGACACCAATTTTATATAATCAAGATTTTCTTTGCAATGTGGTTTTTATTTATGATTTATCATGCTACACCTGGCTATATCCGCTCAAATAGAAATTTGAATTTTATCGGATCTTTATGTCATTTAAACTAAAGTTAAAAAGCAGTTTAACAAGGAAATTAAACTCTTTTAATAAGATAATGGGGGTGAATTTTCTAAACAAGAGTTCCTTGATCATATTTCTACAAAAGGCATAATCCACCAATTATCTAAAGAACTATTGGGCTGAGCGTAATTATCGCCATGCTCCATGCCTTCGTTCTAAAGAATTATTGGGCTGCGACATTCAACTCTTCATTATTCTCAATAAATAGATTGCCTTCCCCAATTCTAAATATGTGCACTTCGTACTAGCTTCTTTATCAAGAATCGCCCACATATGATTTTCTCCGAACACTTGGAACTCTGTACTACCCCTATCTTCGACCATATGAAATAGACAAACTAGAGCCTCGATCTCTTCCTTATACATTTATGGGTTATAGCTCCAAACACAAAGGGTATAGATGTCTCTATCCTTAAAGTGGACCTACCTACATCTTATGCCATGTCATCTTTGATGAATGTTGCTTTACTTTTCATAAGGCTACACTATTTTTTAATGAAACTACATCCACAACTCCCATTAATAACTGGCTCCATCTTACTGATATAACTCTGAACAATACTCCCACTCCTTTGTCCATAGCCCAGGACCTTTTTAGGCTGATCCTATCACCCCATCACTAATCATATAACCAAATACCACCCCAATATAACAAAATCACCTACCTAACCCCCAATATTCTTTACAAATGTCAAGTTTGACTGCCATTCATGATCCAACTATTAATCAACTTGCTCCACCTCCCCCTTCCATAACTTTACCTATTACACAGTTAATAACAACTCGTAGCAAAGTTAAAACCCATAAGACAAACCCAAAATATGCCTTACACACTACCCCATCTCCTTCCCTTACTAAACAAAAAACCACAATACACTACACCATATATGTCGAATTGTCACGGTCATTAACCTTGACAAGTTGGACTTGTCAAAGTTAATGGCCGTGATAATTTTGGGGGTGATAACTTTTGTTATCATGGACATTGACCGTGAAAAGTTCATTAGACTTATCACGGTCATATCACGGTCTTTGACCTTGATAAGATTTGTCACGGTCAGGAACCATGACAAACTTGTGACAACCTTTAAAAAATTATCACGGTCAATGACCGTGACAAATCTGGGCAGAATTTAAAAAAAATCTGCTGGGCAGTTTAGCCACTGCCACTTCCCAACAGTATATTTGTACCTGTTATTTCAAAATTGTACCTGTTTAAACATCATATATCCAAATAAAATAGAAAGAATGCACCAAATCATTGCATACATAATTCCATATCCAAACCAAAATCTAACGAATCAAAACAATACAAATATAATCCAAGTATCCAAATAAAATAGATACAAATAATGTCATGTGGTAGGTTTGAGGAGGAAGTAAGGACACACGACAAATGCATTGAGATAGCCCTGCATATGCATCATGCCACATTGTTCGTACAACCACAATGAGGCGTTCTCCTTCCTGATTATCACATGCGTGATGAGCACCTTGGTCTCGATGTCTGGAAGCTCACGTCCATAAACCAACATATCTTGGATGGTATTCGGGTCCCTCAACGCCCTCCCTATTCGTGTGCCATCAAATACCTCGAGTATAAACACGCTCGACCAACCAATTATTGATATAGTCTGCTTGACGGGAGCCAAGTAGGGGACTGGATCATCAATCGATGAGTCCGCACGTGTTGATGATGAAGCATCGATGCCCACGTCCTCGTCCTCCTCCTCCTCCTCCTCCACCACCTTCTCCTTTCCCTTTCCCTTGCCCTTTTCGTCCAACAAATGCTTCATGAATGAGAACATATCTTGGACCGTCACCTCCGACCTTGATAGGTTCGCGTTATGCGAGTCCACCTGATGAGCCAACTCGGTGTTGCTCGTCTCTGTCCGATGATCATAGATTTGCCCATTCGCAAGGTCACCCCCTTGTCCCCCCCTTGCGATCAGAGATAAGCACTTGACTGAGTGCATCCGTGGACAAAGATGCCTTGTCGGCATCGGACTGCGACTCATGCACTTCCTTAAGATTTGCCTAAAACGATAAAAAGCACACGATTAGTTAAATAAGTAAATAAAAAAATTATAAAGTAATTAACAAAAAGTAAACTGTAGGTCAGATTACTTACAATCGTGGCCGCGATGCTCGGGGACACCTGCTTATCCTTCCCCTTCTTCTTCCGAATTACCACATAGGCATCGAACCTATGTGGCCTACCTCCAGAGCCACTCCCCATCCCCTGAAATAAAATAATGCAAAATTAGTACCGGGTTTGCAAAGTAAAATAATGCAGAATAACATATTTCTGTAATTATAAAAAATAAAAACTTACCATCATCCTATGCTCCACCTCGGCGTAAGACGTCAGGCCGAAGTAGTGCAAGTCTGTCTTTTTCTCCCGATTTTCCCTCCCCAATTGGCGAGCTACCAATTGTCGCTCCTCGATCTCATTGTCAATGAACTTTTTCCATTATGCCAATGAGATCGGCTCCTTCGGTGGGACGGACTCACGTATTCTGATAATGGAGTCTCGGGTCTTCCCAAAGTACTGGCCCGTAATTTTTTCTTCCATGTCTTGTGTTGCTCCCTCAACTGCTCTAAAATAGAGTAGCGGAGTTCTGGGGCCAGGCTGAATTGTTTCTGTAAAATAAATACAATGCTAGTTGCGAATAAATATAAATATAAATACATTACCTGTAGTGCCATCCAAATAGACAGCTTGAGCTTATTTGGCACCTCTCTCCAACTAGTGTACTCCGGACCGATAATCATCTTTAGCAGCTCGAGGGATCTAGCAAATATCCCCATCTTGTTCTCAACAGCCATTCCCAATTCGCTCCATTTGGGGAGCGTAGGGACAGAGGATCCCTCGTCGCCTCTGTTACCTCCGGGACCATAAGACATCATCATTATCATCATCATGATCCTTGCCTTAATCCCTCAAGGAGACATTTTCTGTAAAAAAAATATTGTTATTAGTACAAATTTAAAATGAATTATGAAAACATTAGGTCTAAATAGTACATTCGCTAATGTAATAAAGTATAAATGAATACAATTAATTAATCCAAAAATTGGAATACTTATTACTGTTTAACTCACACACATATACAAAGGAAAGAGAGAAAGATAAAAAGAGTGAAAATGATCAAGTACAAATGAATTAAAAGCATTAAATCGATGTATGATAATAATAAACTCACTTTTTCTGCATATTTTTTGCATACAATTAATGTGACGAACGTATTACAAAATTAATCATGTATAAAACAATCTAAAACAGTGTAAAACTTAAAATAATTTAAACTTACATTTTCCATTCTTTGACATCTTCACATGTGTCAAATAGATAACGAGCTACTTGTTCATGTTGTAAACTCGTTAATTTCACTCGTTTTTCCATCACATGACCACCCTCATCGATGAACTCAATGTCATCAACGCTGGTCATGTCAGGCATATATTCCCGAGTATAAATTGATGACTCCATGGTGAGATATTCCTCTGTAATTGAACCTATAATGTATCGCGTATTCTTGAAGTAATCTTTAAGAACTTTCATCAATCTTTCAAACGGATACATCCACCGATATCTAACTGGACTGCAAAGAATTGTCTCATCACATAGGTGTACCAACAAGTGAACACTTATGTCAAAGAATGCTGGGGAAAAGTACTTCTCCAACACACAAATTTCTTTGGTCACCGCCAATTTTGAGGCCACTATGTGTTCTCAATTGATTACCTTCTCACATAAAAGTGAGAAGCAGATAATAATTTGCATAATAGCCCTCCGCAAATCCTTGTGCTTGGAGAAACAATGCTTAAACAATAGAGGAGCCAATTGCATGTTCAGATGCCAATCATGGGATTTACACTTATGTAAATCATGGGTAGCATAATTCACAATCCTTTGCAAGTTTGAAGAAAAATTAAATGGAACCTTCAAATTATAGATTATGTCTAAAAGCACCCTCCTTTACCCACTCATCAATTAAATGCACCAAGGGGAATTATCATCCTTCCCTTACTATCTTCTTTCAATCATAGTTGTGGCTTAAGTTTCAACGATTTAAGGTCTTTTCATGCATTCTCTCCATCCTTCGAATGACTCCCGTCAAGGCATGTGTCCACAATATGTTCAACGAGGTTCTTCTCTGCATGCATCACATCCAATACATAACCCACAGGGTTATTCTTCCAATAAGGCAAGTCAAATAAAATTGACCTCCTAGACTATGCCTTTCTTGTCTTAGTTTCATTTCCAGTTGGAGTCTTCTTTTGCTTGACATTCTTAAATTTAGGATTCTTACCTGGCATATTAAGGCCACAATCCTCTAACACATTACGATTTATGTCGTCCCCTTTTACATCTATCATACTTATTGAAGGTTATTGTGAAGGCTGTTCGGGGACAAAAGGAACTTTCAATTCACCGTGAAAACTCCAAAATCGATAATTATCTTTCATACCCGATCTTAACAAATGTAGTTCAATTGTTTTCCACTCAAACACCTTACCATTCTTACACCTAGCACACAGACACGTAAACTCTTCATCATTATAACATCTCTTTGTGTATTTAAAAAAATCATTAGCACCTCTGCGAAACACATCCCCCAATCTATTTGTCTCCCCCATACACTCTTTGTATTTAGGATATCTCATCACAGCTACTACAAACAATCACCTATTAAAGGGTAAAAGCGTATATTCGTGGATTAGTATGAACAAAACTTATATTTATAGTATGTTTCAATTAATTATGTCTTATTTATATTCGATTTTTAAATTTCAATTTATAATAGTAATTCCTATTTCCTCCATCTCCTCTAAAGGGTGAGTTGTCCTATCCCATTCAAGATCGTATATTTCTGTAATTTACTTAACAAGTCTTGCACTTTATTACAATTTGAGAAAAATTCGGCACCATATCCCCATAGTTCTCCAAGTACACGACGTAGATTGGCAAGTGCGAGTGTTATTTCAATTGATTAATGGAAATAACACTCACACTTGCCAATCTAGTATGTACTCAGAGAACATTAGGATACAACTACAGAACTTCCTCTAAAAGTAACAACTTTAAGCCACTAAGAATATTATTACACAGAAATTATGCAGTCCCAAACTGTCGAAACGTGACAATTCGAAAGATCTCATTAAAGGGGTAATGACTCTCGAACGGATCTAAGGGCTATTGAATACGTACGCATAAGAACTAGAAGGCTAGTATCCATGCACACTATGTCTAATTGTAGGTATGTTTCATTTAATTATGATAAGTCCATTATCGTTCCACTCTCGAACGGGTCGTGATAGAAAGTAATTTTAGAAAAAAGTTGAAAACTCCCCCTCCCCCCATTTTGACAATAATCTAGTGGTCGTGCCACTTCCAAAAATTAACCAACTCAACAAATTAAGACAATATAATTATTCACGAATTTATTTGTGTGAATTAAATTAAGTATTTTAAAAAAATTTAACAACCAACTTTCATATCCAACCACCTCCGTTCAATATAATCCAACAGTAACAACAAACCAACAAATGTGTATCCCATACTCCATCTAATTCATCTATTCAATTAATTCATCAATAATAATTTCAAACCTAAATAAAAATAGAGAAACAATATTTATAATGTCCAATCAACATTAACAATTAATTTCAAGTCCTAAACTAAACATTAACAATTAATTTCAAATCCTAAGTCAACATTAACAATTAATTTTAAGTCCTAAACTAAACACCGATTAATTTCAACACACACATATACACACATGCATACACCCCCCCCCCCCACCTGCACACACACACACAAACCCAACCCCCCAACTTCTCCACACACAAATTCCCCACCCCCTGCCCCACTACACACACACACACACACACACACACACACACACACACACACACACACACACAAATGTACTGACACAAACCCACCCATCCCCCCACATAAATGAACACACACAAACCCACCCGCCCCCACCCTCTGGCCCCTCCCATCCACCACACACACACACTGACACACACACACCTATGTACATACACACACACACCTATGTACATACACACACACACACACACACACATATACATACACACACGAACACATATACATACACACACGAACACATATACACACACATACACACATATATACAACTGAAAGAGAAAGAGAGAAGAAAAAAAATACCTGGTAGAGAGAGAGAGAGAGAGAGAGAGAGAGAGAGAGAGAGAGAGAGAGAGAATGGAGGGAATAGAAAACGGTGGGAAAAAGGAAGAGGGAAGGTTTTTTTTACTGACAGACTTGTCACGGACCTGTCACGACCATTGATCGTGACAAGTTTATAAGGTTGTCACGGTCAATGACCGTGACAAGCCCGTGATAACTGTTCTTGTCACGGACTTATCACAATCATTGACTGTGACAAGACTTTGTCATGGGCTTGTCACGATCAATGACCGTGATGAAAAACACGTATTTTTTTTATCACGGTCATTGACCGTGACAAGGGTGGCTGACTCAAAAGTGACAATTTGGTCTTTTGGGTGTAGTGAAAGGTGGTCTTGGTCATCTTGGTTAGTATTCTTCCATACTTGAAGAAATAAAATATCTCTCCCATAATGATACTTGGGCCTTTATTCCACGACAACCCTATATGAATGTCATTGGTTATAGGTGGGTGTACAAAATAAAACTCAAATTCGATAGTTCATTAAATCGGTTAAAAGAGAGACTTGTGGAAAAAGGTTATAATTAATAGGAAGGTGTTGATTTTTATAAAACATGAAACCTAGTAATTAAACCGATAAATTAGGACCATCCTCACAATTTCTACTGTTAAAGGATGGAACCTCCGTAAACTTGCCTTTCTCTAAGGGCATCTTTATACTACTATTTTTATGGCGCACCCCTGGCTTTATGGATCCTTTATTTATAGACCACGTGTGTGAACTTCTTAGAGCTTTGTACAGTTTAAAACAGGCCTCACGAGCCTGGTTTGAAAATTTTAGCTTTTGCCTCATTAAGTATGGTTTTTATTGTAGTCCTGGTGATTCATCCGTATTCATCTTCATTAATGGTGTACATATCATGGTTCTTCTAGGATATGTCGATGATATAATCCTTATAGGTTATAAAACTACGTCAATGGATGAATTCGTTGCATAACTCAGAGTTCAGTTAGTTATGAAAGATCTTGGTCCTTTACATGACTTCCATAGTGTATAAGTGCAGTCATTCAAAGACGGTCTCTTTCTCTCCCTAAAAAAATACATGATTGATTTACTTTTAAGTACACAAATAGATGAATGTAAGCTAATTTATGCTCCTATACCTGTTAAACCACCTATTGTAATATATGCTAAAGATCCCTATCATGATGCTACTGAATATCAATGAATTGTTAGCACACTTTGGAATCTCACATTAATATGACCCGATTTGTGTTATGCGGTGAATAATTTTTGTCAACACATGAATGCACCAACTCATGCCCACTATCAAATGGTTAAATGCATCTTTTGCTACATCAAAGGGACTGTCTCCATAGGTTTGTGAATACTCAAAGAGAGTAGTGTTGATCTCTTTGCTTTCTATGATGCTGATGGAGATAGGTGTCCCCTTACTAAATGCTCTACTGCGGGTTTTTACCATTTCTGGGCTCTAATTGTATTTGTTGGTGTGCTAAAAGCAACCTATTTTATCTCGAACCACTACTGAGGCTGAATATTAGGCTATGGCATCCATCACTACTGAGCTTAGATAGATTTCTTTCCTCTTACGTGACATCGGAATTATTCAACATTAGCTTCAATTTCTGTTTTGTAATAATATATTAGCTCTCCATATGTCTATTAATCTAGTGTTTCATGCTCCCACCAAGCATATTTACATTGATTATCACTTCGTTTGTGAGAAAGTTTCTCTTGGTACACTTATCACTAAATTTGTTCCATCATCAAATCAACTTGCTGATATCTTTACAAAGCCTCTCTCTAAGGTCATTTTTCAATCACTTCAGAGCAAACTTAGCCTCTGGACTTATCTAAACCCAAGTTTGAGGGGGAGTAATAAAACTTACAATACAATTGTTATGCATACTGAGTCAAACCCAACTAGAATACAGTAGTACATAATAAAATTATTATGCATACTAATTCAAACCTAGCTACTAGTGTATATACTCATCAACTAGTGTGTATCCTTATCAGCAGACAATTTTTGTGCATAGTGAGTCAAACCTAACTATTAGTGTTGATACCAAAATTAATATGCTGATATGGACGAATAATAAGAAGACACGTGTCAATCTACGTGGCACAATAGCAACGAGGAAGTTCATTACCCCGACCTAGTCATACTCACTCCGAGCAACAGGTGTACTCCGAGGAACTCCAGCCCTCCGAGGAGCTCCAGCTCTTCGAGGAACTCTTGAACGACGAGCAACTAAAGGCGGTTCGAGCTGCATCTCGACCACAACATTGATTGCCAGATAATCAACAGTTCAACTATTCATTGAATGCTTATCATCTTGACGCACACGCTTGAAGAGCATTAAATGAATTGCCCTTTCATATGTATATCATTTAATGTATCACCCTTTCATGTACAGCCTAAGGGCTATAAATACCTTGTATCACCCTCATTCAAAGGGACCGGGAATTTCTTGATAGAACTTGTAATCGAGAATTCCCAAAACATTCAGCAATAACATAACAGTGGATGTAGGCCATTCTTATAAGGCTGAACCACTTTAAAATTCTTTGTCTCATCTATTTATCTGTGATTGAATAATTAGAGTGATCTATTTTTTTACATCAACAGATTGGCGTCGTCCATGGGAAACGACTGTCGTTATCGTTTTTCACCAAAAATCATTCATCATCAATGGCAGATAATCCGGAATCTAGCAATCGAAACGCTGGAAATGCTGGAAATCTTCCAAATCCTTCTGCACCTCCAGATCTGGCTGGAATTATGACGAATCTGGCTCAAGGACAAACCGCCATGCAAGAGACAATGCGACAACTCATACAAACCCTTCATGGCGGTGCACCTGCACATTCAGGATAGCGAAGTGGTCAGAGGCAAACCTATTTACTTTCTTCACGATCTAGGTGTACAGATGCGTATCGTAATGAAGAATCTGATGATTTCTCTTATCAACCTGGGCGAACTTCGTCAATGCGGGCTACAGATACTGAGCAACGTATCCCTCTCTCTCCAGAGAGACCCAGTGCCTTGGAGAGATTGAGCAGGGTATCTCCTTTCAGCCGATTAGGTCCTAGGAGGAATAGGAGTCCACCTGAGACCATGTCGAGGAGTTTTCGATAACCATCAGATCTAAGAGAAGGATCAGCGCAATCACGACCAGTTGCTCGTCAAGATAGATCTCAAGAGGCCACTTCAGAATAATCAATTGCTCGAACTAATAGACCCGAGGAAGGAAATGATGCGTGGAAAGGTTCCATTCAACGGTTGGAGGATAGATTGGGAGAAATGGCTAAGGCGAAGAATCCCCTACAATGAACTTTTGTTCAAGGGACACCTTTTGTCAAGGCTATTGTGGATTTTCCTACACCGTCAAAGTTTAAAGCACCCGTAGTAGCCCCCAAATATGATGGAAAGACAGATCCTGTTCTTCACATAGAGCAATATCAAGCTGCTGCCGACATCTATGCCGTCCCTGACGAGATGAGATGCAGAGCCTTCTCAGGAACTCTTACTGGATCTGCTCAGATATGGTACAACAATCTTCCTCGGGGTAAGATTTCAACTTTCTTTCAATTAGCGGAGTTGTTCATCGGCAATTTCTGTTTTAGAGCAAAGCCAGTAAAACGAGTAGCACACTTGTTAAGTGTTAGACAAAAATCTGGTGAGAATACTAGAGATTACATAACTCGTTTCAATAACGAAAATCTGGAAGTCATAGATTATGAAGAGAAGACAGCAATCACCGCCTTGATGAGTGGGTTGTTGCCTAACAAGTTGTATTACACCTTAGCCAAAGATCCACCTACAACTATGTCAGAGTTGATGGCAAAAGCGGCTAAAATCATGAATGCCGAGGAGGCTATGGCTGCGAAGAAGAATATGGATAAATAGACCAAGGAGGAAGGCGATAAATCTAAGAAGAAAGAGCATAAGGGCAATGGCGGTGACAAACATTCCAAGAATAATAAGTCGTCATGGGAAGTCCTGAAGAAATTCGATAATTATACTCCTTTGAAAATGGGTATTAATCATGTCTTGGAAGAAATCAAGAATAACGAGGAAGTAAAGTGGCCAAAGAAACTGAGGTCAGACCCTGACACGAGGAATAGGGAGAAATATTGCGAGTTCCATAAGGATCATGGCCATATGACAAAAAATTGCATAGATCTTCAGAACGAGATTGAAACACTCATCCTAAGAGGAAAGCTAACAAAGTATGTTAATCGGGGAGGTGAAAGAAGGAATAATGACCGAACTAGAGAAATATCCAGATCTCCTCGTCGAGCAGAGGAGAAAAAGAAGAGAGACCATGGAGATGATCCAGATGATGACCCCGATCTTCTCAAGAAACCAAGGCAGCCAGAACGAGAGGTATTTTCCATACGTTTTGGATCATTTGATTGTAATATCATTACAGGAGGAGATGCAGGAGGAAGAGACCTTACTGCAAAAAGAAAGGCTTACCTTGGAGAGTCTCAAGCTTGTTCATATATTCATCGAATAAATTTGGGTGAGGAGGATCGCCCGAGGAAGATAAACAAAGAGAAGCTGGTCATTGGCTGTTCAAAAAATGACCTGGCAGGTGTTCTTTACCCTCACGACGACCCTTTGGTGATCAAAATGAGGATGAAAGAAGTAGTGACTTCAAGGGTTTTGGTAGATAATGGTAGTTCGGCGGACATCATGTACTACTCATGCTTTGACAGTTTAAATTTGAAATTATCTCAATTGGAACCTTATCACAAACCTCTCCTGGGTTTTGCTGGCGAGAAAGTTTTTCCACTTGGGACGATCAAGTTGGATATATTCATTGGAACTTGGCCTGCTTGTCAAACAGAGAGAATACGCTTCTTTGTGGTGGATAAGAATGTGCAGTCAGCTTACAACATCATCATGGGAAGAGTTAGTTTGAAGAAGTTCGAAGCAGTCCCATCTACAGTACATCAGTGCTTAAAATTCCCAACAAATTTCGGAGTAGGAGTTGTGAAAGGTGATAAAAAAGTAGCTCGGGAATGCTATTATTCATCTGCCGAGAAAGAGGAACTTGAAGAGTCAAGGAAAAAGACTACTACCTACCAGTTGGAGGAAGGTACAGAAATTGAAACACTGGATCCCAGAGATGAATCCCAACTTGTAAAAGGACAGGTGGTGGAATCTACAGAAAATGTTATTCTGGACGACGAGCACCCTGAACGAATAACCCAGATAGGTTCGACGTTGGATGCTGCAATAAAACAGGAATTGATAACTTTTTTAAGAAACAGAAAGAAAACTTTTGCATGGAGTCATGAAGACATGCCAGGAATAGATCCGAACTTCTTATGTCATGAGCTCAATGCGAATAAGGAGATCAAACCTGTAAAGCAGAGAAGAAGAGTATTTAGTCCTGAGAAGAATCAAGCTATACAGGAGGAGGTCGAGAAGCTCCAGAAAGCCCAATTCATTGAAGATGTGAAATACCCAGACTGGTTAGCAAATGAGGTGATGGTAAAGAAGAAAAACAATAAATGGAGAATGTGTGTTGATTTCACTGATCTCAACAAAGCTTGCCCAAAGGATCACTTTCCATTGCCCAGAATTGACCAACTAGTGGATGCTACCTCGGGACACGAGTTGCTCAACTTCATGGACGCTTACTATGGATACAACCATATCAAAATGAAACCTGAAGACAGGGAAATCACTTCTTTTATTACCCCTAGGGGAACTTATTGTTATAATGTTATGCCTTTTGGTTTGAAAAATGCAGGAGCGACATACCAACGGCTGATGAACAAGGTTTTTACCGAACAAATCAGTTGCAATATGGAAGTTTATGTCGATGATATGCTGACAAAGAGCAAGAAAGCTGCTGATCATCTAGTTGACTTAGGTCAGACCTTTGATCAACTGGATAAATACCAGATGAAGCTCAACCCGACGAAGTGCACATTTGGAGTACGAGAAGGAATTTTCCTCGGGTATATTGTCAACCAGCGAGGCATTGAGGCGAATCCAGCAAAGATCAAAGCTCTTTTAGAGTTGCGATCACCAACGACAAAGAAAGAGGTGCAAAGTCTTACAGGACGAGTTGCAGCGCTCAACAGATTTGTGTCCCGAGCAACTGATAGATGCCTTCCATTCTTCAAAACACTTCGAAAATCTTTCGAATGGAATGATGAATGTGAAAAAGCCTTTCAAGACTTGAAGAAATATTTGGGAGCACCTCCACTGTTATCCAGGCCCATAATGGGAGAGAAGTTGTACTTGTACTTGGCAGTATCAGAGAATGCAATCAGCTCAGCATTTATCAGATTGGAAAATGGAGTCCAGAAACCAATTTATTACACAAGTAAGGCTTTCCGAGGTGCAGAGGTCAGGTAACCAAAGCTGGAAAAATTGGCATTGACATTAATTGAAGCATGTAGAAGAATGAGGCCATATTTCCAGGCCCATACCATCGTCGTGTATACCGACATGACAATAAGACAAGCCCTTCATAAGCCAGAAAAATCAGGGAGACTGATGTACTGGGCAATAGAGCTCGGAGAATATGATATTGTGTATGAACCCAGATCATCACTAAAAGGGCAGGCTGTAGCAGATTTTATCTCAGAGTTTACATATCCTGATACCCCCGAGGAACAAAAGTTGCTCGCCGACCAACCTGTGGATGTTACAGGGTCAACAGACATAAGTCCAGACCAACTCCGGTTGGTAAAAGGGCTTGTGGATGTAGAAAGATCATCAAATTCAAACCCAGACCAACTTCGGTTGGTAAAAGGGCGAGAAGAGATGGTCGACGAGGAGCGAAAATTACCAGGGGAGGATGAAAGAAAACAACAGATATTTCACCGAGGAACTCTGTCAGATAAGAAATTTGAAGACGAATTACCTACATGGAGATTGTATGTAGATGGGTCATCTTGCACAACAGGTTGTGGAGCAGGGATTATTTTGAAAACCCCAGACGAGATTGACATGGAATATGCCCTGCGATTCCAATTCAAAGCCTCCAATAATAAGGCTGAGTATGAGGCCATGATAGCAGGTCTTAATTTAGCAAAGATTATGGAAGCACAACAAGTGATGGTATTCAGTGATTCTAAATTAATTGTAAATCAGATGATGGGAACATATGCAGTTAAAGGAGAATTAATGGTAAAGTATCATGCAAAGGTGATGGAGTTGTTGGCAGAATTTGAAGCCATTCAGTTGATCAGAATACCAAGAATGGAAAATGCACAAGCAGACGCACTAGCCCGACTAGCATCAGCTACTCGTACCGAGCTGCGAAGAACGATACCAATTGAAGTATTAGAAAGTCGAAGCATAGATGAAGACTTGACGATGAATGTTATTACCCTTGATTTAGGACCATCTTGGATGGATCCCATCAGGGCATATATTGAGGAGGGAGAATTGCCAGAGGATAAGCTCTCTGTAAAGAAATTGAAGTTTAAAGCTGCTAGGTATGTACTAACTAATGGTGTTTTGTATAGACGAGGAATTATGGTTGGTTTGCAAAGATGTGTACATCCCTCTGAGGTGAAGGAATTGATTGAAGAGATCCATGAAGGGTCTTGTGGAGCCCATGTAGCAGGTCGGACACTTTTACAAAGAGTGATGACGCAGGGGTACTACTGTCCAACGATGATGGATGATTATATAGCCTATGCCAAAAGATGTGATAAATGCCAACGTTTGTCTTCCATCCGACGTACTCCACAAGCATTGCTGACACCCATAACTTCCCCTTGGCCATTTGACATGTGGGGAATTGATTTGGTTGGACCACTGCCAACAACCCGAGGAAGATTCAAGTACGTCGTCGTTGCAGTGGATTATTTTACTAAGTGGGTAGAAGCTGAGCCACTTATTGATATGACATACGAGAAGGTATACCAGTTCGTTTTGAAGAACATAATCTTCCGATATGGTCTCCCTCATGCTTTCATCACAGACCATGGAACACAATTCGATAACGAGGAGTTTGCCACCTATTGTCATCAGTCAAACATTTTTCATTCAGCACCAGGCCATCCTCAAAGCAATGGACAGACTGAAGTGACGAACAGAACATTACTAAATGGTTTGAAGAAGAGGCTAAGTGAGGCTAAGGCTAATTGGATTAATGAGTTACAGTCAGTATTGTGGGCTTACCGAAAACTCCTCGAGCAGCAACTGGAGAATCACCATATATGCTGGCGTTTGGAAGTGAGGCTGTAATACCTGCCGAGTTGGGTCTTCCAACACACAGAGTGCTCAATTTCAATTCCCCAGTCAGCGACTTAATGAGAAGATTGGATTTGAATATGCTCGAGGAGGTTAGAGAAGAGGCAACCATTAGGAATGCTACTTACCAACAACGAACAACTCTGTTCTACAACAAGAGGGTGAAGAAATGCGACTTAAAAGAAGGAGATTACGTGCTAAAGAAGGTCATTCAGAAGCACAATAAATTGGAAGCAAACTGTCACGGACCTTACCGAGTTACAGAAGTTGTTCGACCAGGAACTTACCGCATAGCAACTCTAGAAGGAGAGGAATTTAAGAATGCATGAAATGCTGAACACCTACGCAAGTATTATCAGTGATGTAAAATGTAAAGCAGTTCCATCAATATGAATAAAACGATGATGTTTCGCCATCTTCTTTCTTTTATTGAAAGTTTTTCGGGGAATACTAGTGTGCAACACTACGCTGTTCAGCAATAAAAGCAACATGATAGTTCAAACCCAGATCAACTCCAGTTGGTAAAAGGGCGAGAACAAACTATACTCCTTTGGTTAGGAGGCGTACACTAGCTCAGACTAACTCCGATTGGTAAAAGAGTTAGTGAACATGATATTTCAAACCCAGATCAACTCCGGTTGGTAAAAGGGCGAGAACAAACTATACTCCTTTGGTTAGGAGGCGTACACTAGCTCAGACTAACTCCGGTTGGTAAAAGAGTTAGTGAACATGATAGTTCAAACCCAGATCAACTCCGGTTGGTAAAAGGGTGAGAACACACCATACTCCTTTGGTTAGGAGGCTGACACTGGCTCAGACCAATTTTGGTAAAAGGGAAAGTGGACATGATAGTTCGAACTCAGACCAACTCCGGTTGGTAAAAGAGCGAGAACAACATTCCTAAAAATACCAACGTTTTTGGCTAGGAAGCAAGATATGCTCTCAAATACCAACTTATGTTGATCGGGAGGTAAGATTATTACAAAAGTTCCTCGAAGAACAAAATATTCCAAACTGAACCAAGTATGGTTGGTCGGGGATAAAAACCCACTAACTGTAGTTGGTCGACGAGAAGAATTTATCTACCTTGGTTGGTCGGACACATTTTATGAAAAAGACAAAAAGTTACCAAGTATGGTTAGTCGGGGATAATATCTCACTAACTATAATTGGTCGACAAGCTTATTTTTACAACCTTTGTTGGTTGGAATAATTTTCAACATTTTTTATACTCATTACTTTATTATTAAGTGATCGAGCAACATTTCTGATACTTGTAACTTTTTATTACTAAGTTGGTCGATGAACCACACAATATTGTTATGCAAGCACAAATATAAAGTGTTTGAAAAATACAAGACAATATCAATACAAATTTGCAAAGGTGAAACTCTTTCATTAAATTCAAAATGAATTACACAAATTTGTTACATTAATATTAAATTGTGTACTAATTATTACATTAGAATTTCCTATTCTACTGGTCTTTTCCCTTTTGCTTTTGAAATAGGCTCCTCGCCAAGGCAAAGGGGAGAATTAATGAAGTTAATATCTCGAAGCATTCTGACGTTCATTATTGAAGGAGTGCCCAGTAGATGCTCGGGACGAGATACCTCGATTTGAGAATGAAGATTGTAGTCACCGAGGTATTTTGTAATTAAGTTCTGAGGAATGGCACGAGCTAGGATCCATTCCATGTCCAATTTATACGGTGGCACATGCAAGTCAAGTACCCCAGGATCATAATAGTACCATAGGTAATGTCCTTGTTCGAGCTTCAGCATGCCCAAGGCATTCAGCCAACCTTGCTTGTAGCCCTCATTATTGGCATTCTGGATATGATCATCTAAATGGAATAGTGCTTCGTTGTATCCACCCATCCAAAACTCCCTGGGCTGTTTGTGAAATTGAAAGTTCAACCTTGCAATCTTCTCGTTAAGACTCTGGATGAACATTTCATTAGTCTTCAATACTGATTCCTTAGAAGAGAGTTATTGTTCCATTTCTCTAACTTTCTTGGACAACTCAGACAAGGCTTCATTTTTTTCCATCAATTGGAAGGCTTGGTTTTCCAATGCTGACTGAGTATGAGCTTCTTCAACAGTACGACGAAGAGGTCTTGATCGACCCCGAGTAGGTGGAGTACTTTGTTCCTCGACAACATCCTGAGCAATTCTTCCTCGTCCACTAGAACCTCTTCCTCGTCCCCGAGTAGCAGTATAAGTACCCGACCTTCTCAAGGTATCCAACTCTTGCCTTAATTTGGCATTCTCAACCTCTAAAAATGAAAATCCCTCGCCAGTCACTGGGATTACAGCTGTTGAAGAAGAAGCTGCAGACTTATACTGTGCTAGCTCTTTCTGCAAATTGTTATTCTCTTGCTCCAGCAGCTCGGAAATCTGTCTATATGCTTCAACTTCACCCCTTAGGGTTCTCTCCCTAACATCATACCCAGCAAGGATCTTTTTGTGGCCTGTCTCGGCAGAAAGCTGTTGATACCTCTTTTCATACCCCTCGTGAAAAAGGGCAGTTAATTCCTTGTACTGAGTCTGAAGATCTTCTAAAGTATATTGAAGATCCTCAATCATTTCATAGTAAGCCACGTTATTGGCCACAGCTCGATCAAGTAAGTCCTTCAGGTACTGATAAGCTTCGACTGCTTGCTCTGAAGCATCATGACCAAGGATGTCGGTAACTTCTGATGCACTTAAGTTTGTGTGACCAGCCTTATAATATTCATGACATTGCTGCATCAGCTTTGTGTCATTAGCAGACAGCAGATCCATCCTGGACAGAAACTAACAGAGAAAGAAAAAGTAATCATCAAAAAGAAGATCAAGACAGAGTGCAGATAGAAAAGAGACAATCATATGGAAGAAAAGAACTCAAATTTTATTATATCATAAGGCAAAGTTACAAAGATCTGGGTTACACTTGAAAAAGAAGAAAAATAGAAAGAGAATACCGAACAACTTCACACCTTTTCCTTATCTCCCAAGACTTTCTTGGGAGGCTTGGATGAGGAGCTCGGTTGCTCGGTGGGAACAATGAGTTGGTCGGTTGGAGCTGGAATTTGTTCAGGAGGAGCAGGCAGAGATGAAAGCTCCTCGTCAGCAGGCTGGGTAAGGATGGTATCACCCACCACCACTGAAGATTCTTCGGAGGCAGCTTCGTCCTCTTCTTCATCTTTAATAACTGGGGCAGGACCAGGGAGATGTTGCTGAAACAATTCTGAGTCCTCATTAACTTTCAATTCTTCCAGGGCAGCAACCCAACCATCTCGGAAGTATTTCAAACTCCCATATTTGACCTGGGTCATCATTGCTGCTACCCCCTGTCCCATCCTTTATCCCAACCGGTGCGGAAAGATTTTTTCACAGCCACATTTCTTTTCATTTTCTCCGAGGAGAGCTTCTCGGATAGAAGATCCTTGGAGGCTTTCAACTTGGCCTCCACCTCCTCCTTCTGGCGATTTACTTCTCGCAGAAGGGTTAGCTCTTCCTCAGCCGTTTTTAACTTATTTTCAAGCTCCCCAAAGTTTGTGAGCTTCTCGGCATATTTCTTATTCTCTCTCTCCAAGTCTTTTACTTTGTTTCCCAACTGCACCTTCTCTGCCTCAGATGCAGCCAACTTCTTCTCTCATTCACCCTTATCCTCGTCATATTTTTGACGGGAATCCTTCAAAGACTGGGCTAAACCCAGAAAAGCATCCTCCACTCCAAACGAGGAGCTAGAAGCCTTGAGTGCTTCATCTTTCTTCATTATGGTGTTAAAGCAACTCACCAGCTGGAAAAAGAAGAAGATAATGATAAATCAGCACAGAGACATATGTATTGATGGAAAGAAAGAAAAATTCAGGATAAGAGAAACTTACTGAAGCAATGTGACGAGTAGCTAGGGATGTCAGCATATCCCTAGACATGTTCTCCTCAATTCCTTGGACTTCAGGAATAGTCCAAGTGTTTACCGAGCTCATTGCATAACTCGGGGAAATAATGGTTGGAACACCAGCTCCACTAGCTTGGAGCTGAGGAATGGTTTCAGAAAAACTGACCGAGGAGGATTTCTTCAATCTCCTCAGTGGCACTTCAACAGTTTCAACCAAAGAGTAACTTTTGGTTGGGGAGATCACTCCTGCTGGTACATCCTTCTTGTTAGAAGCCACTGGGGGCTTCTCGACAGCCTTCTGAGGAGCAACAGAAGGGGCAGCATCTACTTTCTTTGTCCCCTTTGGGTCGTCATTCTTGTTTCTTTTTCCATCTCCAGCAGAGGAAGTCTCCTCGAAGATAGCAGGAACTCTTCTTTTGCCCATTTTCTGACTCAAAGGAATATGAGAGTCTGGTGAAGAATCCTCAGAAGCTGGCAATGATTCACTAATGCTGACCGCAGGACGAGCAGTAAAGGATGATGTATAGCTCCTGTACTGCAATAAGTATGAAGCAGACCTGACGTGCTCGTCTGCAACTTTTTGATGCAAACTCCAGATATGTTTCAAATGCTTGATATTAACCTCTGTTTCTTTTGGAGTCTTTCTTTTGCTGTCAACTGCAAACAAATACATATTGAAATGTCAATCACGCATTTATTCAAACATAATGAAATCATAATTTCAGAAATAAAATAAAATGAAAATAACCTATCCCATTGCCATATGGAGGGCATTTGGGAACTTCATATACTTCGTCTCCAACCAAATGGGCATGTTGCCAATTTTTGATAACTACCCCATGTTCAAAATAATCCCTATTAGCATCAGGGAGATTGACTACTAATGCCCTATTCAAAAATCTAGTTTTTAAATAATAAACATTGTCTAGAACAGCCCATCTATAACAATACATAATTTCAAGAATTCCTATACGAGTTCCATGAGTTTGATTTAACCTATGCACCCCATTAACTATTCTCCATGTGTTGGGGGATATTTTTGCAGGAACAACATCGAAATGATGACAGAACTCTAAGCATAAAGGGTTTGGTGGAAAAGAAAATCCACATTCAGCAATAAAGAGGCTGGGGAACCAATGTCCCTCAGCAAATTAAAATAATTTGAAGGCTCAGAAAGATCCTCCAGAATTACCCAAGATGGAATAGAAAAATCAAAGCGGAATTTCTCAAGAGATTCAATAACATAAACCATGGCGAATAAAAGAAATGAAGAAGAAGGAAGAAGAGCTTACAGGAAAAAGGGAGATCTGTTGACAATGAACAAAGAAAAGGACGAACGCACAAGAGAGAGAAAGACGATGGAAAACTCGAAAGCAGAAATTGGAAAAGATAGAAGACGATGGGATTGCCTCTGAAGCTTAAATACTTTGCCTTGGGAAACGGAGAAAGAAATGATTACAAAAAGGAAACTATTACACTACCGGCGGCTAAAAGGACAAAAAGCGCACGAAGATCGAAGCGCTTATAAAAATGCAAAAAAGGCTGATTCTGTGAATTTGGAAGGAAATTCAAATACGAAGAAAATGCTCCTAAAACCCAGGAAGGTCATTTAATATTGCCATATACCAAGAAAGAATGTTCCATACTCCTCAAAGTTCGAAATATGAAACATTGGGGGCTTCTGTTGATACCAAAATTAGTATGCTGATATGGACGAATAATAAGAAGACACGTGTCAATCTACGTGGCACAATAGCAACGAGGAAGTTCATTCCCCCGACCAAGTCATACTCACTCCGAGCAACAGGTGTACTCTGAGGAACTCCAGCCCTCCGAGGAGCTCCAGCTCTCCGAGGAACTCTTGAACGACGAGAAACTAAAGGCGGTTCGAGCTGCATCTCGACCACAACATTGATTGCCAGATAATCAACAGTTCAACTATTCATTGAATGCTTATCATCTTGACGCACACGCTTGAAGAGCATTAAATGAATTGCCCTTTCATATGTATATCATTTAATGTATCACCCTTTCATGTACATCCTAAGGGCTATAAATACCTTGTATCACCCTCATTCAAAGGGACCGGGAATTTCTTGATAGAACTTGTAATCGAGAATTCCCAAAACATTCAGCAATAACATAACAGTGGATGTAGGCCATTCTTATAAGGCTGAACCACTTTAAAATTATTTGTCTCATCTATTTATATGTGATTGAATAATTAGAGTGATCTAATTTTTTATATCAACAATTAGTATAAATCCTTATTATCAGATCCTATATATATTATACCCGATCATTCAAAAGAAATCAAGAAGTAAAGCAATTTTTCCAAATTAATTATCTTTAGGTTCTTTTATTTCTTACTGGTATCAAAGTAGACATAGCTCTAAGGAGTCTGATCCAAAAGAAAACTGTTTCCAAAATCAAAAACATCAATAAAAATGACCAACACAGTTGCACTAAAATACCCATATCCAGCCAATATGAATGTAGCTAATTTCGTTTCTCTTAAACTCTTTTCCTCTAACTATCTTCTATAGGAAGCACAAGTTTATCTTTGATTGAAAGTCAAGACTTGGTTTCATTACTGTAGATACAACTTCACCACCAACTGAAATTTTTAACTCCAGCAACACCAACAAAATACTACTAGACTCACACTGCTCGATTGATAAAAGCATAGAAAACGGACCCGTTTCAATGAATAACACAACATGAATTGGGTATATAAACTACTTACCCCACATGTAACTTTATTTGTAAAGTGAAGTGTTTATATATAAATTTTTTAGTTTTAAGGATTGGGCCCAAAGGGAACCTCACTTTTGTGAAAGGGAGAGAACCTAGATGCATGCGGGTTAATCCGACACGTGCCGTCTGTCCGACTCGGCTCGGTCTTGGGCTTGGACTTGGCTTCTAAAAATCCTTCTTTTTGGACAAAATTAATTTAGTTTTTATGTCGAGTTTTAGCCCAACTATTTATCCAATTGTCTTGTTGTTTGGATATGTCACTTACAATCTATTATAACTATTCTTTCTATCCAACAGCCACAAAGAAATATACAAATAATATATGTTTCTTCATTTATTTTTACGAAAAAAGGATTATCTCCTCCTTTTTCTTCTGCATTACATAATGGTCAGTAAAAATTGTGTTCATTGGGGTTTGAAGACTGAAATGATTACTCATCAACTTGTAATCCATTCTATCTTGAGAGACGATAATTCATAACCTTAAGCATTGTGGTGGTAATTATTTCGTCTTAAGGACATTGTGGGTATCACAGGGCTCAGATTCTTTTCTATATTATTTTTTATTATTATCGCAACAATAAGTAAGTTTTTTTTTCATATTATGTTTTGTTTATTCTGTACAAATACATATATAGAGAATGTTGGGATTCTATGGAATTATTTGTATTTTAGTTTGCCACACATAAATCCAATTCTATGTTTGATTAATTTAAGTGTGCATACAAATATGTTGTACAAATTTTAATTGACAAACCAAGCATGCAAATAACACGAAGAAGTAAGGAAAAATCCCTAACCAGGCAAAATCTATATTCAGCACCTAAGAGTAATTGATAGATACTCGACTTACAAACTACTTAGACCAACTAAGTATAATGTGCAGAATATTTGATTTCTTCTACAAAAATTGGCTTAGTCAAGTGCCGTCCACAGGAAGCAGCCTCCCCTCGGCATCCAACGATCAACCTTCTTCTTTTTCAGCAGTGAAACCTTAGTTCCACAAATCAGCAGTAGAGACTTCTCTCTAAAAATCTTTTTAAAATAGAAAGGTTCTTCTTGACTTGCTAAAGTGATCTTTATGTTTCCAAACGGTTTAGAATAATTATGGAAGAGTTTGATCACAAAGAGAACTCAAAAAAATCTTTCAAAAAGAGTTCTTGGAAAGTCTAATATCTTCTCTCCTTTTATAAGAAAGTTAGTTCCCAAGGGATACTTATTAGAGATTTGGATTAGATTTAATAAAAAAAATTCTCGCATGGTCATTAAAACGATAGGTTCCTCGTTCGAAAAACACACCTATTTTTGTTATATCCGGTATCTAACAATATATCGAACGAGATTCCCGAAAAGGATGAAAAAGACCTCGTTAGATCGTTTGAAATACTTGTTCTTATGACCCACCCTATCGCGTTCAAACGACTTCTAACGAAATTTTAGAGCTTTTCAGAAGGTGACGTTCCAGATCTCGTTATAACCAAGATAACTCGTTCTAACGACATAGTATATTTCGTTCGAACGTCATGCTATTCTCGTTCTAACGAGATAACAAGTTTTTTTAAAGTTTTCTTTAAAAAAAATTTAAAACCATTTAAAAAAAACTCTTAAAAATTCTAAAACCCCTGGAAAAATAAATCTTTACCAAATGCATCCATAACTTATTCTAAAGTTGTTGAGACGTATAATTCTTCAATCTTCCAAAAGTATTCAATTAGTCTTCGAATCTGTAGAAGCCATGAAGGTGAAGTCTAGGTGTAACGAGATAAGCCAAAATGAAAAATGAACTGAGAAATTATAAAAACTTTCTCATATTAATCTTCCCCTTTGGCTATTCCGGTACAAAACACAAACCGAAGCCAAATGGAATCCTACAGACTAATACTAAAAATACCCATCCCAAATCAAGAAACGAAAATGGATTTTTGTAGAAGTCTTCAAATAAAATTGATCTTTTCTTTGGCTACATCTTTATTCATCTTGTGTAAGTCCAAGTGATCATAATCTGGGCGGAACATCCTATGTATATGAGATAAACAAAATACCATGATTCATACGAGCTTTAAAAGGTAAATAAAACTCTCCCTCAATTTGTTCTCTCCCTTTTTTGTCTATAATAGATAAAGTAGTAAAAACTAATCATGTTAAATAAGCATCACATAAAGAAGTAAGATATCATCACAAAGATAATCAACTAACACACACGTAATAATAATAATAATCTTAAAAGCATGATAAGAAGGAAACTCGAAGAATATGACTCTATTTTTGAAGTTTTAAAAAAATTTCAATTATAAGTATAAAAAGAATACATATAGGTACAAAACACATAGTCACCACATAATAACACTAAAATATGTTAATCGTGAAAACGGAATGTAATTGTGTGAATATTTTTCATAAGTAAATCAACATAAACATTCATAACATAGGTGCACTAAATCATAAGACACGTTTAAAGAAAGAATTCTAAGTCTACCTTAGGTGTAAAAATACTGAATTCAAATTAAATTGACTCAACTTAATCAATATGTTATGAACTCCAATGATTCTCACACCAATAACGTCAAAATATTTAATGATTTTCAAAAAATCCGTTACGCAAATCCATTGATTTTATACTTTATAACTCTCTCAAAATCTCTCATATATAAGAGTTAACTCTCAATTATTTTGAAAAAATCATAATGCTCATGTATAGTAAAGCATCAATGAATCTAAAGAAAATTGGCCTAGAACTTCTATTTTTATTTGCCTCTAATCTTTTTTGTCTCTTTTATGCAAATAGTGGCTTTTAACGCAAAAAATATTTTGATCTTTCGTAGCCCCTTTCCATTGTTTAATATAAAATAATATTTAAAAAAACATGAAATTCGGGCAATGGTTCTTACATGCAAAACTTATCTCTTTTCACATTTGGTTTGTTATTAAGCAGAATTGAGATGACAACATCGTATTCGACAAATGACAAGTAAGCACAATGTTCATAAAGTTCGTGCACGTCTGCAATAAAGGTGACAAGGAGTCTAACAACTAAAAGGTAGTCATCAAATATCAACATAATGATACCCACACATTATTAAGCATACTATTGAAACAAAATCATGTCTCAAAACACTACGAAAAAGTCATGTGAAAGGATAAAATGTAGGAGTGATTCGAATATCTTAAATGTTCATCCATATATAGTGAAAAATAAAAAATACAAAATATGTTTATCTTTTTCAAGAATTTTATAAAAATAAAATCTTTTTCACTTTTCAACATTTTCTTGAAAATAAAAAATCTTTTTGAATTTTTCAAAATTTTTTAGAAAAACAAAACTCTTTTTGGATTTTTAAAAAATATGAAAAAGAAAAATAGATAAATACATTGATAATACAATCTAGCAATTTAAATATAAGATGTGAACATGATAGGCATCCTATACTAGATAGTAGACGTATATCGGGTGCTTGTGGTCTTCAAACCCCTTTGGTTGTTCCACGTAAACTTTTTCCTATATAACGCCATTCTGAAAGGCACTTTTAACATCTTATAACTTGAAATGCATATGACATGCTATGGTGATTAATAAGCAGACGGACTCAAGCTAGCAATAAGAGCGAATGTCTTGTCAAAGTCTACACCCTCAATCTATATGTAGCCTTAAGCGACTAACCTAGACTTATTGTAAACTATGGTAATATTCTCATCCACCTTATTCTTGAAAATCCACTTGGTACCTTTCACATTAGTCTCTCTAGGTTGGGGACTAACTCCTTGACATTATTCTTGCAAAATTAAAGCAACTAATCTTACTTAGAGAATATTCAATGCTCATCCTTGAGTGTTTATTTCCCATTCTTTGGCTCGACTAAGGAGGTGTAGCAAAAATATCTAACCACATTATTGAGTTGAGAACGAGTCTTGACACTTAGTTTAGGATCACCAAGTATAGCGAAAGGGTCACGAATATTTCGAACCTAAGCGGGTGGATCCTCTAAATAAGAAGTGGGGTGCACCGAGGTAGCATGAGGATGGATGGTATCGGCACTGGGGGCGTATTATCCTCACACTAGGTGTTAGGAACAATAGATATTGGCGGTTCGTCATCTTTAATCGGGACATTTATTGAATCCATTACCTTAGTGCTTGTAAGGGTAAACACCCTATAATCCCTACTCGTCGATGAATAACCTAAAAATATCCCCTCATCGCTCCAGAAGTCAAACTTTCCTAAGTTCTCTCTATCTCTCCATATGTATCTAGTACTCCCAAAGACATAAAAATACGATAGGTTGGGCTTCTTCCCTGTCCACAATTCATAAGGCGTGTGCAGCGTATGCAGACAAAGATATACCCTATTCACCATATGGCATACGGTACTCACTACCTTTGCCCAAAAATGTCTAGGCACATTTCTCCCAAGAAGTATGGATCTAACTGTTTCTTGTATTATCTAGTTTTTCCTCTTAACAATCCTATTTTGTTGAGGAGTACGAACAGTCGAAAACTCGTGTATGATGCCCACTCCATCACAATAGCTATCCACCTTGGCTTCTTTAAATTTAGTGTTATTTCCACTGTGCATAAGATTAATAGTGACACCGTATTGGTTTGGTAGGATACAATCCTTAGTTGTTAAGAACTCAACTGCATGAGACTTTTCTCTCAGGAATCCTATGATAGAGTGTTTAGAAAAGTCATCAACCATTATGAGAATGTATCTCTTATCGCCTAAGCTCTCCAAGAGAGTAGGACCCATAAGATCCATGTGAATCAACTCCAAAACAAGGGAGGTAGTAATGGGATTCAACTTCTGATGGGGACTTTAAATTTATTTTCCTAGTTAGTAAGGTCCACAAATAGAGGAAGTTAGTTTCCCAAGCAATAATAAGCCACAAACTAGTTTATTTTTTACTAATCTCTTAAGATCTCTAAATTTCACATGACCTAGTTGTAGACAGCACATTATAGGACCCTCCTCAGTCACTCCTTATGTCCCTAGAACCTCTCCAGTGAACACAGAACCTAAGTCATACTCCAAGTATCGATCTAAAGTCCATCGGGCTCTCGGGAGCCTCGTTTGACTCGATCAACTTCACCCTCATAGTTAAATCTCAATGAATATTTAAAGGTCTCTGAATCCCCTTTCCAACGGTTTACCCCGTCCATGAATCGACATAATGGTTCGGACGAATGGACCATTTTACTACTGAAAATTGATCTAGAGGCCACCGGGTGCTCCTGAGTCCCGATTTGACCCCAATAAACTTCATCATCAGAGAAAAAGCCCAACGAATCTTTAAAGGACACTAAATACCCTTTCCAATGGTCCACCCCATTCATGAAACAACATAACCGTACGGACGAATGATCCATTTTCCCTCAAAAATTGATTCGGAGGCCACCGGGCACTTTTGGGCTCCATTTGACCAAAGTTAACTCTTCATCTTGAATGAGACTAAATGAATATTTTAAGGGAATTGAATACCCTTTCCAACTGTCTGCCCCATGTGCGAATCGGCCTTACGGTATGGACGAACGACCCATGTTACTCCGATATGTCACCGACCACTTTCGGGCCCCGTTTGACCAAGGTCAACTCACCGAATTGAGCGAATATCTTTATAATGTTGAATTAAATCTCCTAAAATTTCCAACGGTCTTCCCCGTGCATGATTTTAACTTACGGTACGGGCGAGCGATTTGTTACCGTCCGATGATCTCCCGTCCAAAGGACCAACCGACGCTTCTGAGACACATTTGACCCAAAATAAACTCCCGAACCCAGGAGCGGTCCAAAGGACTCTTAAATGTATATGAATTACCTTTCTAATATTATGCTCGGTGCACGATTTGGATCAATGAATTGCGTTCTGCGACTATTTTTTTTGGAAAATCTGCACTAGACTACTAAAAGGCAGGTCCATTTACCTATTTATCGGCAGTGTACCTAAGGTTACATGCCGATTGGCAGGTCCGGGGCTATGACATTTGGCAGTGCCCCCACCCTATATATAGGGAAGAATAATCTCACCTCTGGGATAATCAGCAGGCCTCAAATCCATCAGCATCAGTGATCTCAACAACATTCTCTTATGATCAACAAGGTTCTCTTGTTTGGAAGTACCTTCCCCCTTTCATCCCATCATTTTCCAATCTAGTGAGGAATTTCTCCAATACTCATTCTCTTGCAAGGAATTTCTACATCCATCAACATCAAGTCATCAAAATCTTTAAAAGAAGTCCATTTCTCATTGTTTCTCTTTTAAATTTCTTTATTTTCTGTTATATAAACTCTTAGTTTAGTTCATTTTTACACCCATTAAATCTTATCCTTTACTATTATATTGCACATAACCTATTTTCTATAAAAAAAATTCAAAAATCAAGCAAAAGAGGGTTACACTTATAAATTCCAACGGGAATCACCACATTTTCTCAAAACTGAACACATCTTTTACCCACACACATAATAAACTCCCGTTAGAATCTATGGTATAAACCCCACCCTTGTGTCGCATGCGAACTACGTGGAGTTTGATGCCTTTATAGGCTATGTAGGCGTCTAGGAATGAAACTCGAGACTCGAGACTTGATTCCCAATTTCTTATTTTTCCTATTTTCCTATTCTTAATCTTTCTTTCGTTATTCATATATATCCTACTTGTGATTCGTACATTGTGCTTCGTATAAATAAGTGTTATCGTTTCATCATAACGATCAACATTTCAATGAACGCACATATCATATTTTCTAATTTAATATTTTGAGAACATTCCTGTGGATGACCTCACTATATCCGTTCCATGATATGAGTCGAGTAATTTCGATTTGTAACACCCCAAGTTTTAATTAATTAACTTTAATTAATTTGTAGTGGAATAAAATTTTGGAGTTAATGGCCTTTAAAGAATTTAACTTGGTTTTATTAGTAAAATTTTCAATCGGGAATTAATTCGGGTCTTTTATAAAAAGGTTATAAAGTTTTTATCATTTAACTGGAAGGTACATTTTCAAGAATATTTATCAGATTAACAAGTCAGATTTAAAAGATTTGGATTTTAACACTGGAGTCGTTCAAACGAGATCGTATGTCATTCGAACGACATAGATTCTCGTTCGAACGACACCGTACGTCGTTCGAATGATAGAGGCGGTGGATGGATGGGAGTCTCCTAATTGTGTTTTAACTCTCAAACCTTCTATATACTAAACTGATATGGGGCTGGGACTTCAAAAATCACTTTTCTCTCAAACTTTCTCTAGAAAGCTTTTCAAAAACATAATTCTCGCATCTTCAACCCCTAGCCCCTACTTTTCATAGGTTTTGAAGAGACTATTAGTGTTTTCTCGATAAGAGTTCAACCTTCTATTCAGACTCTGATCCAACTAATTTTAGGCATGAATACTCTATTCCTTTCCTTTAGTATTATGCATTTTAAGCATTGCCTAAACCTTAATTTAATATTTTTTAAAATCAATTAGCAATCTAATCAGAGAAAGTGGACACATCAAACTTGGGGCTATTTTTATGAAATCTTTTAATATGATTAATATTCATAACCCTTGGGTGCGTAGGATTTATGAGTGGATTTTGGATTTTGGATTTTATTGGTGTAGGTTGCATGTAGAAAATCCCTGGTTTTGAAATAAATGAATTTGGGAGCGTATAACTAATGTAAATTGTGTAAAGATAATGAAAATGGGAATTTTATTGTATTAATGATGAAATCTCGGTGTATTTAATTTAAAATAATTAATTGAGATTAATTGGGTGTTTATGAAGGTGTGATAAATAAATTAAGATTAAATTGAATTGGGTTATCCTGTGTAGTTTTATACGTTGATTAATTATGATTGTTTGTGTGACTTGTTGGTATTATTTAATTACCATTGTGACGACGGGTTGTTGGGTATTTATGCTCTCAATATATTTTAGGATGCCTTCTAGGCATGGGACTAGCAGGTGGGCCTTTTTATGATTTACGCCTTCTAGGTATGGGACTAGTGAGGGTCGATTATCGCGTTTTTATCATTTTGAGGGTGGGATGATTTTTGGATACTTTATCGTCGTTACGCTAGCCTAGGCATGAGACTAGGTCGAGGTTTATGTTAGAAATTCATCCTATACATAGGGTAGGACGTATTGATAATTTGGAGACCCTTAGTTATGGTACTAAGGGGTATTTTGAGGAGTCACATCGATGAACGGGTGGGGTAATTAATCAATTGTGAAATTGAGAATTAATGCCTAAAATAAAACAGGTATTGAAATTTATGGAGACATAATGTGTCGGGGCCGACAGTTTAAACGGGTCAGAGAACGATTTATGTCGTGTCGTGTGTGGAACCTTGTCATGTGTCGGGGCCGATAGTCTAAACGGGTCAGAGGATGATTCACAAGGGGAAGTGTGACACCTTGGTGGTAATTACTAATCGGGATGGGAGGTCCGTCATAATAAAAAGTGAGATCAATAATAAAATGGGCTAATTAAATAAAATTAGCACCGTGGGACTTGGGAACTTAAAATTATATTGGTGTGCCTTTCTAAATGGGGATCTCTACGGGTAGTTAGTCATTATATTTATCGCATTTAATTATTTAGTTTAATTAAAATATTTTATTGTGATATTTATTGTGTATAATGCTACTATCTGGATTCAAGGATCCTATTTGAGGGGAATAGTGTGTATTCCTTCTCGGGGCTCTGACCTTGTGCGTTGACTAACTTTTTGAGGATAAGTTTTGGAGAAGCTGCATAGGATTAGCGAAGCTATCATTCGGAGGTGCAGCTGGAGTTATTCATTTTATTGCATTGTTTAGTTCGACTTTCCTTTTCGGTCGTATTTAATTATGAGACTTCATTTGAGTTTTATTGGGCCATGCGGTTCCAAAGTTGTTTAGAGGATTTCAGTTGGATTATTCAGTCGGATGTTATTCAGATTTTATTTAATCATTATTGGATATTGAATATAATTGGAGTTTTAGCATATGATGGATCTTTTATCGTTCAATTGTTATGATCAGTCGGGATTGATTCAAATTATTTATCTTATGGACTGATTTATTTATGTCTTATATCTGTCTTATGCTAAGAATGTTATTTATTTAGTTCATGCCCGGTATAGTTTGGTGGCGGTGGATGGCCACCCCATCTATCGGATTTCGCGGGGTGTGACAGATGGTATCAGAGCATGGTCTTAAGTCTCGTAGGTTATGAGTCCGTTTTCGCTTCCGCGTTGCTTATCTTTGATTCCTTTTTGATTATTTTTACTCGTAGTCATTCCGAGTCTGATGTTGTTTTGTTCCTATCTCTTCAGATGGCAAACACAAGCAGAGGTGGGAATAGGATAGAGGAGTCTGTTTCTGGTCCCACGGCTCAGGAAAGGTGGCGTCAGATTGTTTTGGAGGACGAGGAGTTAGCAACTGTCATTCGTGAGGACACGACGGCCGATTTGGAGATAGGGATATAGAGATGGGTGACTTTATAGGCACAACAGTAGAGTACCCCTGTCTCAGTTTGGGATAGTGTGAGAACCAGTTTCCTTATGGGCAATCCTCCCACCTTTGGAGGGGGATCTGACCCAATGGTTGCTCACTAGTGGAGGAGAGACATGTAGAGGCATTTGAGGATGATGGACTGCAGGGATGTACAGAAGCATATGTTAGCAACATTTAAGTTGACAGGAGATACATTGCAATGGTGGGAGAGTGCCACCACATCAGAGGAGAGAGATCAGTTTGGTTATGCAGAGTTTTTGATCAAGTTTAATAATAAGTGCTTTCCGTATGCAATTAGGAACGTGAAGAAGAATGGATTAATGGACTTGGATCAAAGTTCAAAATTGATTGTCGAGTATGAGCAGGAGTTCACAAATTTATATATGTTTGTACCAGAGGAGGTTCGTACTGAGGCGAAGAAAATGGAGTGTTTCATTAAGGGATTGTCAAGGTCGATTAGGCAAATGGTGTTGGAGAATTCGGCGTGCACTACCTATGCTCAGGTGGTGGATGTCGCAATGTTGTTATGGAAAGAGAAAGAAAATTACCAAAAGAAGTTGGGAAAGAGACGTGAGTCTAATGGACAAGGAAATGAGAATAAGGGTCGTAATGATCAAGCATGGAAAAGGCTGAGGACCAATCAAGAACAACATGGTCAAGGAGAGGAGTAAGAAAATACTAGGCGTTTAGGACCTTTTAAGGGTGAATGCTTTGTATGTGGGAAAGTAGGACATCCAACATCGGTGTTATAAGAGAGCGGGCCAAAAAAACCAAGAAGTATAGGCCCAACAAGGCCAAGTTACACAAGGGAAACAAGGGCAAGGAGTTCAGGGACATCTACGACCGAGGTCTCCAGTCTTAGCAGCAACGAGTGTTTAGGAAATGCCAACAACACCGACAACGTCAGGTGCACTGGAGGTGGGCACATCACCAAACCAAACTGGGTATGGGAGGTGGTATTTACTTCAGCGGCAGTCAGAGCAGGATAAATTGCGTGGCTAGTAGAGTATCGCGGCACGTAATATATATATATATATATATATAGTACTTTGTTAAGGATTACGTCCGAGTAGATTAGGTGTATGGATGCCTAATTGTGATATTCTACGGGTAGGCATATGTGAGGCTTATTTTCTTTTGTGAAATGTACGCATTTGATGTGTATGCTTCGTCTAATTTCGAGAACGAAATTCTTTGCTAGTGGGGAAGTATGTAACATCCCAAGTTTTAATTAATTGACTTTAATTAATTTGGAATGAAATAAAATTTTGGAATTAAAGGCCTTCAAAGAATTTAACTTGGTTTTATTAGTAAAATTTTCAATCGGGAATTAATTCGGGTGTTTTATAAAAAGGTTATAAAGTTTTTATCATTTAACTGGTAGGTATATTTTTAAGAATATTTATTAGATTAACAAGTCGGATTTTAAAAGATTTGGATTTTAATACTGGGGTCATTCAGATTAATAAGTTGTTTAGAGGATTTCAGTTGGATTATTCAGTCCGTTGTTATTTAGATTTTATTTAATCATTATTGGAGATTGAATATAATTGGAGTTTTAGCATGTGATGGATCTTTTATGGTTAAATTGTTATGATTAGTTGGGATTGATTCAAATTATTTATCTTATGGACTGATTTATTTACGTCTTATATCTGTCTCATGCAAAGAATGGTATTTATTTAGTTCACACCCGGTATAGTTCGGCGGCGGTGGCTGGCCACCCTGTCTGTCGAATTTCGCGGGGCTTGACACGATCTCCATTTATATATACACGCACACACACTTTATGGAGAAACTAAGGTACATATCAACATCAGCCCATTAGAGAACAAAAGGGAGGGATGGGTGCCTAATACCTTCCCATTCCATAACTTAGCCCCCGAACCCCCGAACTATTGGTTTTATAAGTATCAATTTGTCTTTGATGCCGCTCTCTCAAGGATGCAACATATTATTTTACATGTTTTGTGCAAAATATGATGGCGACCCTATCTTTTTACATCACCCCCACACCGACAAAGGACGAAGCATTCTTTCCTTGAGAAAAAAGGAATGCGGGACCAACCTCTGCTCTCCCAAATTCTAACGACAGTCCTCCCCCAATGCATTGGCTGGAAGGAAGAGGAATTGCCTCACCCCCCCCCCCCCCCAAGTTGGAGAGAGAGTAAGAGAATCGCATAGGGATGGCCATAGTGGCGAATCCTCTGAGGATTGATTCATAAGAGGGCTAAACTTTATTTGCATGGGTATTTTTCACTTGTGTGTGTATGCACCTTCCCGTATTTGTATGGTTATTTTTTGCATTGGTCGAGAGAGTAAAAGAACCTCATAGGGATGGCCATAGTGGCGACTCCGCTGGGGAATGATTCATAAGAGGGCTAGACTCTATTTGCATGGGTATTTTCTGCTTGTATGCGTATGCACCTACATGTATGTTCCCTTTTTCTCTCCTCTACTATTTCTTGTATAAATACACCTAATGCTTGTATCACACTCTTCCCACACTTGTAGATATTCTCCATGTACACCTCAAACTACTTACATGTAGGATCAGTTATATTCACACACCATTTAGAATATTCATGCTTAAGTGTCACTAGCACACACCTCCACCTATCACACTTGAAATATATCCATGCTCACTTATCACACACCACTTATAGTTGATCCATGTGTAGATTCACTTTCACACACTCACTTGTAGATATTCACACACTCTCACGTTGATAAGCACCCAAAACTGTACATTTTATACCCCGAATAGATGTATTTTAGTTGCTAATTCTCGGCAATTTGGGTCTTATGCGCTTAAATGTTTATCTTGAAGGTCAAATTGTGCATTGCAGAGTTCAAACGCGTATTTCAAGGCAATTGTACACAATATAGAGCTAAATACCCAATCCCCTGACCCTAACCTAGCCCATCTTAGCCTAAACCTACCCCAAAACTCGTGTGTGTTAGTATGTGCCCTTTTATTATTTTTTAGATTTTAAGTTTGAGTCATTTTAATTTTAGGATTATTTTAGAATTTTTAGGTTTTATTTTCTACTTTTTATTTTTTATTTTTATTAATATAATTTTATTTTATTTTGATTTTATTAAATTTTTAGTTTTAGTTTTTATTTTAGTTTAGTATTATTTTATTAGGAGTAGTTTTAGGAGTTTATTAGATTTTATATTTTAGGATTTTTGTTTTCATATTTTATTTCTTCTGTTTTATTATTTTAGTTTTTTATAGCGTAGGATTTTATTTTCTTAAGTTTTAATATTTTTATTTTTATTGTTTTAGTTGTTTTATTCTTAGTTAGATTTAATTTTAATTTTTAGTTTTATTTTAGTTGAATCTTTATTATTTTTGTAAGGTGTCCAAATTAAACACACACATCCTATACACTACCCGACCCTCACCCTCACTCAACTACCATACACCTAACCCCACACCAACACCCCCTACTTCATCTTCTTCACTCACCATCTCACTCTTTCTATTCTCCTCAATCCCCCATTAACAAACCTTACATCTCTAAACCCATCTAACGTCCATAACAACCAAACCCCACCACTCAACACCTAAGAAACCCATACCAGCCTTACCCCTTCGCCGGCTAACTAACAACCCTTCCAACCTCAAACGTTACCCACACTCGGAGCCCAAATCCGACCTGACCCCGTGACCACTGGCGACCCCGTCGCCGTCCACCGTGAACCTCCGGCGGTCGAAGCCTCCGACCTTCACCGGAGAAACCATCACCCCTGCTCGATCCCTACCCCGACCTCTCCCCTTACCCCCTCTGCCGGCGCCAGCCCGAAAACCACCCCGACCTCTCCCCTTACCCCCTCGGAGAGTTCTCGTTCCTCGGAGTATGAGTTCCTCGAGGAAATAGTGTTCCTCGTTGTAGTATGGTACCTCAGAGCGTGTGAGTTCCTCGAAAGTGTTTGTTGTTGCCACGTAGACTGCCACGTGTCTTCACTTTATGGATCCATGTCAGCAGACTAAATTTGGTATCAACAGAAGCCCCCAATGTTTCATAGTTCAAAATTTGAGGAGTGTGGAACATTCTTTCTCGGAATATGATAGCTTTAAATAGTCCTCCTGATTTTTAGGAGTGTTCCCTTATATTTATTTCTCTTTCTAAATTCGTAGAATCAGGCTTTTTTGAATTTTCATAACCGCCTCGATCTCTGCGTACTTTTTGTCCTTTTAGCCGCCGGTAGCGTAATCGTTTCTTCTCGCTTCGATTGCCGCGCCCTTTTTGTTCCTCTAGCCGCCGGTAGCATAATTGTTTCTTTTTGTAATCATTACTTTACCATTTCCCAAGGCAAGGTATTTAAACTTCACAGACACTCCCATCGTCTTCTACCTTTTCAAATTTGTATTTTCGAGTTTTCCATCGTCTCTTTCTCTCCTGTGTATTCATCTCTTCCATCGTTCGTTGCCATCAGATCTACTTTTTTTCTGTAAGATTTTCTTCCTTCTTCTTCATTTCTTTTATTCATCATGATTTACCCTGTTGAATCTCTTGATAAGATTCACTCTGATTTTTCTATTCCCTCCTGGGTTGCTTTGAAAGAGCTTTCTGAGCCTTCTGATTATTTCCGTTTGGCTGAGGGACATTGGTTCCCCAGTCTCTTTATTGCTGAGTGTGGATTTTCTTTTCCACCCAATCCCTTATGTCTGGAATTTTGTCAATACTTTGACGTTGTTCCTGCAAGAATAGACCCAAATACATGGAGAATAGTTAATGGGGTTCATAGGTTAAATCAAATCCATGGAACTCGCATAGGAATTCCAAAAATCATGTTTTGTTATAGATGGGAAGTTGGTGATAACACCTTTTATTTAAAAACTAGATTTTTTAATAGGGCTTTAGTGGTCAATCTCCCGGATGCCAATAGGGACTATTTTGAGCATGGAGTCTTAATAAAAATTTGGCAACATGCTCCTTTATCAGGAGATGAAGTGTATCAGGCTCCCAGATGCCCTCCCTATGGCAATGGGATAGGTTATTTTTATTTTATTTTATTTTGAAATTATGCTTCTTTTATGTTTGATAAAATGTGCCACTGATATTTTAATTTTGATTTATTTTCAGTTGATAGCAAAAGAAAGTGTCGAAAGGAAGCAGACGTAAATATAAGACATTTGAAACTTATCTGGAGTCTGCATCAGAGTGTTGCCGATGAGCACATTAGGTCAGCCTCATATCTGCTGCAGTACAAGAGCTACACTACCTCTTTTACTGCTCGTCCAGTAATAAGCGACGCAGAGCCAGTACCAGCTTCTACCAACTCTTCGCCTGAGTCACACGTTCTTTTAAGTGAAAGGATGAAGAAGAGAAGACCTCCCACCCTCTTCGAGAAGCCTGCCTCTGGTGTTGGAGAGGCTAAAAGAAGTAAGATTGATGTACCAGAAGGGACAAAGAAAATTGATGCACCTTCCTCGGCTGCTGTTGTGAAGGTTGTCATTTTAGTGGCGTCAACACCAGCCTTACCCCTTCGCCGGCTAACTAACAACCCTGCCAACCTCAAACCTTACCCACACCCGGAGCCCAAATCCGATTTGACCCCGTGGCCACCGGCGACCCCATCGCCGTCCACCGTGAACCTTCGACGATCGAAGCCTCCGACCTTCACCGGAGACACCATCACCCCTGCACGACCGCGACCTCTCCCCTTACCCCTTCTGTTGGCGCCTGCCCGGAAACCACCCCGAACTGCGAACCTCCACGACCGATGCGGCCCAGGTCAACCCGCATACCCGCGACCACCGGTCTGACCCGCACCTGTCCATACCCAGCCCTCACCTTCGAACCAATCCTCAAGACCCATGTCAAAACCCATTTGCGAAACCCATTTCCCATTTCTCGACAAGCCACGACTTCCTCTACTTGCCAATCAGCAAAGCCAATCTAAAAGCAAGATGAAATAATCCCATGTGACTTAAACCTCTTTTACCCCACTTCCCATTATGCCCCCCAGCTTATGCCCACTCTCTCATAACCTCACCATCCACATGCACTTTCTATTAAGTCCAAAAATACCCTCAAACCTATCCTCACACCTCACCATTTCCATGCACACTCATGCCCCTTTTACCCAAAAATACCCCCAGCTCCATGCCTACTATTTAAAGAGGACGAAGACCCCATTTAAAGAGTTTTTTTTTTTTTTTTATCATCAAATAGAAAGAGAAATCTTAGGGTTAGAAATAAATTAGTTTAAACACCATTTTGTAAATAGTTTTTCTTTTTCTTTTTTGAGATTATTGAGTGATAAATGTGTGAGGATTAATTTGAGTGAAATTTTTATGTAATATTGTTTGGATCACTCAAGTTGATGGATTATGAATTTCAACTCATGGATTGAAGATCAATTAAGCATCAAGAGATTGCGTTGATTGTTCTTTTCTCATCTCATTTATTTTATGCCTTTGATTGTTAATTTGTCATATTTCATATCATGTTAGGCTAAATCCCCTTTCAAGGGGTGGGGGGAAACCCTTATTTGATGTTATTTTAGTTTAATTAGTTTGATTACTTGAAAATCCCCTTTGAATATTAATTTTGATCCCTCACCCTTAAATTTACGCCTCGAGAGAGGGTAAATGATTTTCGAGAGAAAATCAAAATTCTAGTTATAATACCCATTTTAGATTCGAACTAGAGATAGGGATTTCTTAAGTGGGGTATTATAACTTGAATTTCAACTCTAAATTTATTTTCTAAAATTTACATAAATTTTAATTAATCGATCCTAGCGGGTGATTAATTAAAAGGAGTGTAGATTTATTTTTCTAGAGTTGTGAGGTATTAAACTTAATTTTCTAAAATATTACTATTAAAATTACATTTGCAACGAGAGTTGATTTGTAATTTTGATATTAATTTGGGAAAATTCAATTAATTAATCAGAATAACTAAAATTTGTGGTGTAATCCCATTCCTTGATTGTTCTCACAATTATTTACCTCACTTTATCTCTTATTTTAGTGTTAGACTTGGTTTTCATTTTAGTCACTTTCTAGTTAGTTATTTTCATCTTAGTTTAATTTAGTTTAAAACCTCACCTCACCCTATTGTTTTAATATTGAAAAAGCTAAAAAAATTAGAAAAAGTGAAAAAGCACAAAAAGAAAATAAAAAGTGAATTACAATTGAATTTGTTTCTAGCTTACCCGCTTGGAGGTGGATTGATACCCTTACTTACCTCTACGCTTGAGAATGTTTTATTTTGTAGGTATTTGAGGATTTTGACTAACTTGGCTTTCAACAACGACATACGCAAATGTCACGTTATCAAATGACGCCATTGCCATTCTTGGGATCGTGAAGCACTCGGAGCGGATTCAATTTTGTAGTTCATTTATTTCCTATCTTTTTTTTTTTCATTTTTAGTACCATTTTTCTTTATTTTAGAAGGCTTTTATTTAGGATTTTTATCATTGCTTGTATTGCGGTGCATAGAGACACCTTTATTTTATTTTTCATTTTAAAAGTTGTAATAATCGAAGCAAGCGTGATTGGAAAACCGGACAAGGTAGAGAGAGGGCGTCCATAGGCGAGGATTTAGAAACATCTCTACCTTGGGTCAGTAGGACTCCCGGGGACGACTAAGATAGGTGTGATCTCTCCCCGGTCGACTCAAATTTTTCGACACCCTACTGCGACACCCCGCCTAATAAAATACCGAGTGATCAGTCCTATACCAAATTAAAACAGGAATCCCAGTTGGATCATCCTTAGCATCACTGTCAAAAACTTTTTAAAACATACTAACCACCTAGTATTCCAAAAACTGGTGCCAATTTTAACTTTTTAATTAAACAAAACAATACATGCGGAATAAAAATATAAACCACTCACACAACTGAATGAAGATAAACTGAATCATATATACACCACTTGACGAATAAATCACCGGCCACCAAATAAATAATCCAATACAATTATTCAACACCTGAATGAATTACACCTGAAAACTGTACCGAGAAGTCTGGGCTACAAGCCCTAAATAAAACTGAGACTGATACAAGATTTCTACTCTAGTAATGAATTAATGATGCGTCTAATCCAAACTCCTGCTAGCATCCACATATGCCGCAGCTCCGTGTCCCTGGAATAGAATATCAATCCTGGCGTCCCTATGGCTGGACACCTAAAAGGTTTTGAAAATATTTTTATAGCAAGGGTTAGAACCCAAAACACTTTGAAAATATTTAGCAAGTGAATTAATTGCAGTAATTTAAAATGCATGAATGCGCTTCATATTTAAGTTAGTGTCGCACTCCCTTGAGGACATTCTCACCCCTCCACTATTGGGCACACCTACCAGTTACCTTAACTCCACCTAGTTGTACTACCCTATCCAACTAGTCCTGGTATAACCTTCCCTTGCCATATTCCTCTAACCCGAGTATAATAATTTCTTGAATTATAAGTTGTATCACAATTCACTTAATTAATTCCTCTTCAATAGTAGCATATAACCGTCTCACAAGTTATATAAAGTAAATACATCACACACTGTATTATTCTCACAAATGAATAACTTAATTAATTTCTCATTAATTAACAACATATAACTGTAACCCGAGTTATATAAGGTAAATACATCACACACTGTATTATCACCTACATATAATATTTACTACTATATTATACGTACCTTTACTAACATCCACACATATATCATACGTGTATCCATCCTTCTGAGTTTACCCTCACCGAATGATTCCCTCTAGAATGCTATCTCACTAGGTGTGCTCACAAAACCTAGTTTCCCCAAGTTAGAATCGCTCACCAACTTGGACCAAAATATAAACGAAGTGGAGGCGGTCATATTCCTTCCTGAAAGTGAGATAATCTCCTCACCTATGTACCGGACGCTATGACCTGGGGATATACTCGCCCTAATCCTCAAGCTAGGGGATTCACCCACATCGCGCAACCTCCCTTGATAGCATTCGAGTATTTAAATTGAATAAATATCTAGTCACTGATATTTACTATCACACACAATATATACACATATATATATACTATCACTACCCGTATTTATATATTATGAACCCCGGTTTTATCGTGTACTCAAAATCCCATACACTGCCTGTAATTCTCGTACACTGCCTGTAATTTAATGTCACACACAATACATATATATATATATACTATCACTACACCGTATATATATTTATATATTAATAACCCCGGCTTTACCATGTACTCAACATCCCATACACTGCCTGTAATTTCCTGAGTCTATGGCCCGACTCAATGTAATTAATTCTCTCACTTAATAACTTATCCTCTTCCCGAGTCTATGGTCCGACTCTAATATAATTAATTATCACATTAATTAATAAGTACCCTTCACGAGTCTACAATCCGATTCTGATTAAACTAATTATCCCACCCATTAATTTAATCATACCCGAGTCTATAAACCGACTTTAATTAAATTAATTAACACCCTTGTTAATTTAATCCTACCCGAGTCTACAAACCGACTCTAATTAAATTAATTAATACACTTATTAATTTAATACTACCCGAGTCTACAATCCGACTCTTATTAAATTAATTATCACTCTTATTAATTTAATATTACCCGAGTCTACAATCCGACCCTTATTAAATTAATTATCACTCTTATTAATTTAATATTACCCGAGTCTACAATCCGACTCTAACTAAATTAATTAACGCATTTATTAATTTAATAACTTGGTGTCACCCAACCATTATCCCCGGACTCTCTCACTTGGCCCGTACCTCAACATTTCCCGAGTCAATGTTCCGACTCCAAACTAATTACTTTCTCTCGATAATTAATTTAATGCCTTGATGTCCCTTAACCAACATACCCGGACTCGCTCACGTGGTCCAATTTACATCTCATAATTTCTTTCCCACATTTTTCGCCCACAATGTGTCACACATTTATTTCCATAATTTTCCCAATTATATTTACCTATAATTACCAACATACCCGGACTCGCCTACTTGGTCCATAATTAAATATTCACCCGAGTCTATATCCCGACTCAAAATTATTTAGCTTATCTCCAAACTTAATTCACTACCTTGGGATCGCATGACCAATATACCCGGATTCACTCACTTGATCCGTACCGCACTATTTTTGGAATAAAATCTCTCAAATTCATCCGTTAAATGCCCCACATAAATTCATCCTAGTCCCAATTACTTTATCCAATAATTGCTAGGAATATTTGTTTCATAATTATTTATCACTTATTAATGTATGAAACCCCCTTTTTAATAAATTTCCCTTTATATAATAAACTGGGCGAATTGCCCAGATTTCTGTACCTTCGATCGATCGAACCCCCTGGGTCGATCGATCGATCGTTCCAGTATTCGTTCTCTTCCGCCGCTGCCAGCCATGGACGGAAATTTAAGCTTTGATTCTCCATCAAAGCTCTTACCCAAATACAAACAACATATCCTCCGAATAAGAAAAGGGTCTAAACATCCCACAGACCTTAATTCATTGCCAAAAACCATTTATTCCAACGTTTTTCCGATTTGGGTATTATCCGGGTTTCAAATCCCCCAATACGAATTTCATTCATCTTATCAGTAATTAACCCTCTATTCTTACTGATTTTAATATCTGATTCAGTTCTCTACATTCTAGAATCATAAACACGATCAATCTCCCCCTTAATCTCATTAAGGTATATAAATTTACAAAAATCCAATCTAGATTTTGGTGACACACCCAAAACGAATTTTCATACACACATCACTATGATATGAATTGATTATCAAACTTTTAGAAATCACACAAGTTAACCACTTGCCTGTAAGTGTTCGTAGTGTCTGATTCGTTGGCGTAGTCCCTCAATTTGGCTCCAATAACCTCCAATTTGCTCTTGATTTGCTTTCCCCCAAATCCCCTCTCAAACCCTAGGTTTAGAGTTATGTGGGCTGCCATTTCTAAATCTCCCAACTAGGTTAAAAACCCTTAATCCCGTTTTTCACCTAATGGGCTTAATTAAAGTGGCCCAACTCACCCCGTGTGGGCCCGGTTATGCCCAAAAATACCCCGAGACCCAATTACTACCCCCGGGTACTCTTTTCTGACTATCTCGACCCATCCGGACTCAACCGCGCACTCAGAATTAGCGTCCAAATTAATTTATAAAAAATCCTTATCTCACACCCAATTTAATCTATACCGACTCCCGGCTGGGATAAGTGTATACCTCGTCATTAATACTCGAAATGACGTAATTAAATTATTACTATTCACTTAGTAAATAAATTTCCTTAAATATTAACCATTCACTCCTCGATTAATATTTAATATATATATATTTCCATAATTAATTAAATTAAAATTACAACACACCAGTAATTTAAAATTCCCGAATTAATTAAATATTAAATGTACAAAAAATACGGGGTGTTATACCTACGGCCTAAAAACCGTGGGAGGTACATTTCTTACACCCTCGCGCCTCTCCTGTTAACGAGTCGATTCTTTTGTGTGCTTTGTGTGCTCTTACTAGATTTTATTCTCGCATTTATTTTCGAATGGTGTGATGAATTAATTGACTAAGACCTACACCCGGTCACTCACGAGAAGGGATTTCATCACCCGACTCACTCGCTTACCCATTGTGTGCTACCCTAGCCATCACTAAATTTAAAATCAATTAACTAGGTATCCCACTAGGAGAAAATTTTGCAAAGGCGATCACTCAGATTTTCGTGATTTTTTTATCGCCCACGGACTTAATTAAAATTTGACTACCCCTTTCACTAAATTTAAAGATCAAAATTGGCTATGTGCTAGGTAGGATTTCTTCTTGACTTGTGTGTGTGTCCAATTCATTTTTTAGTAGTCAGTTTTAGTGAGTTCGTCCAAAATCAAGAGTCCATATTTTTCCCTACCTTTTCTTCCGAAAAAAATCCAAAAATATTTCCGTCTATTATTTTTTATAAAAAATACAAAATATTTTCTTTCTTTATTTTTATAGAAAAATCCAAAAATATTTTCTTTCTTTCATTTTTAGAAAATCTATAAATATTTTCTTTCCTTTTGAAAAAAATTAAAAATTCCAAAAAAATATTTTTCTCCTCATGGCCGAAGGACGTCCTTTACGGGACTACTTTGGTCATTTCCCATTGACACGCGACACGTGTGAGAGTGATCCCGAGCCGTCTCTTTATGAGATACTTAGTGGTTTCACCTCTCTCACGAGTACCTTTCATACTCTTGACCCGTCCATGCAAGCACCTCATATTCCATCACCCTCGGTGTCAAGTGTCGACGTGTCTCATCCTTTGATGTGCACCCACTGTTATTATTCCGATCAAAAGTCCCATGAGTTCCCTTACATTCCATATCCATCTGACCCCATCATGGAACATGTGTATCCATATGATACTATTCCAGAACCCACCTCGACCCATTATCCTGATATACCTTATCCCGAGTTGTGTGAGTACTCGAGTTATTCGTGGAGGTATGATCACCCTTCCACGCAATACGAATCCCAACCCGATGTTGTGGATCCTCACACGTTCTCACAGTCGTCATGGCAACCTTGTGCATCCGTTCACGATCAGTTCCCTCACTACGCACCCCATGAGTATCAACCATTTGTCCATCACGAAAGCGATCCTTTCGTGTATGATGAACTTGGCCCCACTCCACCCACTTCATTTGAGTATTCTCCGTATAGTCCTGTCCATAGAGAGTTGTGTCCACCTCACCCACCACCACCACCCATCACTCCACCACCACCACCATCTATATCCTCTCTCGAAAGCCTCTTGCAAAAGTTCATACTCGAGCAAGAGCAAGCCACTCAAATTCAAACTCAAGCTCTCCAAAGGCTTGAACAATGGTTAAATGAATTGGAGTGTACGAGAGAGTCGGATATTCCCATGCATCCACCCATTGTTTCAATCGAGTTTGATGATGATGTGTCCTCTTGTGACACGGATTTTGAGTGTGACCAACCCTACCACCCCGAAAATCTCAAAGTTGAGACCATTCCATGGTTCGGGTCCCAAGTCAACAATTTTGTTGACTTACCTTTCGATAGTGAGCCTGATCCAATCCCACCATGTCCATATGAACCCCCCTTTAAGGTTCCCACTCCCGAGATATCCAAAAATTTTCCAGAGCTTTTACCTTATGCCCCAACTTCCTATGTTTCTCACCTGACCATATCTTTTAGGTACGCTCCGGCTATGAGTGCTCACCAATGCCCCGAGATAGCATCAGAGATGGTTTCCACCTCTCTTGATATGGATCATACCCCGTAATATTTAGCTCCCTTTGAGCCTGATATTTCTTTTGATCCAACTATCTCAGATCTTAATGCCTCGTCTTACCCACCCACCACATCAACCGATGCTACTCTTATAGAGAAGTTGACCACTCCATCCTTAGAAACCACACACCCTTGTGAATATTCCTTTACTCCTCCCAATGAGTGTGTGTCTCTCACGCTTGAGTTGGATCATCTTCCTCCACCATTTATTCCACCCGACCCACCCATTGTCCCTTTTCCACCACCACATGGTTTGGATCTTGATTTTGCATATTTCAAGTTTCCATCGACATTTTTAGATCCTCACCTGAAACCATCCTCTGCCATCTACGAGAGTATTTGTGTTACTACTCTCCAATTCCGTGACACCGAGCTTGTTCCTCCATGCACACCACTCTCTTGTGGTGTTAATTTTTCTTCTCAACCGCTCCTTGGCATGTCACGGCGCAACCATTATCATCACCCATGTATAGAATGATCGTGTGATTTTTCTGAGGCCCATCCCATTCCTATGTCCACACCATACTGCCTCCCTCACCAACTTGAGCACCATGCTTATAGGGCCCTTGTTGCCCTCATATTTCGGCTCAATAAGGCCTGTGACAGATGCCTATTCCTCCTCACCCTTTTACTCATACCCACCCGCCCATGGTCCACCGATGCTTTGCATCGCGTGATGCACTTTTCCATACAATTGTATTGACCCGTTTTAGCCTCTATCCAACAATAATGTCGCTTCAGTCTTGTTTGGGTGTGATTCTCATCACCCAATTTTTCTGCCGCCGCGCGCTATCATGGATCTTATCTTTAGGGTGAGATTCCATCGGTCTAGCTGAAGACATTAAACTTAGCGCTATCGGGAGGTAGCCCGCATTTCTTGTACTAGTGTCGTCCTGTTTGGGGGTGGTGTTTCACATCACCCTATGCTTTATTATGTTTATAGACTTGTACACATTTTTTTCTCTTATCACTTATTCAGGTTATTCTTGGCTACATCTGTCCACTTCATTAGCGGTTCATTTTGGTAATCTCTTTCCTCCCTTATGCTCTCAATTTTAAAAATCATTTTACCTAACATCGAGGACGATGTTCCTTTTTGTTTGGGGGTGGGGAATTTTATCAAAATCGTGCCTCTTTTGAATTTTTTTGATTTTTAAACCCGATTTTTAAAATTTCGTGAAGTATCTTTCATCTCAATCACTGATGTGAATTTTCAATCACCCATCTTTCAAAAGTCTAGGAATCAAGCTAGATAATATTTTTTATAAATAGCTTATGTAATACGTGTCAAGGCATTTTGCACTATGAAATCCTAGACTCAACAAAATTTGCGCACTTATCACGTCACTACGGTTAGAGTTGAGGAGTACTATAATTCTCAAGAGAACCTTAAGGATCACTAGTGGAGACTTTAGCTTGTGAGATTCGTGCCTTTCACCATTTCACAGTCTTTTACGCAAACTCCGAGTCACAAGTTGATTCAACTTCTTTTGGGTCTGCACTTTAATTATTGTATGAACTCATTATTCTTCATTTTTGGCTTGATCACTGAGAACAACATCACATTCGAGTGGTAAGAAACGCGTGTCTTAAAAATTATCCCGAATACTAGATTTTTATCCATACACCTTCCACTTTTCCATATATCATTCCCATTACATTCCCATATTCTTCCATATATTCCCCACACCATCCATGTATCACTGCATTCATATATCATCCACCATCATTTTGAATAAAAGAGTGTTTATTTCAAATGTTAAATGTCTTCATTGTTAGTTTGAAAAGAGAGAGAAAAACAAAAAATAAAAATAAAAAATAAATAGAAAAATAGCAAAAATAGAAGAAAGAATCGAAGGAAAAAAAAGGAAAAATCGAAGAAAAAAAAAAGAGAGAAAAGAAAAGAAAGAGAGTTTGTAGTTAGTTTTATGTAATAAAGACATTAGTTCTTCATAGCACACTCTTCTCCCATATCACATCCATCTTTTATCCATTACACATTCATCACTCATTATTCATCCATACATCACCATCCTACCTCATATCATCATATCCTTTCCATCTCATTTCCCCTCACCCATATACATCCATACTTTTTCCTAGGTGTTCGGGCAAATGAAAGTCAACGTGGTGAATAACTCGACGTTCTCACTATAGTGATTAGATTTATTTCATGAGATCATTTTTCTTTCTAATTTGTTCGTTCTTTCTTATATGTGTGTGAGACATTTGAACTTGCTTACATTTACTCACCTCCTCACACGCAAGAGAGATACACTAACCCTAATCTCGAGAGTTCGTTTGAGAGAAATATATCCGGTGAGATTTGAAGTTGAATCGTTGATTTCGACAAGACAATCTAGGAATTACTCTTGTGATACTCGACCCGTTTTGACTGACTCACACACACACACGTTGAGTTCTAGGAAGGATGTGCCTTGAGTATTTACTTAGCTAAACTTTTTACAAACTCTAGCTTGTATTTCTCAAATTATTTCTCTCATGATGGATTGTGCGATTATTCTACGTCTAATAAGAGATTGACTGCCTTTCAATAAATCTTTTTAGATAAGAATTTTGTGGGTATATTCCCTGTAAACCCTCACGCGATAGAACTCATCCTATAGGGCAACCTATAGGTTTAAAGGCTTCTTGCACATGCTAAGTGCAATCGCAAGTGCCCGCGAAAGTGGTACACTTTTGGTTTCTTATCTGTTTCTTTCTCTCTATCTTATTGCTCGAGGACTAGTAACGCTCTGTTTGGGGGTGGTGTGATAAACATCCAAAATTGTACATTTTATACCCCGAATAGATGTATTTTAGTTGCTAATTCTCGGCAATTTGGGTCTTATGCGCTTAACTGTTTATCTTGTAGGTCAAATTGTGCATTGCAGAGTTCAAACGCGTATTTTAAGGCAATTGTACGCAATATGGAGCTAAATACCCAATCTCCTAACCTAGCCCATCTTAGCCTAAACCTACCCCGAAACCCGTGTGTGTTAGTTTGTGCCCTTTTATTATTTTTTAGATTTTTAGTTTGAGTCATTTTAATTTTAGGATTATTTTAGAATTTTTAGGTTTTATTTTCTATTTTTTTATTAATATAATTTTATTTTGATTTTATTAAATTTTTAGTTTTAGTTTTTATTTTAGTTTAGTCTTATTTTATTTGGATTAGTTTTAGGAGTTTATAAGATTTTATATTTTAGGATTTTTGTTTTCATATTTTAATAGATTTTTCATTTTTTATTTCTTCTGTTTTATTAATTTAGTTTTTTATAACGTAGGATTTTATTTTCTTAAGTTTTAATATTTTTATTTTTATTGTTTTAGTTGTTTTATTCTTAGTTAGATTTAATTTTTATTTTTAGTTTTATTTTAGTTGAATCTTTATTATTTTTGTTAGGTGTCCAAATTAAACACACACACAAATCATATACACTACCCTACACCTAACTAAACCCTCACCCTTACTCAATTACCATACACCTAACCACACACCAACACCCCCTACTTCATCTTCTTCCCTCACCATCTCGCTCTCTCTCTTCTCCTCAATCCCCTATTAACAAACCTTACATCTCTAAACCCATCTAACCTCTATAAAAACCAAACCCCACCACTCAACACCTAAGAAACCTATACCAGCTGCTGATGTAAAAAATTAGATCATATCTAATTATTCAATCACAGATAAATAAACGAGACAAAGAATTTTTAAAGTGGTTCAGCCTTATAAGAATGGCCTACGTCCACTGTTATGGTATTGCTGATTGTATGGGAATTCTTGATTACAAGTTATCTCAAGAAATTCCAGTCCCCCTACAATGAGGATTGTACAATGTATTTATAAACCTGGGGCTGTAATGTGAAAGGGTAATACATTAAATGATGTACATATGAAAAGGTGATACATTCAACGATCCTTAAGCGTATGCGTCTGAATGATAAGCATTTAATGAACAATCAAACTGTTGGTTATCCCGCTATTAATGCTTTGTTCGAGGTGCAGATCGAACCGCCTGGGTTGCTCGGACCGCCTAAGCTTCTCGGTGCTCAAGAGTTCCTCGGAGAGTTCTCGTTCTCGGAGTATGAGTTCCTCGAGGAAACAGTGTTGCTCGAGGAAACAGTGTTCCTCGAGGAAACAGTGTTCCTCGTTGTAGTATGGTTCCTCGGAGCGTGTGAGTTGCTCGGAAGTGTTTGTTGTTGCCACGTAGACTGCCACGTGTCTTCACTTTATGGATCGATGTCAGCAGACTAAATTTGGTATCAACAGAAGCCCCCAATGTTTCATAGTTCAAAATTTGAGGAGTGTGGAACATTCTTTCTCGGAATATGATAGCTTTAAATAGTCCTCCTGATTTTTAGGAGTGTTTCCCTTGTATTTATTTCTCTTTCCAAATTCGTAGAATCAGGCTTTTTTGAATTTTTATAACCGCCTCGATCTCTGCGTACTTTTTGTCCTTTTAGCCGCCGGTAGCGTAATCGTTTCTTCTCGCTTCGATTGCCGCGCCCTTTCTGTTCCTCTAGCCGCCGGTAGCGTAATTGTTTCTTTTTGTAATCATTACTTTACCATTTCCCAAGGCAAGGTATTTAAACTTCACAGACACTCCCATCGTCTTCTACCTTTTCAAATTTGTATTTTTGAGTTTTCCATCGTCTCTTTCTCTCCTGTGTATTCATCTCTTCCATCGTTCGTTGCCATCAGATCTACTCTTTTTCTGTAAGATTTTCTTCCTTCTTCTTCATTTCTTTTATTCATCATGGTTTACCCTGTTGAATCTCTTGATAAGATTCGCTCTGATTTTTCTATTCCCTCCTGGGTTGCTTTGGAAGAGCTTTCTGAGCCTTCTGATTATTTCCGTTTGGCTGAGGGACATTGGTTCCCCAGTCTCTTTATTGCTGAGTGTGGATTTTCTTTTCCACCCAATCCCTTATGTCTGGAATTTTGTCAATACTTTGACGTTGTTCCTGCAAGAATAGACCCAAATACATGTAGAATAGTTAATGGGGTTCATAGGTTAAATCAAATCCATGGAACTCGCATAGGAATTCCAGAAATCATGTTTTGTTATAGATGGGCAGTTGGTGATAACACCTTTTTATTGAAAAACTAGATTTTTGAATAGGGCTTTAGTGGTCAATCTCCCGAATGCCAATAGGGACTATTTTGAGCATGGAGTCTTAATAAAAAAGTTGGCAACATGCTCCTTTATCAGGAGATGAAGTGTATCAGGGTCCCAGATGCCCTCCCTATGGCAATGGGATAGGTTATTTTTATTTTATTTTATTTTGAAATTATGCTTCTTTTATGTTTGATAAAATGTGCCACTGATATTTTAATTTTGATTTATTTTCAGTTGATAGCAAAAGAAAGTGTCCAAAGGAAGCAAACATAAATATAAGACATTTGAAACTTATCTGGAGTCTGCATCAGAGTGTTGCCGACGAGCACATTAGGTCAGCCTCATATCTCCTACAGTACAAGAGCTACACTACCTCTTTTACTGCTCGTCCAGTAATAAGCGACGCAGAGCCAGTACCAGCTTCTACCAACTCTTCGCCTGAGTCACACGTTCTTTTAAGTGAAAGTATGAAGAAGAGAATACCTCCCACCCTCTTCGAGAAGCCTGCCTCTGGTGTTGGAGAGGCTAAAAGAAGTAAGATTGATGTCCCAGAAGGGATAAAGAAAATTGATGCACCTTCCTCGGCTGCTGTTGTGAAGGTTGTCATTTTAGTGGCGTCAACACCAGCCTTACCCCTTCGGCGGCTAACTAACAACCCTTCCAACCTCAAACCTTACCCACACCCGGAGCCCAAATCCGATTTGACCCCATGACCACCGGCGACCCCATCGCCGTCCACCGTGAACCTCCGACGATCGAAGCCTCCGACCTTCACCGGAGACACCATCACCCCTGCACGACCGCGATCGCGACCTCTCCCCTTACCCCTTCTGTTGGCGCCTGCCCGGAAACCACCCCGAACTGCGAACCTCCACGGCCGATGCGGCCCAGGTCAACCCGCATACCCGCGACCACCGGTCTGACCCGTACCTGTCCATACCCAGCCCTCACCTTCGAACCAATCCTCAAGACCCATGTCAAAACCCATTTGCGAAACCCATTTCCCATTTCTCGACAAGCCAAGACTTCCTCTACTTGCCAATCAGCAAAGCCAATCTAAAAGCAAGATGAAATAATCCCATGTTACTTAAACCTCTTTTACCCCACTTCCCATTATGCCCCCCAGATTATGCCCACTCTCTCATAACCTCACCATCCACATGCACCTTCTATTAAGTCCAAAAATACCCTCAAACCTATCCTCACATCTCACCATTTCCATGCACACTCATGCCCCTTGTACCAAAAAATACCCCTAGCTCCATGACTACTATTTAAAGAGGACGAAGACCCCATTTAAAGAGTTTTATTTTTATTTTTTATCATCAAATAGAAGGAGAAATCTTAGGGTTAGAAATAAATTAGTATAAACACCATTTTGTAAATAGTTTTTCTTTTTCTTTTTTGAGATTATTGAGTGATAAATGTGTGAGGATTAATTTGAGTGAAATTTTTATGTAATATTGTTTTGATCACTCAAGTTGATGGATTATGAATTTCAACTCATAGATTGAAGATCAATTAAGCATTAAGAGATTGGGGTTTGATTGTTCTTTTCTCATCTCATTTATTTTATGCCTTTGATTATTAATTTGTCATATTTCATATCATGTTAGGCTAAATCCCCTTTCAAGGGGTGGGGGGAAACCCTTATTTGATGTTATTTTAGTTTAATTAGTTTGATTACTTGAAAATCCCCTTTGAATATTAATTTTGATCCCTCACCCTTAAATTTACGCCTCGAGAGAGGGTAAATGATTTTCGAGAGAAAATCAAAATTCTAGTTATAATACCCATTTTAGATTCGAACTAGAGATAGGGGTTTCTTAAGTGGGGTATTATAACTTGAATTTCAACTCTAAATTTATTTTCTAAAATTTTCTAAAATTTTAATTAATCGATCCTAGCGGGTGATTAATTAAAAGGAGTGTAGATTTATTTTTCTAGAGTTGTGAGGTATTAAACTTAATTTTCTAAAATATTACTATTAAAATTACATTTGCAACGAGAGTTGATTTGTAATTTTGATATTAATTTGGGAAAATTCAATTAATTAATCAGAATAACTAAAATTTGTGGTGTAATCCCATTCCTTGATTGTTCTCACAATTATTTACCTCACTTTATCTCTTATTTTAGTGTTAGACTTGGTTTTCATTTTAGTCACTTTCTAGTTAGTTATTTTCATCTTAGTTTAGTTTAGTTTTAAACCTCACCTCACCCTATTGTTTTAATATTGAAAAAGCTAAAAAAATTAGAAAAAGTGAAAAAGCACAAAAAGAAAATAAAAACTGAATTACAATTGAATTTGTCTCTAGCTTACCCCCTTGGAAGTGGATTGATACTCTTGCTTACCTCTACACTTGAGTATGTTTTATTTTGTAGGTATTTGAGGATTTTGACTAACTTGGCTTTTAACAACGACATATGCAAAAGTCACGTTATCACACGTATCCATGCTTAGTATAATTTCCATGTTGCGTACTAGATTTACTTGTACATTATCCCTTATTAGTATAGTGCTCATCATGCTGAATAAAATACTCTCTCCATAATATACTAATAAAAAAATCATGCATTTTTTCCCACTACATCACCAAGAGCATGGCTATTGACAACATTTGGTCTCATAACTGGGGAGTCACTTCCTGATGGGCTTTGGTCCAACACGATCATCCACAAAAAAATCATTCATATTTGGTCCAGCAGGTCATAGTTAACCTAAGAGATATGCCTACAACCTTCCATTGGCCAAGTACCTCTGACGTATATCAAACGGTTCTCCTCGCATCGTACCGCTTGACCGAAGTCATGACGGGAGGTATATAGCAGGAACTCGTCCACGTACATCGAGTATATCGAATTCGATCTCACACATACTTTCCCCATGAGATATATAGTGAGGCAATTCAAGTACACTCAGGTATATCAAATGGCATGTTCATACGTACTGATTGCCCTTAAAAGCAAGACGTATATCGTGGAAGTCATGCCAAAGGGAGAAACCCTACCGCTTAACCCAATAATTTCATACCCTCATATAGGTGTCAAACCTAAGGCACTCATATTTAGTTTGCCAATTACTACCCGTAACTCTGCTGAAATGTTGGGTCGGCAGGAACGCCTAAATATTTTCGTGCGATTTCATATTTTTTGAAAACGGGATTCTGTCTGTGGGTTTTACATCTTTTTTTAAACCCAATTTTCCCAAGATCGGGTCCGTCCGACATTTCTTTTTACATTTAGGAATACGTAATACAAGTGAAAACGTAAAATAAATAATAATCACGGTGAGACCTTTCTCTCACTTTTTCCTTCCTTATCAAAAGTGACAAAAATACTTTTTTTCTCCCTTTGTCAAAAACATAAAAAAAAAACACATCCCCTCTCTTTATCATAAGTGTCAAAGACCTTTTCCCTCATTTTGAAAAAATACCAAAAAATATTTTTCCTTTCCCACATTTTCAAAAATCAGCGAAAAATATTTCCCCCATTTTTTTTAATAATGAAGGTTTTTCCCTTGTCTCACCTTCAAAAATAAATTCGAATGTTTTTCCTCTCGGTTCGATCGCGTACTGTAAGGACATGATTTTATAAATGTCTGAGTTAGAATCTAGAAATTTTCTCTGTATCTTAGATCACAGTTAGTATGTCTGATACCGCTACATTTGACATGTCAACACGATAATCCACAATGGCCTTTATCTGAATTCTCGTATCCATCATCTTCATACGCGCATCATGCTTCATGCAACGTGCTCTTCAACTATTTCCACTACTCCACTCTCGATTATGGTAAAATAATTTATTTGGAGTGTTTATTATTTACATAAATATTTGGGAACTTTTATAAAATATTTTTAAGGGTCTAAAATGTTTTTACTTCGAAAGACGATTTTTTTCTAAGTGATGAGGTGAAGAAAAGATAACGCTGACGTCGTTCGAGCGACAAAGGCAGGTCGTTCCAGCGATAACTTCATATCGTGCGAAGTCGCTCAAGCAACACGTCAACTTGTTCGAGCGACGTGCCACCTCGAATTCTATATAAAAAGCAGTGCCCATTCTACACGATTTTTAGGTCTTTGGCACTCTTGTTTCTACAGATCTACTGCATATTTCCAGGCTTTATTTTTCATAGTGTTTCAACCTTTTTATATTCACAAATCATTCCCAAACATATATGTGAGTCTTATAAACCCTATATACAATTGTTCTACTCATCTGGAGTAATCTTGTGGAGAAGAAGGTTGTTCTCCATCGCTGACTTGGAGCTCTTGCGAGATCTCTTACTGACAACACCGACGACAATGAACCGACGCCTGCGGGTATTCATGTGTCCCTGTATTTTGCTGTAATGGTAAGTATTACGAATTATAGTGAAATAAAAATTGTTTTTCCCCTTTGGGGGATTTGTTATCGTATTGTGATTGATTGTGCATGCTTGATTTGAATTAATTAGTCTGTCACAATTTATTTGCAAGACTTAGGATTTTTGCGATGAAAAATTGGAATTTAATTAAACAACTTAATCATTGATTGCTAGAGCACTCTCAAATTGGTATTAGAGCCTATTACACAATTATACCGTGTAATTTGTTTTTGAAAATTTTTTTGGATCTTAATTTTGGTCTAAAAATTGATTTTTGAAAAAGAAAAATGTAAATGGGAAACTTGTATAATCGAGTGACAATTTTTGACGGGTCAAATTAAACATATTGTAAATCCCATATGAAATCTTACTTAAAAGCCATTGACGAACGTGTTTGGGTTGTGTGTGAAAGAGGGTGTACACCTACCACTGTCAGTATAGATAACATAACTACTTTAAAATTTATGACTATATGGACTGAGGATGAATTTAAAAGTAGCACATATAACTCACGTGGGCTTAGTGCAATTTTTAAAAATGTCACCTCCGACGAGTTCCAATGCGCCATGACGTGTACCACGTAAAAAGAAGCATGGAATGGTCTTCAACTTACCCATGAAGGCACTAATGCAGTTAAAGAATCAAAATTTCAAAATTTAACTACACAATTTGAGACAATCACCATGCTTGAGATACCTCGACAGTGGAAGAAATATAAGTGAAGGGGATGCTGCTGCAAGTGAGAGCGAGAGTGATTTACGATGCGGGTACGCTGATTTATATGCTAATTCTTTTAAAACTAAAAAACATAACAAAACGTTAGCACTTAGGATAGTTGCCTTAGAGAAAGATATGGGAGAGATGAGAGAGAGAGATCCCTCCATTAGCATTGCCTTGAGAGAGAGAGAGAGAGAGAGAGAGAGAGTTTGCGTAGAGAGAGAGAGTTTGCGTAGAGAGAGAAAGAGAGTCAGTTTGGTGATAGAGAGAGAGAGAGAGAGAGAGAGAGAGAGAGAGAGAGAGATAGAGAGAGATGTTTAAAGAAAGAGAAAGTGAACTTTACCAAGCAAGTGGCTAGTCTTACGAGTGAGCTCTAGATCTCCATGTGTAAGGACAAAAATTTCCAATTGAATCCATTGTAGTTTTGGCTCAATTTCGGAAAAAACACTTGAGTCATAGGGTAAAGTTCTTGAGAATCCTTCAAGCCTATGACCTATTACAGTCGAAGACATTGCGGCTCACGTTTAAAGAAAAAATCTTTGTCGGGTTTTAGTGCCTCGTTTCACGTCATCAATATGAGGGTTTCATAGTATCCAAAAGGTATGAATGTATTAATATATATATAGGAGCTTGGAAATTCATTTTGGGTGTTAGTATTTTTATGTTAATTTTTTTTGAATTCATTGCTCGAGAGACTTTGTTATTGGACACCTTTTCGTAGAAAAATCATATCAAATCCCAAAAAAATCAGAAAAATACGAAACTGGCGGCCACGCGTTCGTATCGAAATTATCTAGAATCACGGCCTCCAATCCCGTTAGAAAAGTTATTCGAACGTCCTCGTTTGAACGAACTGCTAACGAGATTCAAAAATTGTTTATGTTTTCTCGTTAGAAGTTTCATTCGAACGAACTCAAACTCGTTCGAACGAACTTCTAACGAAATTTCAGTTTCGAGCAGTTTTTTTGACAGTTTTTTTATAACTTCCCACTTTTCCCACTAACTTTTACCACCTTTACATAGTTTGGGAAAGACATTTTCTAAGATAACTTTTTCACATTCTAAGAGTCTTTTGAGAGAAAAACTTTTAAGAAAAAGTTCCATATTTTATGTTTGATTTTTATGGATTAAATTCATCAAAAACCACATACACACCCATTTGTTTAGTTTATTCGAAGTACCTATTGATATATCATTGCTTGGAGAGTTTTGGCACGTGATTTTCTTTATAACAATAAGAAGAGAGTTTGGGTTCTTCTCTACCCCAAAAAGGAGAAAAGTTTGGTACGGTGTTCTCACTTGAAGAAAGTCTTCGCGTGGGGGTTGACGGTGACCATAACCCCATCGGTGGAGTTCGAGACTGTGGAGGAGTCCATGATTAGTCACTAGGCGGAGGTTGAAGACCGAAGGAACGCATCAATTCTTGGACGGACTCAATTTAGTTTGTGTAAGTCCTCTTGTGTCGAGTCTTTGTAAAAAATTACCACACTTAGTGAATTCGTGGCTAGGGCCGTCCGAGGTTTTTCCCATTTGGGTTTTCTTCGTACATCGACCCGTCGTGTGATATTGTTTAATTTTAACTTGCTTAAATCATGTAGATGCATGCTTATATAATTCAAGATAAAATTTGGTTTAATTATCACACTTATGTTCTTTGGTGTTAAAATATATTTGGGTGAAATTAAAATTAATTCAATTAAAATATAATTTATTTTGGTAAAATTTGGTTTGGCCTAATTTGCAAAATGGATTATTCTTGTTAGGAAAATTTCTTGGACATGAATTGAAATATTTGGTTCAAGTGAAAAATCCAGTTGTCGTTTAATTTATTCACTTTGTGTTTCATTTAATTTTAATTTGAAAGAAATTAAAATTTATTTTAAGTTGTTTTATTGTTTGAACCATCTTTATTCTGCACTTTAAGGAAATTCGTATTGAAAAATTTAAAAATTGGGGGTCCTATCCCACTTTCAAATTGGTATCAGAGCCAAAACGATAAATTACTTCGTTAAGATCCTTTAAATATTTTTGGCCAAAATGGAATTTTCCCCATTTTCAAAATTCACTATTTTCGATGGTTCTAATTACGCGTATTGGAAAGCGCGAATGAAATCACCACTAAAATCTATCGACGAGAGAGTTTGGATGCCTGTTGTTAACGGGTGGTCCCCACCTACACATTTAGTAGATAATGAGCGTGTTCCCAATACCGCCGATAGATGGAGTGAGAATGAATTTAAACTTTCTAATTTTAATTCATGAGGTTTAAATGCCTTGTTTAGCGTGATCACACCGGATGAATTCTGACGCATTATGACGTGTGAAATCGCTAAAGAAGCTTGGGAAATTTTACAACTCACTCATGAAGGTACAAGTGTTGTAAAAGCTTTGAAACTCAAAAACCTCACCACTCAATTTGAAACCATCAAAATGAATGGAAAAGAAACTTTTGATGAATTTTATGCTATACTTTTCGATATTTTTAATTCATCTTTTAATTTGGGAGAGAAAATAGTCAACAACCGAGTAGTAAAGAAAATTTTAAGGTCCCTACCCGGTAGATTTATTCCAAAAGTGACCGTTTTAAATTTTTACCAACTTTAGCCTCTACAAAATTAGAAGTGCTCGTAGGAGATTTACAAACCTATGAACTGGACATGTTTCCCTCTAAAAATGAAAAGAAAATAGAAAAGGGCGTTGCTTTAAAAGCCCGAAAAGGGGAAAACCAAGTAGAAGAGTGTGAAAGTGAGTGACTCGGAAGATATGGCCTTGTTTTGTAGGAAATTTCAATTTTTTTTAAATTTAACAAAGACAAATTCAAAAATGATTTTAAGAAATTTGAAACTTCTAAGCATGACAAAGCTGAAAAGATCCCTAAAACAATCAATGAAAATTTAAATAGGGATGAGTCAAATAGGTGTTATGGTTGTAAGGGTTGTGACCATAGGGCGAGAGAGTGCCCCATTAAACTAAGGAGAGAGGGTAAGCAACCTATTTCATATAATGCGACCCATAGTGATAGTGATAAGGAAGTGGGACCCAATTCCCCCACTAAGCTCAAGTTTGTGGCTTTTATGGCTAGTCTAGTGAGCACCGATAGTGAATCTTCTCATGAAGATATTCAAACACATGACACTTCCGAGGTCAAAGTTTTTGATTCCCTTATTTTGGATAGTTGTGAGAGTGAGGAAGAGAGAGAGAATGAAAACGATGAAGTTGATGTGAGTGAACTTCAAAATGATTTTCAAGAACTTTATGAAGAATCTATTAAACTAAAAAGAGTTAATTTGAAGTTAGAAGCAAGTTTAAGAGAGCGTGTCAAGGTCTTTAATGATAGTGCGTTAGTGGAAGACCTTAGGACACGAGATAGATCTCTTCGAGAGAAGCTAGAATATATAGAAGGCGAGAGAGATAGCCTTAGACATTTAATGGAATCCTTGAAAAAGGAGCTTCTCGAGTTTGAAGAGATAAATGGTTTGTTAGAGTCTAGAATTTTAGAATTAGAAGAATAATTAAAAGACTCTAGTAAAGTCAAATTTGATTTGGAGTGTAGGTCCGAAAAACTGGATAAAATCTTAGGCACGGTCCAAATTAAAAATGACACGTGTGGTTTAGACTTCGATACTTGTAATGAATCAACTTATAAATCCAAAACCAATGTTTTAGGAGAATCGCCCAGGAAAACATTTAGAGATCACTCCTTAGGTAATTCTTTTCGCCGTGACTTTAGGTGTTCACATTGTGGTAGAAAAGGTCATCTTAGAATATTTTGTTTTGATCTTAAACGTGGTCCTAGAAAATCCAAACGTAAGGCAACGAAGGTGGCCAAGATTCCTACACCGTGAGATACTCATTGGTCATTAGTTTGGGTTAGGATATCCGACTTGGTAGCTTTACAAGATAGGGTTTTTGATTCTCATTTGCTTTCACATGCTTCCTCCCTTGCAAAATCTAAAGGTTGAATGTGTTAGTTTTGTTTGCATACTTTAGATTTTGTACTTCATGCTATATTATCATGCTAAATGTATGCTTATTTTGTCATTTTCTAGTCTATGCTCCATGCTTAATCACATGCTAGAATAATTATTTTTGTGTATCTTTGGTATTATACTTCTTTCATTCTTGTTTGCATTAAATGAAAAATACAAAAAGATTTTTGTTTATAATTTTTTTTTTATCTTTTTAGTAATTTAAGATTAATGAAAAATACAAAAAAAAATTTGTTTGTCTTTTGAGTACATTTTTTTATTTTTGGTTAAAATTTTCAAAAAATCAAAAAAAAAAAAAAATCGTGTATTTTAGTTTGACACACTCTATATGGCATATACTTGTGCTTGAATTCCATCTTTTATGCTCCCATGTGGCTAGAACTTTTGGTTTAGATTGTCAATCCTTAAAATGTTCTTTACCATGCTTACATGGAGTAGTTGGATTTTGTGTTGATTTAAATGGATTCTAATTTTATATGCCTTATTCGCACATGCACAAGCTCTTTTGAAACTTAACTTCGTATGTATATTTGAGCTTCGTGAGGTGTTTTCCTACCAATCTTGTCATCTACATATTTGTAATTTAGGAGGACTAGTGCATGTCGAAATCCGTTGCACGTGATATTTGTGAGAAATAAAAATAATATATATTTATAATGAGCACGGGGAAGGGCTCCGAAATTATTTCTTATACTTTGCGAATAGGAAGCCACCGTTTGAAATGGACCTAAAAGAAATACGTGGTCCAATGGCCTAAAAAGATAAATATCGAATCAAAATGAAAAATTGCCAAGGCCTATATTTAATTGATATATTCATTCAAATATATATATGCTTATCGAGGGAGATTGGATGGTATATCAACGGTTTGCACAATGTCCGTATATCCTAGTTGGGCTTTCAATGTCACGACTCTATTGGTTTGTATAATCATCAACATGCTAGGCTTGTATGCATTGTGTATGTTTGTTCATTGAGTTCAATCTATATTGTCACATGAGGCTATATTCAAATGTGATGAAGTTTGCAATCAAATGAGAATTCCGTGAACATGTTTTAAGTGATTGGGTCTTGAATCAAGTATTGGGTGGGATATTTTATGTCTAGTAGATCTTGACGGCCCTTTAGGATTTTTTTTTGGTTTTTGTCCCGGAATAGCCAGAGGGGGAGATTTGTTAGGACACAAATTTTCAATTGAGTCCATTGTAGTTTTGGCTCAATTCTGAAAAAAAAACACTTGAGTCATAGGGTAAAGTTCTTGAGAATCCTTCAAGCCGATGATCTATTACAGTTGAAGACATTGTGGCCCGCGTTTCAAGAAAAAGTCTTTGTCGCGTTTCAGTGCCTCGTTTCACGTCATCAACATGAGGATTTCATAGTCTCCAAAAGGTATGAATGTATTAATATATATATATATATAGGAGCTTGGAAATGTATTTTGGATGTTAGTATTTTTTTGTTAATTTTTTTTCGAATTCATTGTTTAAAAGATTTTGTTATCGGACACCTTTTCGTAGAAAGATCATATCAAATCCGAAAAAAATTAGAAAAATACGAAACTGACGGCCACGCATTCGTATCGAAATTATCTAGAATCATGGCCTGCAATCCCGTTAGAAAAGTTGTTAGAACTAACTCGTTCGAACGGACTTCTAACGAGATTTATAAATTGTTTCTGTTTTCTCGTTAGAATTTTCTTTCGAACGAACTCAAACTCGTTCAAACGAACTTCTAACGAAATTTTAGTTTCGAGCAGTCTTTTTGACAGTTTTTTTTTTATAACTTCCCACTTTGCCCTCTAACTTTTACCACCTTAACATAGTTTGGGAAAGACATTTTCTAAGATAACTTTTTCACATTCTAAGAGTCTTTTGAGAGCAAAACCTTTAAGAAAAAGTTCCACATTTTATGTTTGATTTTTATGGATTAAATTCATCAAAAACCACATACACAACCATTTGTTTAGTTTATTCGAAGTACCTATTGATATATCATTGCCTGGAGAGTTTTGGCACCTGATTTTCTTTACACCAACAAGAAGAGAGTTTGGGTTCTTCTCTACCCAAAAAAGGAGAAAAGTTTGTTGCGGTGTTCTCACTCAAAGAAAGTCTTTGCGTGGGGGTTGACAGTGACCATAGCCCCATCGGTGGAGTCCGAGACTGTGGAGGAGTCCATGGTTATTCCCTAGGCGGAGGTTGAAGACCGAAGGAATGCGTCTAGATTTGGACGGACTGAAGTTAGTTTGTTTAAGTCCTCTTGTGTCGAGTCTTTGTAAAAAACTACCAGACTTAGTGAATTCGTGGCTAGGGCCGTCCGAGGTTTTTCCCATTTGGGTTTTCCTCGTACATCGACGCGTCGTGTGATATTGTTTAATTTTATCTTGCTTAAATCACGTAGATGCATGCTTAGATAATTCAAGATAAAATTTGGTTTAATTATCACACTTATGTTCTTTGGTGTTAAAATATATTTGGGTGAAATTGAAATTAATTCAATTCAAAGATAATTTATTTTGGTAAAATTTGGTTTGGACTAATTTGCAAAATGGATTATTCTTGTTAGGAAAATTTCTAGGACTTGAAATGAAATATTTGGTTTAAGTGAAAAATCCATTTGTCGTTTAATTTATTCACTTTGTGTTTTGTTTAATTTTAATTTGAAAGAAATTAAAATTTATTTTAAGTTGTTTATATGTTTGAACCGTCTTCATTCTGCACTTTAAGGAAATTCATATTGAAAAATTTAAAATTGGGGGTCCTATCCCACTTTCAAATTGGTATCAGAGCCAAAACGATAAATTACTTCGTTAAGATCCTTTAAATATTTTTGGCTAAAATGGAATTTTCCCCATTTTCAAAATATACTATTTTCGGTGGTTCTAATTGCGCGTATTGGAATGCGCGAATGAAATCGGCACTAAAATCTATCGACGAGAGAGTTTGGATGTCTGTTGTTAACGGGTGGTCCCCACCTACACATTTAGTCGATAATATGCGTGTTTCCAAACCCGCCATAGATGGAGTGAGAATGAATGTAAAAATTCTAATTTAAATTCGTGAGGTTTAAATGCCTTGTATAGCGTGATCACACCGGATGAATTCCGACGCATTATGACATGTGAAATCTCTAAAGAAGCTTGGGATATTTTACAACTCACTCATGAAGGTATAAGGGTCGTAAAAGCTTTGAAACTCCAAAACCTCACCACTCAATTTGAAACAATCAAAACGAATGAAAAAGAAACTTTTGATGAATTTTACGCTAGACTTTTCGATATTTTTAATTCATCTTTTAATTTGGGAGAGAAAATAGCCGACAACCGAGTAGTAAAGAAAATTTTAAGGTCCCTACCCGATAGATTTATTCCAAAAGTGACCGTTTTAAATTCTTTACCAACTTTAGCCTCTACGAAATTTGAAGTGCTCGTAGGTGATTTACAAACCTATGAACTGGACATGTTTCCCTTTAAATATGAGAAGAAATTAGAAAAGGGCATTGCTTTAAAAGCCCGAAAAGGGGAAAAACAAGTAGAAGAGTGTGAAAGTGATAGTGACTCGGAAGATATGGCCTTGTTTGCTAGGAAAATTCAATTTTTTTTTTAAATTTAACAAAGATAAATTTAAAAATTATTTAAAGAAATTTGAAACTTCTAAGCATGACAAAGCTGAAAAGATTCCTAAAACTGTCAATGAAAATTTAAATAGGGATGAGTCAAATAGGTGTTATGGTTGTCAGGGTTGTGGCCATAGGGCGGGAGAGTTCCCCGTTAAACTAAGGAGAGAGGGTAAGCAACCTATTTCATATAATGCGACCCTTAGTGATAGTGATAAGGAAGAGCGACCCAATTCCCCCACTAAGCCCAGGTTTGTGACTTTTATGGCTAGTCGTGTGAGCACCGATAGTGAATCTTCTCATGAAGATATTCAAACACATGACACTTCGGAGGTCAAAGTTTTGGATTCCCTTATTTTTGATAGTAGTGAGAGTGAAGAGAAGAGAGAGAATGAAAATGATGAGGTTGATGTGAGTGAACTTCAAAATGCTTTTCAAGAACTTTATGAAGAATCCATTAAACTAAAAAGAGCTAATTTGAAGTTAGAAGCAAGTTTAAGAGAGCGTGTCAAGGTCGTTGATGATAGTGCGTTAGTGGAAGACCTTAGGACACGAGAGAGATCTCTTTGAGAGAAGCTAGAATATATAGAAGGCGAGAGAGATAGACTTAGAGGTTTAATGGAATCCTTGAAACAGTAGCTTCTCGAGTTTGAAGAGAGAAATGGTTTGTTAGAGTCTAGAATTTTAGAATTAGAAGAATAATTAAAAGACTCTAGTAATGTCAAATTTGATTTGGAGTGTAGGTACGAAAAACTGGATAAAATCTTAGGCACTGTCCAAGTAAAAAATGACATGTGTGGTTTAGGCTTTGATATTTGTAATGAATCAACTTATAAATCCAAAACCAATGTTTTAGGAGAATTTCCTAGGAAAACATTTAGAGATCACTCCTTAGGTAATTCTTTTCGCCGTGACTTTAGGCGTTCACATTGTGGTAGAAAAGGTCATCTTAGGAAATTTTGTTTTAATCTTAAACGTGGTCCAAGAAAATCCAAACGTAAGGCAACCAAGGTGGCCAAGATTCCTACACCCTGAGATAGTCATTCGTCATTAGTTTGGGTTAGGAGATCCGACTTGGTAGCTTTACAAGATAGGGTTTTTGATTCTCATTTGCTTTCACATGCTTCCTCCCTTGCAAAATCTAAAGATTGAATGTGTTAGCTTTGTTTGCATACTTTAGCTTTTGTACTTCATGCTATATTATCATGCTAAATGTATGCTTGTTTTGTCATTTTCTAGTCTATGCTCCATGCTTAATCACATGCTAGAATAATGATTTTTGTGTATCTTTTGTATTATACTTCTTTCATTCTTGTTTGCATTAAATGAAAAATACAAAAAGATTTTTGTTTATCATTTTTGTTTTATCTTTTTAGTAATTTAAGATTAATGAAAAATAGAAATGATTTTTTTTTGTCTTTTGAGTACATTTTTTTATTTTTGGTTAAAATTTTCAAAAACTCAAAAAAAAAAAAAAATTCGTGTATTTTAGTTTGACACACTCTTTGTGGCATATACTTGTGTTTGAATCCCATATTTTACGCTCCCATGTGGCTAGAACTTTTGGTTTAGATTTCCAATCCTTAAAATGTTCTTTACCATGCTTACATGGAGTACTTGGATTTTGTGTTGATTTAAATGGATTCTAATTTTATATGCCTCTATTCGCACATGCACAAGCTCTTTTGAAACTTAACTTCATATGTATATTTGAGCTTTGTGAGGTGTTTTCCTACCAATCTTGTCATCTACATATTTGTGACCTAGTAGGACTAGTGCATGTCAAAATCCGTTGCACGTGAGATTTCTGAGAAATAAAAATAATATATATATATATAATGAGCACGGGGAAGGGCTCCGAAAGTATTTCTTATACTTTGAAAATAGGATGCCACCGTTTGAAATGGACCTAAAAGAAATACGTAGTCCAAAGGCCTAAAAAGATAAATATGGAATAAAATAGAAAAATTGCCAAGGCCTATATTTAATTGATATATTCATTCAAAAATATATATGCTTATCGAGGGAGATTGTATGGTATATCAACGGTTTGCACAATGTTCGTTTATCCTAGTTGGGCTTTCAATGTCATGACTCTATTGGTTTAAAGAATCATCAACATGCTAGAATTGTATGCATAGTGTATGTTTGTTCATTGAGTTCACTCTATATTGTCACATGAGGCTATATTCAAATGTGATGAAGTTTGCAATCAAATGAGAACTCCGTGAACATGTTTTAAGTGATTGGGTCTAAATTTAGTTGTTACTAGTTCACACCCCAACACTTCCATTTCCATATGACACATTTATGTTATAAGAGTGTGGAAGACTCATATTATATTTTTTGTGTGTCATTTTGGTGTTTATATCTATATATGTGTACTCGTGTCTATTTGGTATCTATTTTGTATTCATATATTTGATATTTTTTTGGTCTTTGCCTTGCTTTCTAGTCCATCTATGCTTCAAGCCAAAATTGGTATCTATCTTGTTGCATTCCTTGTTGATATCACATGCTTAATACTTCATGTATCTTATTAGTATCATTTTCTTGCATCTTAGTTGGTATCCATTGTTATTTATTGGATTAGTTATGATTTTGTTGCCCATGTGCTTTAATGTTCTCATCACTTTATGCACCATTGCATGTTTATATTAGTTTTATCCTTTGTCTATTCCTGAACAAAAAGGGGGAGAATGATAGGGGGAGAAATGGTATCTAATCCTATTATAATCATATCTTAGTTTAGGGTGATTTATCTTAGCGGGAGACGTCTTTCTAAGTATAAATCATTTGATAAAAAGAAAGAATTAATTTAAGGGGAGTAATTATTTGAATTGCATTTAATCTTTTGATATTCCCAATGCGTATCGTTTGCTTTAAGTGTGCAGGAATTATTCTAAGCGGAAAATTTCACCGGCAAAGATATTGATCCTTGGGTCTTGAATCAAGTATTGGGTGGGATGTTTTATGTCTAGTAGAGCTTGATGGACCTTTAGGATTTTTATTTGGTTTTTGTCCCGGAATAGCCAAAGGGAGAGATTTGTAAGGACACAAATTTCCAATTGAGTCCATTGTAGTTTTGGCTCAATTCCGAACAAAAACACTTGAGTCATATGATAAAGTTCTTGAACATCCTTCAAGCCGATGATCTATTACAGTTGAAGACATTGTGGCCCGCGTTTCAAGAAAAAGTCTTTGTCACGTTTCAGTGCCTCGTTTCACGTCATCAACATTAGGATTTCATAGTCTCCAAAAGGTATGAATGTATTAATATATATATATATATATAGGAGCTTGGAAATTTATTTTGGGTGTTACTATTTTTTTGTTAATGTTTTTTGAATTCATTGTTCTAAAGATTTTGTTATCGGACACCTTTTCGTAGAAAAATCATATCAAATCCAAAAAAAAATCAGAGAAATACGAAACTGGCATCCACGCATTCGTATCGAAATTATATAGAATCATAACCCGCAATCCCATTAGAAAAGTTGTTCGAACTACCTCGTTCGAATGAACTTATAATAAGATTCAGAAATTGTTTCTGTTTTCTCGTTAGAAGTTTCGTTCGAATGAACTCAAACTCGTTCGAACGAACTTCTAACGAAATTTCAGTTTCGGGTAGTTTTTTTTACTGTTTTTTTTTATAACTTTCCACTTTGCCCACTAACTTTTACCACCTTTACATAGTTTGGGAAAGACATTTTCTAAGATAACTTTTTCACATTCTAATAGTCTTTTGAGAGAAAAACTTTTAAGAAAAAGTTCCATATTTTATGTTTGATTTTTATGGATTAAATTCATCAAAAACCACATACACACCCATTTGTTTAGTTTATTCCAAGTACCTATTGATATATCATTGCTTGGAGGGTTTTGGCACCTGATTTTCTTTACACCAACAAGAAGAGAGTTTGGGTTCTTCTCTACCCCAAAAAGGAAAAAAGTTTGTTGCGGTGTTCTCACTAGAAGAAAGTCTTCGCGTGGGGGTTGACGGTGACCATAGCCCCATCGGTGGAGTTCGAGATTGTGGTGGAGTCCATGATTATTCACCAGACGGAGGTTGAAGATCGAAGGAGCGCGTCAAGTCTTGGATGGACTCAAGTCAGTTTGTGTAAGTCCTCTTGTGTCGAGTCTTTGTAAAAACTACCATACTTAGTGAATTCGTGGCTAGGGCCGTCCGAGGTTTTTCCCATTTGGGTTTTCCTCGTACATCGACGTGTCGTGTGATATTGTTTAATTTTATCTTGCTTAAATCACATAGATGCATGCTTAGATAATTCAAGATAAAATTTGGTTTAATTATCACACTTATGTTCTTTGGTGTTAAAATATATTTGGGTGAAATTGAAATTAATTCAATTCAAAGATAATTTATTTTGGTAAAATTTGGTTTGGCCTAATTTGCAAAATGGATTATTCTTATTAGGAAAATTTCTAGGACTGGAATTGAAATATTTGGTTTAAGTGAAAAATCCATTTGTCGTTTAATTTATTCACTTTGTGTTTTGTTTAATTTTAATGTGAAAGAAATTAAAATTTATTTTAAGTTGTTTATATGTTTGAACCATCTTTATTCTTCACTTTAAGGAAATTCATTTTGAAAAATTTAAAAATTGGGGGTCCTATCGCACTTTCACCATGGACACTCAGAAGAAACTTGAATCCCTTGTGTCCCATCTTACTCATGACCTTGAGAGAGCTAGGGAGGTTAAGGTAAAGATAACGGACATATATGGAAAGATGCTTCTCGCCCCTACTTTAGGTTTTGGTGAAAAGCAAGGAATTGGTTTTGATGGTGCCTCCATGTCCTATGTGACACCAGAACCAGTTCTTGAGTTTACTATGAATCCATATGGCCATCATAAAAATCATGGGTAAGAGTTCGGCCAAAAAAACCAAACCTAGGTCAGTCGAAGATTGTGTGCTTCTGTACCTACTGCAAAAGAAAGGGCCACCTTAGGGAGTTTTTCTTTAGTTTGGGTCGAACACGACGTACATTTTCTCCACCACGTGCCACTAGTGATTTTTTGAGTCTTAGAGAGCAGGTTGAGTTTCTAGTCACCACATCTTAGAGTCTAATGGAAGATTTCCAACGGATTTTTATTCCCTCAGCGGGCACTTCTAATATCCCGCCTAGAGCTAACAATGACAAGGGAAAACAAAAGGTTACCTCTTCATGGGTGCCTAAACTCGACGCAAAAGCCCTTATTTTTATGTTTCTCTTAAATCACATAACAATTATCAGTGGTATTTTGATAGTGGGTGCTCCAGACACATAACGGGTGATGTCTCATTTTTTACCTACCTAGAGGATCGTAAGGAAGGTAAAGTCACATTTGGAGACGGGAGCAAGTCTAGCATAGTAGGACGATGTATAATAGAGATACCAAGATTTCCTAAGCTATGGTATATTTTGTATGTCAAAGGTTTGAAAGCAAACCTTCTCAGCATTAGCCAACTATGCGACGCTGACTTTGTAGTAAAGTTTGACCGGAACAAGTGAAATGAGTGAGGACTGAAGATAATTACTACGAGATTGTGACCAAGTCCTCATTTATCGTTAACAACTCCATGATGACTCTTATGGATTTGTGACATCAACGTCTAGGTCATGTGAATTTTATATATTTAGAGAGATTAGCTAAGAAGGACCTAGTAAGTGGCTTTCCATCGCTTGTAAAGTCGACTTTCACGGTTTGTGGACGCTGTCAGTTGGGAAAGTAAGTCCATAACCCCCACAGGAAGTTGAATTACATTACCACTTCATGAGTGCTTGAGTTGATACACATGGATCATATGGGTCCTACTCATACTGAGAGTTTGGGTGGTAAGATGTATATCCTCGTGATGGCAGATGATTTCTCTCGTTACTCGATTGTAGATTTTCTGAGAGATAAATCCGATGCTATGAAATTTCTCACGACCAAGTGTCATGTCCTGTAAAATCAACACGAAGTGACTATCAATAGAATACGTAGTGAAAACACCACTGAGTTTAAAGAAGATGAAGTAGATATTTACTGTGATAGCCTAGAGATTAAACATGAATTTTTGATTGTAAAGACTCCTCTGTAAAATAGGACTGTTGAGAGGAAGAATTGGACGATTCAGGAGATGGCTAGATCTATGCTTCTAGGTCATAGAGTTGCTAGGAGATTTTGGGTAGAGGCGGTGTATACCGCATGCCATACGATGAATAGGGATTACCTTCATACACACACACACTTAAGATGCCCTACGAATTATAGACTGGAAAGAAGCCCAACCTTTCACATTTTCATGTCTCTGGGAGTAAATGATACATCCTACAGGATAGAGAGCAATTAGGAAAGTTAGACTCCCAAAGAGACGAGGTAATACTGTTAGGATATTCTTCGACTAGTATAGCATATCCTGTTTTTAACCTGAGTAGCTTTAAGGTTATGAAGTTAATAAACATCACCGTACAAGATGACGAACCACCGATGTTGGTTGATTCTAACCTTTTATGTGAGGATGACGCTCTTCCTACTGATGATCCCATTGTGCCTCCCACACCCAGAGTAAATCCTATTCCTGATTTAGGGGACACTCCTGCTTAGGTTCGTAAGAGTCATGATCCTACTGCTATACTAGGAGATCCCACCCTAGGGGTCAAGACTCATGCTCAGCTAGAGAACGTTTTTAACCATGCTTGCTACACGTCAAAGCCAAGCCCAATAATCATAAAGAAGAACTCAAAGATGAACACTGGATATGCACTATGCAGGATGAGTTACTTCAGTTTAGAAAGAATGATGTCTAGGAACTGGTCCCCCGACCTAGTGAGACAAATGTGATAGGTATTAAGTGGATCTTCAAGTATAAGGTGGATGATACTGGTACTATTATCCAAAATAAGGCTAGGTTGGTCGCTCAAGGATATACACAGATCGAGAGTGTAGACTTTGATGAGACATTTTCTCCTGTTGCGAGGCTTCAGCCCCTTTGCTTACTACTCGCAATCGCATGTCATCTGCACTTTAAGTTATATCAGATGGATAACAAGAGTGTCTTTCTGAATTTCATTCTATAGGAGGAGTTTTATGTGGGACAACCAAATGGGTTTGAAGACCCTAAGCACCTTACTCATGTCTACTATTTGAGGAAATCCTTGTATGGTTTGAAGAAAGCACCCCGTGCTTGGTACGAGAGGCTTACTTCCTATCTCTTAGCTTGTGGCTTCAAAATAGGGGGATTTGATATGACGTGGTTCATCAGGAAAGATAACAGTGCTATTTTGGTTGCCCATGTCTATGTAGATGATATAGTCTTTGGATCCACGTGCACCCAACATGCTCACTGCTTTGAGGAGGTGTTGAAGAGTGAGTTTGAGATGAGCATGGTAGGTGAGCTTACTTTCTTCCTTAGTCTCCAGATTCTTCATCTAGATGATGGGATGTTCATCTCCCAATCCAAGTATGCTAGAGACCTTGTGAATAAATTTCGTTTAGACTCCGCTAAACACGCACGTACCCCGATGAGTACCTCAACAAAGATTAGCAAGGACACTTTAGGCCAGGACGTAGAGCAAACCTTGTATCAAAGTATGATAGGTAGTCTTATCTACTTGACTGCCAGTCGTCCCGACATCGCCTTTAGTATTGGAGTATGTGCGCGATATCAGGCATCCCTTTAAAATACACACTTACTCGCTCTTAAACGTATTATCAAATACGTGAGTGGAACTCTCACACTTGGCATTTGGTATTGCTTTGATACTAATGATTGTTTATCTGCCTATTTAGATACCGATTGGGTCGGGGATGCATATGGATGTAGGATCACTTCTGGTGGGTGTTTCTTCTTTGGTTCTGTTCTTATCTCTTGGCTGAGAAAGAAGCAAAACTCCATCTCTTTGTTCATTACGGAGGCGGAGTACATAGTCGCTAGGATTTATTGCACGCAACTTCTATGGATAAAGGAGATGTTGGAGGATTATGGGATATCACAGGACACCATGACTATTTCCCGTGATAACACGAGCATGATACACATATCCCATAATCTAGTCCAGCATTCGCACACAAAGCACATTAAGATACGCGTGCACTTTATTCATGAGCTTGTCGAAGAGAAGATATTATCCTTGAGTTTTGTGTCTACCGACCTCCAGTTAGCTGATATTTTCACAAAACCTTTAGATGCCCTTGGATTCGAAAGTCTTAGGAAGTCTTTAGGAATTTGTACAGTTGACTAAGGGGTGGTCACCATGTCTAGAGTAAGATGCATTTTTCATGTTCATATCATATGATTCCTATCTCTAGATTGTATCATTTGTATCATTAGTTGTTTTTGGTTCTTATTTTTTCTTTTTTAGAAAAATACAAAAAGATTTTCTATTTTTTAAAAAATTTAAAAATCCAAAAAGATTTTCTTTTTATAAACATTTTGAAAAAATGCAAAAAGAGTTTTGTATTTTGTTTACATCATTTATGGATGAACATTTAAGATAGCCATCATCACAACTTCATTCTATATTCCTCGTATCTGTTTGGTAGCGATTTGAGATGCTACATCATTTCATCCATGTGCTTTGCATTGTTTGGAGTCATTAAGATGTTATTAGTGATATCTTCTACATGTTTGGCTCCTTATCTACTTGATTGCACCCGTGCACAGTAGTATTTGAGCATTGTACTTGTCTATCACATATTGTCTTTAGTATTTCAATCTCATTTCTGTCTACACAACGAACCAAATGCGATAAACTTGACAAGAAAGTAGTTCATGTAAAAACTATTGCAATGAGTTTATGTGAATTTGAAAAATGAGGCGAAATGTACTCATTTATCCTTTGCGACTAAGACATCGTTTAAAACTGACCTATATAAAAATTTGGCAAAAACATAAGCCAAGGTCCAAGAGGTTAAAAAGAGCCCAAAAAAATTCAAAGGCAATAAAAAGAAATATATGCCAAAAAGTGGGCTAATAGGTTTTAGTTTCATCACATCAAAAGAAAAATAAAAAGCATTAATATTTATTGAGGGAAATTGGATGAAATATAAAACGGGTTTGCACGTCCTTGAAAGTCATGAAAAAGCATTACATGATTTTGGACGTTGTTGGTGTGAAAATCACTTTGAGCTTTGATTTGTTGATTTGATTGAGTCAATTTTTTATAATTCCACCATTTTTTACACCTGAGGAAGATGTTAAGTTCATTCGTTAAGAATATCCAAAATTCATTGTGCAGATATGTTATGGTTGTATGTATTGATTTTCCTGTCGAATTTGTTCACATCCCTACATTTTCGCTATCACCGGCTTGGTTGTTTTCGTGTTCTTTCATGGTGTGATTCTTTGTTGTATATTTTGTGAGAAAAATTTTGAAAAAATCAAAAAGAGAAATTTTGATTACCTTGTGACATTCTCCATCTGCATTTGCTTTATGTTCTTCATATTTGTCTATTTGGGGACATCATAAAAAGGGGGAGAACGAATTATGAGGGAGATTTTTTTAGTGATTTACTTGAGATTAAGTGATATTTATTTCTGCTTATCATTATATGTAAAAATTTTGCGCATCACATGTAATGTTTCCTTCCTCATGTGTGTAAGTAGTAAATTGAGGATTATTTTTGCACACCCTGATGATGACAAAGAAAGATTGGAAAGCTAAAGAATTGAATATGTTGAAGTATTTTTGAAGACATGTCATTTAGTATTTCTAGTTTTTGGATTTAATGGGGATAATAAATTTTAAATCATTTGTTCTAAGTTTGGGTAGCATAATTCGGATAGTTTTTATGTATGTACCCGAATAGACGTAGGGGGAATTCGTAAGGACATGATTTTATAAAAGTTGGAGTTAGAATCTCGGAATTTTCTATGTGTCCTAGATCAAAATTACTATATCTGATACCGCTACATTCGGCTCATCAACATTATCAGTTGCAATGGCCTTGATCCGAATCCTCGCATCCATCATCTTCATACGTGTATCATGCTTTATGCAACATGCTCTTCAACCGTTCCTGCTACTCCACTCTTGATTATGGTAAAATAATTTATTTGGAGTGTTTATTATTTACATAAATATTTGAGAACTTTTATAAAAGGTTTTTAAAGGTCCATAATGTTTTTACTTTGAAAGAAGAAATTTTTCTAAGTGTTGAGGCGAAGAAAAAATAACGCTGACGTTGTTCGAGCAACGGAGGCAGGTCGTTCATGCGATAGCTGCATATCGCGCGAAGTTGCTCAAGCGATATGTAATCTCATTCGAGCGACATGACACGTCGAATTTTGTATAAATAACAGTGCCCAATCTACACGATTGTCAAGTCTTTGGCACTCACGTTTTTGCAGATCTACTGCATATTTTCAGACTTCATTTTTTTATGGTTTTTTAACTTTTTTTATTCATAAATCATTCCCAAACATATATCTTAGCATTATAAATCCTAGATACAATTGTTCAACTCATCTGGAGAAAAAGGCTGTTCCCCATTACTGACTTGGAGCTCTTGTGGGATCTCTTGCTGACAATATCGACGACAACGAACCGACGCCTGCGGGTATTCGTGTGTCACTATATTTTGCTGTAATTGTAAGTATTACGAATTATAGTGAAATAAAAAAAATAGTTTTGCCCCTTTGGGGGATTTTTCCTCATATTGTGATTGACTATGCATGCTTTGTTTGAATTAAGTAGTCCGTCACAATTTATTTGCAAAAGTTAGGATTTTTAGGATTAAAAATTCGAATTTAATTACACATGTTAATCATTAATTGATGGCGAACTCTCACGTACCGATCCCTTAGCCTGGCTCCTTATTGGCTTTGGTTTTATATCCAACCACCCCAAGGCTTTATCATCTCTCCCGCTACTTCTTCTGAGTCCGAAATCCACCTTCCTCTTTCCTACATGGAGAATGACGATCCAGTGCCAATTGTGCATCTCGATTTGATGGGAGTTATAGTTCATCTTCTTACTAAGATTAACAACCTTCAAACAGAGGTTTATGAGATGCAGTAAAATCACTTCCGTATTCCCGAAGAGCCCAAGGTCCACTTTCCCCGTGCTATGGGTTCGCCCGCACCTGAGCCTATTTGGGTCCCACGGGAGTATCAACACGCTCCACGTATCCCTCTTTCTAATGGGTAGCCCCCAGACCAACTCCCCATGCCGAATCTTGCCCAGCCATGGGCTGCCTTGCTAGTACCCGTCAATCTGAAAGAAGAAGAGTTGAACAAGGTCAAGGAGAATCTTAAGCTATTGACTAAGAATTTTGATCAGGTCCGAATCTCAAGGAACTACATGGATTACACCCATATGTCTCCCTACCCTAAAGCAAGGTTTCCAAGAATATTCAGGAGTCCTAACATTGAGAAGTTCGAGGGTAGCGGAACCCCGATTATTTAGCTCTAAAGTTATCACCGAGCCATGACTCTCCTAGGTGCCTTCGAGGATTTAATGGCCCAAATGTTACAACAGACTCTCGAGGATAGCGATCTCCATTGGTTCCTATCCCTTAAAGAATCCAGAATTCGCAGTTGGGATGATATCTCCCATGAGTTTATGTCACGTTACAAATAAAATGAAGAGTTGGAGGTTACTCGTCGTGATTAGGAACTTCTCAAGCAGAACCCTGGGGAAACTGTCTGTAATTTCATAGAAAGGTGGAGGAAAAAAGAAGCCAACATGACCTACCGACATTCCGAAGAAGAACAAGTCAGTATTGTGAAGAATAACTTCTTACCCCATATTCGAGCTACGATGGGAGGACAATACTACCCACTTTTTTTAGATCTTAGAGAAGCAGCGGTGGAGATTGAATAAAGTCTAAGACAGAAGTTAAATCGAACAGGTTATCTGGATAGTTCACTCCGAGAAATAATGGTAAGCGTGCTAGTACCGTAGTTTCAATCATTAACCACATCTCACAGCCTGCCACTTCTTGGGCAGCAAAAAGTTATCCCAACCCCGTCCAAAAAAATACACCGTGCTTCATGCTTCCCTCTCTAAAGTTTACCAAGCCTTGCTGAGACGAAATCTCATCAAACCATTGGACCCTCGACCACTAACGAATCCACTTCCCAAAAAATTTAATCTTAATGCTGTAACACCCCGCATTTTCATGCATTAAATATTTAATTAATTCGGAAATTGAAAATTACTTGTGAGTCGTAATTTTAATTGAATTAATTAGGGAAATTTTATTTAAATATTAATCGTGGAGTCGAATTTATTTACTAAGTGAATAGTAATTATTATTTTAAGTCATTTCGAGTATTAATGACAGGGTATGCACTTATCTCAACCGGGAGTCGGTATAGACAATAAGGGGTGGGGGGATAAGTATTTTCATAAATTAATTCGGATGCCAATTCTGAGTGTACGGTTGAGTCCGGATGGGCCGAGATAGTCAGAAAAGTGTACCCTTGGTCATTTGGGCTTGGCCCATTAGGCAAAAAACGGGATTTAGGTAAATTAATGAATTAGAAGAAATAAGAAAACGGCTGATGTGAGTTTAGGAAAAGGGTTAGTGTGTTAAGAAACCCTAACAGAAGTTAAAGGCATATTTGGGGATCACAAGAAAGCCAACAAGGGTCATCTTTAACCTTGGAACTCATCTCCAAATTCAGACTCTACGAACCTTAAGGCAAGTGTTAACTTGATGTAGCATGTAAAAATGTATTTCGATTCATATTCATGTGATGTGTGTATTTAAGGAAATTTGTTTTGGGTGTTAATGACAAAATCTGATTTTGAAGATTATAATCTAATTTACAGAATTTGAAAAGGGTTTATGTAAAAATCTAATTTTTTTTTGTTAATATATATCTGGTAGGATGTTATCTGGATAATTAGAAATGGATTTGATGATGGAACTTGGGTTGTGAATGAGTAAAGGGTTAAAGATGGATTTTTCCCCAAATACAGAAATTATAGTTAATGGACGAATTAATGATGTCGGTGGACATTCTGGAGGTCCCTAATAAGGTTTCTGACATGTATTAATGTTAAGAGGGCTTAAGGTTACTGGTAGAGAAAACTAGGGTTTGGTAAAAATCGTCCATGGTTGAATCTGTCTTCGTGAAGAAGACGAAGACCTGCTCGATCGATCGATTGAAGGTCTGGGGTCGATCGATCGACGGTCGGAAGATTTTGACAATTCGCCCAGTTTTCTTTTATATGAAGAAAATTTTAATTTAATCCTTTCCATGAATTAATATGGTGAGAAATTTATACGTGGGTTTTAAATCTAATTAATGGTGAATAAAGCTAATTTAGAATTTGGAGACGACTTAGTGTGATATCATAATTTAAAATTGTTGGGTTTTGAAGAAATTAGGTGTGACACACTAAGGTTGAATTTTTGGGAAGTTGTTCGAAAGGATTAAATATAGATGTAGTGAACAAGTCCGGAAATAACGGTTGAGGAATACTGAGTGATCAATCTTATTTAGGTAAAGGCAAAATAATTCGGGAGTCGAGAAGTTAGACTCGGGTGAGGGTAATTTGGACTTCGAGAGTAAGTCCAATTTTATGGCGGGGGCGACACCAAAGGTGACTTAATTAATTAATGTGCGAAGTAATTAATAATTAGAGTTGGACCATAAACTCTTAATAAATTAAATAGGCTTATGTTACTGGTTTTGTACATGGTGTAGCCGGGACGTTTTATATTTATATATATATATACGGAGTGTGATAGTATATATATATATAGTGTGTGTGCATTAATATCAGTGATTGAATATTATTAGTATGTACTCTAGTGCTATAGGGGGAGGTTGCGCGCAGTGGATGAATCCCCTAGCTTGAGGAGTAGGGCGAGTATAATCCCAGGTCATAGCGTCTGTTATATGGGTGAGGGGCATCTCACTTTCAGGGAAGGAGTATGACTCCCTCCAATTCGTATGTTAAACTAACTTAGTGAGCAAATCTAACTTGGATAACTAGGTTACGTGAATACACCTAGTGGGATAGCACTTGGGAAAATTTATATTTTGTGAGTATTTTTACTCGGTCGAAAGTTTGTATTAAATGTTATTTTAGTATGTTTGCGAATACTGTAATATGATTAAATATATATTTAGGTAAATAATTATATATGGGATAATTAATACATAGTGAAAAATGTATTATGTGCATAACAGGTGTGAATGTTATATGAAATTAAAAGGAGTAATGATTTAATTAAGTTTGAAGTTTATAATAACTTAAAAATCATGAATCAAGGCATACTTGGTTAGAGTAGGTAAAATTCAAGGGTTAAAATAAGCATTGGGTCAGGAGCGTAGGACCTAGTAAACTAAATGGAAGTGTAAGTAGTGCACATTAGAGGAGGGGTGAGTAAGTCCTCAAGAGAGTGCGGCACTAACTAAAATATGAAGAGCATGCATATTTATTTATTACTGCAAGTTAATCATATGTTAAATGTTTTCAAATGTTTTGGGGTACTAACCCTTGATATAAATTTTTTTTAAAACCTTTTAGGTGTCCAGCAACAGGGACGCCAGGCTTGACTCTATTCCAGGTATCCTTTGCTGCAGCACATGTGGATGTTGCGGGGTTTTTGATAGAGCCCTCCTTCTTTCATTCGTGTAGAGACTCTAGTAGTTATCTGAGCTTGTCGCTCATAGTTCATTTATCAGTATTAGACATATTGAGATTTTCTTCTGATATTTAGTTGTATTGGATATTTGGACCGATGGTTTATTCGGTTAGGTGTTTTTATTTGTGGATGGTTATTTTAATTAACTGTGATTGTGTATTATTTTATGTTCCGCATGAGTTTTATTTAATTAATTGAAAGATAAAAATTGGCACCAGTCTACTTTTCTCACTTAGGTGGTTAGTAATTAAAAAGACGACAATGATGCTAAGAATGGACTAACTGAGAAACCTTTTCTAACTTGATTTGGGACTGATCACCTGGGATTAATTAGGTGGGGTGTCACATATGGTATCAGAGCATTAGGTTCTAGTGTCCTTAGGATCTGTGCGGATTTCTACATTTCAGCGTAACACTCGTTTGTTGTATTTCCCTACTATTAGGACTGTTGATTCATTTTCCGCTTGTGAGATATCGTATTTCTGCGGTGAATATTTTTGCATAAATTGTGTACTTATGCTATTTAATCTATTTCAGATGCCACCGAGGAGACTGAGAGCGGAGAGGGCTGAGGCTAGGAATGAAATCAGGGAGGCTCACCAGGAGCCACATGTACCGCCACCACCACCCCCGCCCGAGTTGATTTCCACTACTCAAGTGGTAGTGATAGTGGCACAGGCAGTCGAGACAGCAATGTGAGTTATGGCAGCTCACTTTCCACAGCCCCAGGCACCGCCTCCAGTGGCACCACTATTTCAGGCTCCAGTGGGGCCACCATCATGGTAGAGAGTTAGGGAGACCTTCCAGAAGGGTCACCCACCTGAGTTTCGGGGTAGCACCGATGTAGTAGAGGCCTGTGACTGGAAGAAGAACATTCAGTGCCATCTGTGCATGCTAGAGTGTACCGAGGTACAGAAATAGATGTTTGATACCTTTCGTCTGTCGGGGACAGCCTTACAGTGGTGGGAGTCAGTTACCACCGTCGAGGAGCGAGACTTAATGCCGATAGCAGAGTTTTGGGTGCGGTTCGACAGCAAATACTTTCCTCCAGCAGTAGAGGCTGAGATGAGAAAGAAATTCAGTGATTTAGTTCAGGGTGATCGATCAGTGACAGACTGCGAGGAAGAGTTCACCCGTTTGGCAAACTTTGTGCCAAATGAGGTGAGCGACGAGGAGCAGAAGAAATCGAGGTTTATGGACGGTTTAGCCTGGCGGATCAGGCAACACTTGATTAGGAATCCGGCGTTAGTGACGTATACAGATGTCGTTAATGCCGCACTTGTACACTGCCAGGATCATCGCTTCCATGCGAAGGGGAGTAAGAGAACAGGGGAGCCGAGTCAACAGGGCAAGGCCGTTACTATTAGTGACACCAGTGGTACTCAGCAGCAGGCGGTCAGTCAACAAGGGAATTAGGCTAAGAAGTTTAAGCCTAGTGGGTTTCGATCGGGAGGAGAGGGGTTCAGACAGGGGCAGCCGGGCCCGAATCAGCAGCAGTAGGTTCCTCAGGGCCATCAGGGCCAAGGGAACAATGGGGGAGGCTAGAAGGGTCAGGGCCAGCCCCGTCAGGGCCAACGACAGGGGTATGGATAAAGACGTTGTTTTGTGTGTGGCTAGCCAGGGCATTTCAAGATGGAGTGCCCATAGAGGGGCAGAGGTCAACAATAGGAGGCCCAACAGGGACAACGGGGACAATTACCGCCAGCAGCACCAGCCCCACCCGCCCCACCTTAGCAGGGGCAGATGCACTACGGACTTGTGTATAACATCCGGGATGTTCCCAATATCCCGGCGAAGCAAGCACCGCCAGCAGTTGAGGGTATGTTTCTCATTCATAGTTATGAGGGTAGTATTCTTTTTGATACGAGAGCATCACATTCATTAATTAAATTAAATTTTGCTAAATGGGCCGGACTACTAGAGACCGCGGGTAGTCTTCGGATGTGTGTAGAGGCGCCAGTAGGCAGCGGGGCTACGATTCACTCGATTTGTCGGGGTGTGGACATTTTGATTGGGAGACTTAGTTTAGCAGCGGACCTCTTAGTGTTGGATATGGAGGGGGTACGATGTCATTTTAGGTATGGATTGGTTGGAAGGGTATCGGGCAATGGTGGATTGCTACGAGAGGACCATCGTGTTCTCTATTCCAGGGCAGGAAATGTTTTTGATAGCAATGCCGCTACGTGAGGGAGGATCACACACACACTTGTATTACATTGAGGAGGAAACTTCACAAGAGGTGGCTATTCCATTGGACTCAATACCAGTGGTGAAAGACTTTAAGGATGTGTTTCAGGAGATACCAGGATTGCCACCTAGCAGGGAAATCGAATTTGTGATCGATTTAGCACCGGGGATGAGGCCGATTACTCGGGCCCCATATCGTATGGCCCCTTCAGAGATGCGTGAGTTGAGGGAGTAAATTCAGTAGCTTCTAGGGAAGGGTTTCATTCGACGAAGTACATCACCGTGGGGTGCATCGATGTTGTTTGTGAAAAAGCGAGATGGCTCACTACGGTTATGCGTGGACTATAGAGAGTTGAATAAGGCCACGATTCGGAATAAGTACCCGTGGCCTAAGATTGACGACCTATTTGACCAGTTGAGAGGGGAGTCTTATTTATCTAAGGTCGACTTGAGGTCAGGGTATCATCAACTACGTATCCGAGAGGATGAAAGACCGCTTTCCTGTCGTGGTATGGATCTTACGAGTTTAGGGTGATGCCATTCGGGCTCACCAATGCACCAGCAGTGTTCATGGACCTCATGAACAGAGTCTTCAGGGAGTTTCTCAATCAGTTTGTTATCATGTTCATTGATGACATCCTGATCTACTCGCGTACCGAGGAGGGGCACGCAGAGCAGCTGCGTATTGTGTTACAGACTTTGCGGGATCACCAGCTCTATGCCAAATTCGATAAGTGTGGATTTTGGCTACGGGAGGTTTAGTTTCTTGGCCACGTGGTGTCAGACCAGGGTATTGCGGTGGATCCAAGTAAAGTATCGGCGGTGAGGGAGTGGGGACAGCCCACGACACCGACTGAAGTGCGCAGTTTTCTGGGGTTGGCCGGTTATTACAGACGGTTCATCAAAGGATTCTCAAAGATTGCGGGCCCTTTGAAGAATCTGACCCGAAAAGGGGTACCTTTCACTTGAAATGATCATTGTCAATTAGCTTTCGACGAGTTAAAGGACAAGTTGACATCTTCACCCGTGCTTGCATTGCCGAAAGGAGGATTAGAGTATCGGGTTTACACTGACGCATGCTTACAGGGACTTGGGGGTGTGCTTCAGCAGGAGGAAGGGGCTATAGCTTATGCGTCTAGGAAGCTAATGTAAGGACAATTTGCCCATTATTTATTAGTTATGTCATACTCCGTCACACCGTTGAAGAATATTCAAGCCCGAATCTACGTCAACGGATCCGAATATCAAAAAGAAGAAGGAATTAGATTTCTGCAGAGCCGGACTGCTCCACCCAGAATAAAAGAACCAATCTGCCTGCGAACCGGTTCGCCTCATACCCAGACCGACCCGACTACTAAAAATCCAGAATACCCCGGACTGCTAGCGAACCGAAGATGCCTAAAATAAAAAGAACCGGTATTCCTACCCGGATCGATCCGGCTTAAACCTGGACCGGTCCGCTTGGGATAAACACAAAACAGATCGTGTTAAGGTTTTCAACGCCCAGGACTTCTTATTTAATCCCACTACGGGGAGTTAGTTTAGCAAGACTTCCACACGATTTTCAGAGTACAAAAAACTCCAAGTCTTCGCTTGTTGAGTCCCAAGACTCCAGTTTTTTGTTGATTCACACAACCTCTCATACATTTGTGAATATGTTTGTAACCCTAGAATACAACCAGATGCTGTTCAACCATTGTGGAGAAGACCGTTCTTCTTCTTCATTCCAGCCCTCCTGGAAAAGGGATATTTCCAGCCGCCGACTGCAGAATCCGACACCTGAGGGTAATTCTTAGTCACTTGTATTTTCATTGTAATCCAAAATTATACAGTTACAATATTATATTAAAAATAAATGGTTTTTCCCCTTTGGGGGATTTTTACTCAATTGTGTGTGTTTGATTAATCTTCATGATCTACTTCTTGATTCAATCACACCTAGTTGCTTGTTTAGGGTTTATTTGGGTTAAACTAAATTTAATTATATAATTTCCTCATTTGAGCGCACGTGCATACTCTTCTCAAATTGGTATCAGAGACGGTTACACTAATCTATTGCGTATTCCTATTTTCCGCAAAATCTTTTCTAAGATATCATTTTTCTGAAAAAATTGATTTTTGAAAAAGTGCGTGTTCAAATGGAGAAATCATATAATAAATTACCTGTTTTTGACGGGACAAATTATGCTTATTGGAAAGCCCGCATGAGGTCGGCTTTAAAAGCCATAGATGAAAGGGTTTGGATTTTAGTTGAAAGAGGGTGGAAACCTCCCTCCATCACTGTGGAAAACGTGACTAATTTAAAACATGTCACCTCTTGGACTGAAGATGAATTTAGATTGTCTTCTTTTAACTCTAAAGGTTTGAGTGCTATTTCCGATTCCATCACTCCCGATGAGTTCCGATGTATCATGACGTGCACCACGTCAAAGGAGGCATGGGATGTTTTACAACTCACCCATGAAGGAACAAATGCTGTGAAAGAGTCTAAATTGCAAAATTTGACAACTCAATTTGAAACCATCACCATGCATGAGACTGAATGTTTTGATGATTTCTATGCTAGACTTTCTGACATTGTTAATACTAGCTTTAATCTTGGCGAACATATTCCTAATGCTAGGGTTGTTAAAAAGATTCTTTGTTCTTTGTCTAAGCTTTCATACCTAAAGTCACTGTGCTAAATTCTATGGGCAATTTAAATACGCTAAAATTGGAAGAACTTGTAGGAGATTTACAAACTTATGAAATTAATATGTTCCCTAAAACTTCTAGGCCTAAAGATAAGGGAATTGCACTTAATACAAAAGAGAAAAAGAGTGAGGGGTCGGCTAGAAAGAGGGAAGAGTCTTCTAGAAAGAGAGAGACTGACACGTCAGATTCTGAGTGTCATTTGACTTAGATAATTTCGCTCTCTTTGCAAAAAAATTCAAGAGGATTCTCAAATTTAAGAAAAATGGCAATTTTAAAGATAAAAAGAAGTTTGAGAAAAATAAGTTTGAAAAGAAAAATGAAAAATATTCCAAAAATCCTCCTAAGAAAGAAAGTGAGAGATGCTTTGAGTGCTACGGTAAGGGTCATAGAGCCTTCGAGTGTGCCACTCGTCTAAATAGAGAGAAAGGGAAAGTTGTCCTTAATGCTACTCTTAGCGACGACAGTGAGGTTGAGACGGTGGATTCAGGAGATGAGTCACCGCATGAGTGTAACTTCACCGCATTCATGGCAAGTCAAGTGAGCACTCCTAGTTCTCTTCACGACGATGAGGATGATGCTTCACAGGGACACCTCGACAATGAGATTGATGTAAGTGAGGGGGTGGATGACTCAAGTGAGAGCGAGAGTGATATTCAACGCACCTACGTTGAGTTATTTCTGAGTCTTTTAAAACTAAAAAATGTAACAAAGCGCTAGTTCTTAAGATCACCGTCTTAGAGGAAGATTTAAGAAAGGCGCGCGAGAGAGAGAGTCCTCCACCTTCACCGCCCTGAGAGAGAGAGAATATGCTTGTGTCGAGAAAGAGAGTTTGTTTAGAGAGAGAGAGAGTTTTTTTGAGAAAGAGAGAGGGGATTTGACTAAACAAGTGGATAGTCTTACGAGTGAGCTCCATTCCTCCGTGGAGACTCGAAAGAAACTTGAAGCCTTTATTGCCCAGTTGACTCATGATCTTGAGAAAGCACGGGAAGTCAAGGTACAAATCGAGGACAGATTAGGGAAAATGGGAAAGATGCTCCTCGGCCTCGCTTTAGGTTTTGGTGATAGGCAAGGAATTGGTTATGATTGTGGCCCCACCTCTCAAATTGCACCTGGACTAGTTCTTGAGTTTACTACTACTCCTTATGGTCATCGTCAAAAACCTCAATGGAGAGTTCGACCGAGAAAAGCAAACCAAGGTCCGCCTTTGACTGTGTTCTTTTGTACCTATTGCAAAAGAAAAGGCCACCTCAGGGAGTTTTGTTATTGCATTGGTCGGACACGACGTACTACAGCTCCACGTCAGCATACTGATGATTTTACCAGTATGAGAGAGAGAGTTGAGCTTTTAGCTGCCACCTCTCAGAGTTTGATGGAGGAATTCCGACGAATGCCTTTACCGTCAGTTAATGCTTCTCACATTCCAGCTAAACCCAACGACAACAAAGGCAAACAAAAGGTCTCCACTTCTTGGGTACCTAAGAAAGATAAAAAGGCCTTTGTTGTTCATGTTGATCTCAAAGCACATAATACCTCACAGTGGTATTTTGACAGTGGGTGCTCTAGACATATGACAGGTGATGCCTCATTTTTTACATCTCTTGAGGACTATCAGGACGGCAGAGTCACCTTTGGAGATGGGAGCAAGTCTAGCATTATAGGACGAGGTACTATCGAGTTACCTAGTTTTCCTATTCTAGAAAATGTTTTGTACGTCAAAGGTTTGAAAGCAAACCTTCTCAGCATTAGCCATCCGTGCGACGCTGACTTTGCAGTAAAGTTTGACCGGGACACTTGTAACGTCTATAATCAAGCCGGTAAACTATTAGTGCAAGGGGTGAGGACAAAGGATAATTGTTATGGGACTGAGCCCACATCCTCACTTGTCTGCAACAGCGCCACGATCACTCCTATGGATCTGTGGCACCAACGTCTAGGTCACATAAATATTAGAGATCTCACTCTCTTAGCTAGAAAGGACCTAGTACGTGGCTTACCATCTCTTGGAAGGCCAACTTCGACGGTTTGTGGACCCTGTCAGATGGGAAAACAAATTCGTAGTCCCTATAGGAAGTTGCATTCCATTACCACCTCTCGTGTTCTTAAGCTTATACACATGGACCTTATGGGTCCCACTCGTGCCAAGAGTCTGGGTGGTAAGAGGTATATCCTAGTGATGGTAGACGATTTCTCCAGGTAATCCATTGTAGGATTTCTGAGAGAGAAATCCGATGCTGTAGAGTTTTTAACGACCAAGTTCCGTGTCTTATAAAATCAACACGGAGTCACTATTAACAGAATACGTAGTGACAACGGCACTGAATTTAAGGAAGCAAAGGTAGAATTGTATTGTGATAGCGTTGGGATCAAACATGAGTTTTCTGTTGTGAAGACTCCTCAGCAAAATGGGATTGTTGAGAGAAAGAATAGAACGATCCAGGAAATGGCTAGATCTATGCTTATAGGTCGTAAAGTTTCTAGAAGATTCTGGGCAGAGGCAGTGTTTACTGCTTGCCACACGGTGAATAGGGTTAATCTGCATCCACACACACTTCAGACACCTTATGAGTTGTGGACTGTCAAGAAGCCCAACCTGGCATATTTCCGTGTTTTGGGGAGTAAATGCTACATACTACGGGATAGAGAACAATTAAGAAAGTTTGACTCCCGGAGCGACGAGGGAATATTGCTAGGATATTCATCGACTAGTAGAGCATACCGAGTTTTTAACCTGAAGAGATCTAAGGTTATGGAATCAATAAACGTCACCGTGCAAGATGACGAACCTCCGACGGTTATTGATCCTAACCTTCAGTGTGAGGATGAGGACTTTTCTGACAGTGATTTACTTGTCCCTCTCTCACACTTTGTGGACCCTACTCCTGTGCTAGGGGACACACCTTCTTGAATTCGCAAGAGTCATGACCCTTCTGCCATTGTTGGTGATACCACTCTTGGGGTCAAGACTCGTGCTCAACTAGAGAACGTCATTAGCCACTTTTGCTACACGTCCAACGTCGAGCCCAAAAATCATAAAGAAGCACTCAAGGATGAACACTGGATATCTTCTATGCAGGAAGAGTTGCTTCAGTTTAAAATGAATAATGTCTGGGAACTTGTCCCCCGACCTAGTGAGACTAATGTGATAGGTACCCGGTGGATTTTTAAGAATAAAATGGATGAAAATGGTACCATAATTCGAAATAAGGCTAGGTTGGTCGCTCAAGGATACACACAGATAGAGGGTGTAGACTTTGGGGAGACATTTTCTCCTATTGCAAGGCTTGAGTTCGTCCGTCTACTACTCGCCATCGCATGTCATCTGCGCTTCAAGTTATATCAGATGGATGTCAAGAGTGCATTTATGAATGGCATTCTACAGGAGGAGGTTTATGTGGAACAACCAAAAGGGTTTGAAGACCCTAAGCACCCTGAGCACGTTTATTATCTGAGCAAAGACTTGTATGGTTTGAAGCAAACACCCCGTGCTTGGTACGAGAGGCTTACTTCCTATCTCTTAGCTCGTGGCTTCAAGAGAGGGGGAGTAGATATGACATTGTTTGTCAGGAGAGATGACGGTGCTATTTTGGTTGACCAGGTCTATGTGGACGACATAGTCTTTGGATCCACATGCTCCCAGCATGCTCACCACTTTGAGTAGGAGATGAAAAGTGAGTTTGAGATGAGCATGGTTGGTGAGCTTACATTCTTCCTTGGTCTCCAGGTTCGTCAGCTAGAGGATGGGATGTTCATCTCCCAATCCAAGTATGCTAGAGAACTAGTGAAGAAATTTGGTTTAGACTCCGCTAAGCATGCACGTACACCCATGAGTACCACTACCAAGCTTAGTAAGGACACTTCAGGCAAGGACGCAGAGCAAACCTTATATCGAAGCATGATAGGTAGCCTTCTCTACTTGACTACCAGTCATCCCGATATAGCCTTTTGTGTTAGAGTCTGTGCGTGATATCAGGCGTCCCCGAAAGAGTCACACTTACTTGCTCTAAAACGTATTATTAAATATGTAAGTGGGACTCTCTCATACAGTATTTTGTATTCCTTTGATACTAATGACCGTTTGTCCGCCTATTCAGATACCGATTGGGCCGGGGATGTAGATGGTTGTAGGAGAACTTCTGGTGGGTGTTTCTATTTTAGTTTTTCTCTTGTCTCCTGGATGAGCAAGAAGCAAAATTCCATCTCTTTGTCCACTGCGGAGGCTGAGTACATAGCCGTCGGGAGTTATTTCACGCAACTCTTGTGGATGAAGCAAATGCTGGAGGATTATGGAATTTCACAGGACACCATGACCATTTTCTGTGACAACATGAGCGCGATACACATATACCGCAATCCAGTCCAGCACTCGCGCACCAAGCACATCAGGATACATGAGCACTTTATACGACAGCTGGTTGAGGAGAAAGTCGTATCCCTGAGTTTCGTTCCCACCGACCGTCAGTTAGCCGACATTTTCACGAAACCTTTAGATGCCCTTAGATTTGAGAGTCTTAGGAAGTCTTTGGGGATTTGCACAGTTGACTGAGGGGTTGGTCCATGTCTAGAATATGATGTTTTTTTTCATGTTCATATCATATGCTTCCTATTGCTAGTATGTTTTATATGTATCATTCTTTTGTTGTACTGCTATTTATTTTGTTTGAAAAATCCAAAAAGAATTTTTTTGTTATTTTTGTATATTAATATCTCAAGAGAAACACAAAAAGATTTTTTATTTTTTATGCACCTTTTATGGATGAACATTTAAGATAGCCAAGTCACACGTTCATTCCATTTATCCATGTGACTGTTTAATAGAGATTTGAGACGCTACATCATTTCATCCATGTGCTTTACATAGTATGGAGTCTTTGAGATGTAATTAGTGATATTTTCCTACATGTTTGACTCCTATCTCCTTAATTTCACACATGCACGGCTATATTTGATTATTGCACTTATCTATCACATATTGGCTTGAGTGTTTCCATCTTAATTCTGTCTATACAACTTACAATATGCGATAAAACTTGACAAGATTGGAATGCATGTAAAAATCGTTTTGGTGAGACTGAGTGTTTGTTTAAGAACGGGGAGGGGCTGTGAAAGGTAATTATCTCTTCTTTGCGCAAAAGCCACCGTTCAAAGGACCTAAAAAATGGAGGAATTTTATTATCCGGGTCCAAAGAGGTTAAAAGAGACCAAAAAATTTAAAGGCAATAAAAATCACTTCATGCCAAATATTGGCCACTTAGGTTTCACCATCAATTCTCCAAAGTTTGAGAATTTAGAATACCTCTATTCAAAATATATATATCTGAGGGAGTTTGGTTGGAGAATCTTTAAGCGGGTTTGCACTTACTTGAAAGTCCTGAAAAAGAATAAAAAGTTTTGGACGTTATTGGTGTAGAAATCATTTTTAGCTTTGATTTGTTGATTGGATTGAGTCAATGTCTTATATTGTCATTATTTTACACCAAAGGAAGCATTTGAGTTCATTCGCTAGGAATATCCAATATTCATCGTGCACATATGTCATGTTTGTATGCATTGATTTTCCTATCAAATTTGATCACACCCATTCATTTCCGTCATCATCGACTTGGTTGTCCTGTGTTTATTCATGGTATGATTTTGTTTGCAATTTTTTTGAAAAATTCAAAAAATAGTTGTGTATTTACTTGTGACACCCCGTCATTGCTTGTTTGCATTATTTCTCTCATTTGTCTATTTGGGGACATCATAAAAAGGGGGAGAATGAATATTCTTATTATGGGGGAGTTTTTTGAACTTTTGAGCTTTCTCATAAATTGCTATATATTTTTATCTCATTTCAAACTCGATACGTCACTTGGTATTTACTTTATCTCATGTGTGTAGGTACTACATTGATGATCAGTGAAATACACACCCTGATGAGAAAAGCGTTGAAGATTCCTGAAAAGTTGAAGAACAAACGATGAAGTCTTATTCAATTGTACCTTTTCAGTTTTGGGTTCATGAGAGGGTAGATTTGTATAGGCAATTTCATACTTGATAATTCGGATGTTTTTATGTTCGTACCGGCATAGACATAGGGGGAGATTTGTAAGGATAATTTGTCTATCATTTATTAGTTATGTCATACGCCGTCACACCGTTGAAGAATATTCAAGCCCGAATCTACGTCAACGGATCCGAATATCAAAAAGAAGAAGGAATCAAATTTTTGCAGAGCCGGACCGATCCGCCCAGAATAAAAGAACCGATTCTCCTGCGAATCGGTCTGCCTCATACCCGGACCGGTCCGTCTCAGACCCAGACCGGTCCGCCTGGGATAAACACAAAACATATCATGTTCAGATTTTCAAGGCCCAGGACTTCTTATTTAATCCCACTACGGGGAGTTTGTTTAGCAAGACTTCCACACGCTTTTCAGAGTACAAAAAACTCTAAGTCTTCACCTGTTGAATCCCAAGACTCCAGTTTTTTATTGATTCACACAACCTCTCATACATTTGTGAATTTGTTTGTAACCCTAGAATACAACCAGTTGCTGTTCAACCCTTGTAGAGAAGACCGTTCTTCTTCTTCATTGCATCCCTCCTGGAAAGGGATATTTCCAACCGTCGACTACAGAATCCGACACTTGAGGGTAATTCTTAGTCACTTGTATTTTCATTGTAATCTGAAATTGTACAGTTATAATATTATAATGAAAATAAATGGTTTTACCCCTTTGGGGGATTTTTCCTCAATTGTGTGTGTTTGATTAATCTTCATGATCTACTTCTTGATTCAATCACACCTAGTTGCTTGTTTAGGGTTTATTTGGGTTAAACTTAATTTAATTATATAATTTCCTCATTTGAGCGCACACGCGTACTCTTCTCAGCTAAAGCCCCACAAGAGGAATTTCCCCACTCATGACCTGGAGTTAGCTGCAGTCGTTTTTGCTTTGAGGATATGGAGACATTATCTCCTGGGGGAGCAGTTCACGCTATTCACGGATCACAAATCACTTCAGTATCACTTCACTCAGAAGGATCTGAATATGAGGAAGAGGCGATGGCTAGACTTTGTGAAAGACTATCAGTTTAATATTCAGTATCATCCTGGTAAGGCTAATGTGGTGGCAAATACATTGAGTCGGAGACCGACTGGGGAGATATCAGAAGTATGGGAAGCGAAGTGGAGAGAACTTCGATACGAGGATGATGTAGCCAGGGCATGCATGTCAGCATTATACATCACACCGAGATCATTATGCGGGTTGTGAGGGCTCAGGTAGAGGATCAGACCTGTCGGGATAGGGTGAGCCAGTTTCTAGCTGAGGGAGCAGAGGGTTACTCGATCAGCTCGGAGGGAGGCTTACGCCATAATGGGAGGTTGATTGTTCCAGAGGATGCGGAGTTGAGGCACGCTATTATGACAGAGTCTCATGGGTCAAGATTCGCGGTACATCCCCGTGGGGATAAGATGTATCAAGATATGAGGAGGTAGTATTGGTGGGCAGGAATGAAACGGGACATAGCAGAGTTTGTTTCGAAATGTGCTACATGTCAGCTTGTGAAAGTTGACCATTAGAGACCATCAGGGATGCTACAACCACTTGAAATTCCTGTGTGGAAGTAGGAGAGAATCTCTTTGGACTTCATTACAGGGTTACCGATATCGCAGAAGGGTCACGATTCCATATGGGTCATTGTGGATCGGTTGACCAAAGTGGCCCACTTCCTTCCAGTTCGCACAGACTTTGAGATGATGCATTATGCGCAGCTATTCATAGCAGAGATTATTAAGCTGCACGGGGTACTGATAAATATTGTGTCGGATAGGGACAAGATCTTTATGGCCCACTTTTGGCAGAGTTTTCAGGAGGCTATGGGCACGAAGTTACGTTTGAGTATAACCTATCACCCACAGACTGACGGACAGACCGAGAGAGTCAATCAGATGCTGGAAGATATGCTTAGAATGTGTATTCTAGACTTTGGGGGAGGTTGGGAGAAATATCTCCCTCTGGTAGAGTTTTCGTATAACAACTCTTACCAATTCACGATTGACATGGCACCATATGAGGCACTATACGGGATACCTTGTCGTTCACCCGCTTGTTGGTTAGAAGTGGGGGACAACAAACTATTGGGGCCTGAAATTGTTCAGGTGACATCTGCCAAGATAGAGCTGATCCGAGGGAGGATTCTAATAGCTCAGGATATGCAGAAAAGTTACGCTGACCCTTAACGGAGACATGTGGAGTTAGAGGTTGGGGATCAGGTATTAGTCTGGGTGTCCCCTATGAAAGGGGTGATGAGGTTCGGAAAGAAGGGTAAGCTAGCACCGAGGTACGTGGGACCTTTCCCTATTATCGAAAGGTCGGGGCCTATAGCCTACAGGCTGGGATTGCCGGAGCACCTTCAGCGGATACATGACGTGTTCCATATGGCATCGCTGAAGAAATATCGCAAGAGCGAGAGGGCCTTCTGGCACATTCCACTTGAGGAAATTGATTTCTAGCCAGACATCTCATATGAGAAGAGACCGGTGGCTATTCTGGATCGGAGCGAGAGAAAGTTACGATCCAAGGTTGTTCCACTAGTTAGAGTATAGTGGGATCATCACAACGTTAACGAGTCTACCTGGGAGCGGGAGGAGGATATGCAACAGCAATATCCAGAGCTTTTCATCACAGGTATGACCTAATTTCGGGGATGAAATTCCTTTGTAAGGGGGGGGGGGGGGGGAGTATGTAACACCCCGCATTTTCATGCATTAGATATTTAATTAATTCGGGAATTGAAAAAAAAATTGTGAGTCGTAATTTTAATTGAATTAATTAGGGAAGTTTTATTTAAATATTAATCGGGGAGTGAATGGTTAATATTTACGGGAATTTATTTACTAAGTGAATAGTAATTATTTATTTAAGTCATTTCGAGTATTAATGACAGGGTATGCACTTACCTCAACCGGGAGTCGGTATAGACAATAAGGGGTGGGGGATAAGTATTTTCATAAATTAATTCGGATGCCAATTCTGAGTGTACGGTTGAGTCCGGATGGACCGAGATAGTCAGAAAAGTGTACCCGGGGTAGTAAACGAGTCACGGGGCATTTTTAGACATAGCCGGGCCCACACGGGGAAAATTGGGTCATTTGGGCTTGGCCTATTAGGCAAAAAATGGGATTTAGGTAAATTAATGAATTAGAAGAAATAAGAAAACGGCTGATGTGAGTTTAGGAAAAGGGTTAGTGTGTTAAGAAACCCTAATAGCAGTTAAAGGCAGATTTGGGGATCACGAGAAAGCCAACAAGGGTCATCTTGAACCTGGAACTCATCTCCAAATTCAGACTCTACGAACCTTAAGGCAAGTGTTAACTTGATGTAGCATATAAAAATGTATTTCGATTCATATTCATGTGATGTGTGTATTTAAGGAAATTCGTTTTGGGTGTTAATGGCAAAATCTGATTTTGAAGATAATAATCTGATTTACGGAATTTGAAAAGGGTTTATGTAAAAATCTGAAATTTGTATGTTAATATATATCTGGTAGGATGTTATCTGGGTAATTAGAAATGTATTTAATGATGGAATTTGGGTTTTGAATGAGTAAAGGGTTAAAGATGGCTTTTTCCCCAAATACATAAATTATAGTTAATGGACGAATTAATGATGTTGGTGGACATTCTGGAGGTCCCTAATAAGGTTTCTAACATGTATTAATGTTAAGAGGGCTTAAGGTTGCTGGTAGAGAAAACTAGGGTTTGGGAAAAATCATCCATGGCTGAATCTGTCTTCGCGAAGAAGACGAAGACCTACTCGATCGATCGATCGAAGGTCTGGGGTCGATCGATCGATGGTCGGCAGATTTTGACAGTTCGCCCAGTTTTCTTTTATTTGAAGAAAATTTTAATTTAATCTTTTCCATGAATTAATTTGGTGAGAAATTTATACGTGGGTTTTAAATCTAATTAATGGTGAATAAAGCTAATTTAGAATTTGGAGACGACTTAGTGTGACATCGTAATTTAAAATTGTTGGGTTGTGGAGAAATTAGGTGTGACACACTAAGGTTGAATTTTTGGGAAGGTGTTCAAAAGGATTAAATATAGATGTAGTGAACAAGTCCGGGAATAACGGTTGAGGAATACTAAGTGATCAATCTTATTTAGGTAAAGGCTAAATAATTCGGGAGTCGAGAAGTTAGACTCGGGTGAGGGTAATTCGGACTTCGAGAGTAAGTCCAATTTTATGGTGGGGGCGACACCAAAGGTGACTTAATTAATTAATGTGAGAATTAATTAATAATTAGAGTTGGACCATAAACTCTTAATAAATTAAATAAGCTTATTTTACGAGTTTTGTACATGGTGTAGCCGGGACGTTTTATATTTATATATATATACGGAGTGTGATAGTATATATATATATATATATATTTATAGTGTGTGTGTGCATTAATATGAGTGATTGAATATTATTAGTATGTACTATAGTGCTAAAGGGGGAGGTTGCGCGCAGTGGATGAATCCCCTAGCTTGAGGAGTAGGGCGAGTATAATCCCAGGTCATAGCGTCCGTTATATGGGTGACGGGCATCTCACTTTCAGGGAAGGAATATGACCGCCTCCAATTCGTATGTTAAACTAAGTTAGTGAGCGAATCAAACTTGGATAACTAGGTTACGTAAATACACCTAGTGGGATAGCACTTGGGAAAATTTATATTTTGTGAGTATTTTTACTCGGTCGAAAGTTTGTATTAAATGTTATTTCAGTATGTTTGTGAATACTGTAATATGATTAAATATATATTTAGGTAAATAATTATATATGGGATAATTAATACATAGTGAAAAATGTATTATGTGCATAACAGTTGTGAATGTTATATGAAATTAAAAGGAGTAATGATTTAATTAAGTTTGACGTTTATAATAACTTAAAAATCATGACTTAAGGCATACTCGGTTAGAGTAAGTAAAATTCAAGGGTTAAAATAAGCATTGGGTCAGGAGCGTAGGACCTAGTAAATTAAATGGAAGCGTTAGTAGTGCACATTAGAGAAGGGGTGAGTAAGTCCTCAAGAGAGTGCGACACTAACTAAAATATGAAGAGCATGCATATTTATTTATTACTGCAAGTTAATCATTTGCTAAATATTTTCAAATGTTTTTGGGTACTAACCCTTGCTATAAATTTTTTTAAAAACCTTTTAGGTGTCTAGCCACAGGGACGCTAGGCTTGACTCTATTCCAGGTATCCTTTGCTACAGCACATGTGGATGTTGCGGGGGTTTTGATAGACGCCTCCTTCTTTCATTCGTGTAGAGACTCTCTAGTAGTTATCCGAGCTTGTCGCTCACAGTTCATTTATCAGTATTAGACTTGTTGAGATTTTCTTCTGATATTTACTTGTTTTTGAATATTTGGACCGATGGTTTATTCGGTTAGGTGTTTTATTTGCGGATGGTTATTTTAATTAACTGTGATTGTGTATTATTTTATGTTCCGCATGAGTTTTATTTAATTAATTGAAAGATAAAAATTGGCACCAGTCTACTTTTCTCACTTAGGTGGTTAGTAATTAAAAAGACGACAGTGATGCTAAGAATGGGCCAACTGAGAAACCTTTTCTAACTTGATTTAGGACTGATCACCCGGGATTAATTAGGCAGGGTGTCACAGATGCCCATTGTGATTTTCACCAAACTTTCGACCATACAACTGACCAATATTTCCATCTTCGTAATGTAATTCAAGGTCTAATTGATCGGGGAGTCATCACCCACCATCTAATCCTAAGATAATTACTATTCATAATCCACTCCCAAATCATGAAAATGATATCTTCCTAAAAGAAGAACCAAAGTTTGACCCATCCACTAAGATTGCACCCAATAAATCATCCAATATACCAGAATATTCGCCTAAACCCTTCAACGTCTGTCCATATTTTCTCCTATACCCTACCTATTTTGCTGATCAGGCTCTATTACTTCTTACTAGGGCATGCATTGCCGTCCGGGCTCATTCGGTAGGGATAGATATGGAGTTGCTTGCAATACTGAATCAACTTCTAGAGTTTGGGCTAAAATTATTCTCTGAGATGATTATTGACTGTCAGAAGTTCAGCATACTGTTCATGGAAGCTCAGAATTGGGCATGAGAATCAGATGATTAGGTTGTCCCCCTCATTGAGGTCAGTTTAGATGATTCCACCCAGATTATGGCAGATATGTTTCGATAGACTGGTAAGATTTGCAGTATCTTCGAGCTACTCATAGCTTTAAAACTACAAGGGCGTATAGTCCCTTCAAATCTGCATCTCCCCACTAAGTGGGAAGATTTATACGAAGAGGAAGTTGAAGTTGTGGAATGCATTAATTTTTTATGGAAAGAAGACATCATTTCCACCGGATGGGGGGACGAGTTTGAGCATTCAGATGAAGAGCAAGGCCCAAAAAAGATCAACCTGATAATTAATGCATTCAAAATTATATAATTTGAAGATCTGCTAGGAGAGATCAACAAGGTGGTTGAGAAACCACGGATTAGTGAGGAAACAAGGTTCCTATTCTTCCCCTATTCTGTAAACCATATGACAAGGTATGGGAGGCACTACCAGCTTCCGAATCCTCAAATCAATGACTGATAAGGGAAAGGGTGTTGAGGGACTCCCAATGCCAGGAATAACCATCGATGATGATACGAGAAATCGTCCACTTGTCATTCTCATACTAGAAAGTCAAGTATAAGGTTCTTAATAAGTAATAGAGCAAGTAAAGAGAGATAAAAGATAAGATATAGAGTGGTTAGGCCATAATAATGAGCCTACGTCCCCTTGGTGTCACACTCTCATTATGTATGCTATTTGATACATAGTAATTTATCATAGAGATGCGTACAATCATGAGAATATAAGAGAATACATGTTTACGAGGATTCCGATGTGACGAAGAGATGACTAAGATGATAGAGAGTATCCCCCAAGCTAGACCGAGTGGTATGGAGAGCTTCGTTATCTCGAATCTATGTATTAACACTGGTAATGTACCTAGAACTCGAGTGAGGAATAATGAATCTTTCCTTATCTTGAGGTGAGGACCTCTATATATAGGAGGTATGCATTTTACTGTTGTTGTGATGAGGAGATGCTGTCTCCAACTGATTAATGACTATAGGGGTTGTGGCATGTATCTTGTAAATGGGGATTTAGTCTGTATATTCAGGGTTACGGCATGTATGTAAGGCATTTATGTATCCAACAGTAATTAGGGATCGCGGACGATAGATGATAAAACTTTAGCCTTTGTTCCGCTACAGGTGGTGCAATATCTGTACTATCAATAAGCCCCCAAGTCGTAATGCCAAGAGATTGCGATTGGGGTTGCGACTGAGTAATCATGTCTTCTCAAGTTGCCGCGATATTTCCAAGGGGACGCTTCATCTTCCCGTTCCCTCTTATATAAATTGTATCGGCCGTGGACTTCATTCCGTTTCCCAAATCTCTGAGAGCATATTGAGAGAGAATTTCTGCACGTTTGTCTCCTTGCATTTTTGGCAATTTCTAGCAACTACAAGTGGTGGTTATAAGGTGGTTGAAGGTGGTTCGAGGCTGAGCATTGGAGGTTTCTTCATTTCCAGGTAATTTTCCAACCATTTTTCACACTTCTGCATTTTTGCTTTGAATCTGCGTACTAAATTCATTTTCTATCACATGATTATCTGAGAAAACACCCACCTGATTGATAGGAACTTTAGGATTTTGATTGATACACACTCATGTCTTTGTAAAAATAATTTTGGCTTCTCCAAAAATTAAACTCTTATTTGTCAATTTCTCCATGAATTGAGCTTGCTTGAATGATTACTCATTATAACTTCAATTGCAAAATAACTACTGTAATAATTGCTCTTGAATACGATTGTAGTAAATAATTTCTCCTGTCCTTTGAATCGATCTTCATATGATAGATATAGGCTTCTGTAGATGAAATTTGTTGGCCAAATGTAGACTTTTAGGTTTCTGACTTTGTTTTTGATGTTCTTGAGAGGGACCTTTTGTATTCTAGGGCTTTTGATCTTTGAATTATCCCAGATTAAACACTGACCTATTTGAGTGAGCGGCCATGGCATGATAAAATGCCCCTTTAGTAAATTAAAGTTGTCCTGAACCAATGCAACCTTCAATTTGTTTAATAAAATTCTGCAGCATGTAGTAAGTAAATACCGCGACATGTAGATATTTGGCTGCGGCCTGTAGCAACTCTTATTTGATAGAATATTCCTTTCATTAGGTTCTCAGATTAGAGTTCACGGCATTTATCCCATAGCTTAATGAACACGACATGTAAGAAGATAATATATATTCTTACCCTAAAACAATATGTCGCGACGACAATTAACTTCTAGGGCTTAGAATCCAACACTTGGTATACTTGGCCAATTTTTCCTAACATTTCTTGTTCGTCCTCAAAGTGACATATCATTACACATGTCATGTCTTATTAGAGGCCTTAGGACCATATTGGTTGCGGCACCTAACTGTGGACTCTATGCTTTTTAGGTATTGCTGCATCCATATGAACTTTGACCCAAACGAATTTTTGAGAGGTTTTGTAATAAACATTTTGGAGCCTCTCCTCCCGAACTTCCTTCAGTGCATCCTTTGGGGACAATATGGTTGTGCCAGTTGAGATATTTCTCTAATTGTGTAGTGTTATATTCAGACTCAGATTCCGCGGTCATGGAGGAAGGGGTTAATTCAAGTAATCAACCTATAGATATAGATGAGAATGTCACGATAGGGGGTCCCTCTGAGGTTAGGGATATACCCGCTAGCACATCTGAGAGAGCTGAGAGACCTCTTGCTCTATAAACCAAGAGTGGGTTGATCAGGTGGCTGAAGCCTTTGAATTTCCTGAGAATTTGACATGCTCAGCCCCTATCGCAAGACAAAAGACATGAACGGTATTTATTGATGATGGGGTCTGCTTTCCCCTACACGCATTCACATATGGGCAGCAGCTGCCTGTCCCTGTTCCAGTTAGAAGAATTTTCCAGACGATGAATTTATCCCCAACCCAATTAGATCCTAATGGATGGAGGACAATTCTTGCATCCGTAGTGTTGTGGAAGAAGAAATTCAAGAGAGACATTACTCCTGCGGAGTTTTTCCACTTCTACCGCCTAAAGGAAAACTTGGTAAAATTTACGAGGTACTATTACTTTTTTGTCCACGATAAAGATGAGAGACCCTTTATTCTGGGAGGGCTATCAGTCTAAAGAACTGGAAGGCTAAATATTTTTACATTTATGGAGAAGGGTGGGAGATCCACCCACAAGAGATTGAGAGGAAGAAATCCTTTAGGATACCATGACTGTGGGGATGTCCCTCTAAGATTTGTAAATATTTTTGAATAACGGTCGCGTCCCCTTTTTGCAGTTGTATATGATTCTCTATGTTTTTCTTTTGAACCAACCTTTGCATTTTTCTGCAGCTCTTGACAATTTGTAGCTGAGTGAGCGGCAAGTGAAGAGGGTCATTGAGGCCGCGACAGTTCTTCCTGACAAGAAGAAGTTCAGTACTCTTGTAACCTCTGCTTCAATAGGCAAAGGGAGGTTTCTTTCCCAACAAATCTATTCCCAAAGAGATTGGTGCTTAAGGTAATACTATTTTCTCTAGTTTTTGATTCCGCGACAATTTTTTTTAAAGATTTGGATATTGACTTTGCTTTATTTTTTCTCAGGTGAGGAGATTGATAGGTCTTTGTGAGAAACTCAGCTTGCTGAGATAGACGAGGACGCGGTTGTTCTCAATAACACTGCTAGGCAGAGGAAAAGGAAAAGGACCAAGTCCAAAGCCACTGCCGCAGTCACTTCAAGTAACTAAGATGAGCCTACCGCACTAACTCTACAGTCTGCGGGTCAAAATAATCATGTCGTTCCCTCCGACCAGCCAGAGGGTCAAACAACTCCTGTCGCACCTAACACTCAGGTTGAGTAAGTAACTCCTCATGATAGGCCTGAGGGGCATTTTGATGATGACATTGGATCTCACTTGGCCACGGCAGGTCTAATGCCATCTCTCTCTGACCAAGGTGGATGCGGTAGTTCGCCTATTCACGAGACAAATTCTCCTCCCCCTCCATCAATAATTGCTGTCAATATAAATTTATCACCTCCACAAAGAAGACGTCCACGACCACAACTGCCCAGGCTGGATCCTCAATCTTCTTGGGACACGACTTCCCGTGCTGTCCACAGGATAAGAAAGGCGATGGATGGAGCCGACCTACATCGGTTGGTGGATGAAGACCACGAGGGCGTGGAGTCTTATTCCCTCCACAGTCTACTGAGAGTAAGAAACTCCATCTTTTTAATAATTCTTCTTTGTAGCCTCAGTTTTATTTTCTAACTTTCAATACATTTACAGGCCAATTGAAGAAAACTTAAGCCAACATCACCTTGTGGGGACTCTTTATGTCTTCCCAACTCCACCGAAATGCTCTGATCAAGTTACATATCGGGCCCATAGTCCCTCCTTCCACCACACTACAAGAAGCAGTGAATCTGGTCTGATCCTTAACCTCTATAAGATTACTCTCTTTTTTAAAGAAGAAATCCCAAAGATCGGTCTAAACCACAACTATGCTTTAAATATCTCTGTCGAAGTGATGGGAAAAACTATCCCTCTATCTCTTGTCGATAATGGTTCAGCAATTAACGTCAACCTAATCCCTTAAATCCTATTTAAAGATAAGCGACCACGCTCTTACTTCCATCGCAGTGCATGCTTATGATAACACCCGCCGAGAAGTAATGGGATCTATAAAGCTTAAAGTAGGGGCTGGCCCTATAAATCCAATCAATGAGTTCCAAGTTATTGACATATAAATTTCTTCAACCTTCTACTTGGTCGATCGTGGATTTACAACATCAAAGGGATCTCTTCGTCTCTCCATCAAAAATTAAAATTCTTCACCGAAAGGAAAATCATCACCATTTTAGGTGACGATGATAGCATGGAGAAGGCAGGAAGTAGTAATCCAGTCCTGGAGATACAACATTGGGCGAATTACATGCTTTTATCCAATTTTTGAGTTGAACCTCTTTCACTCCCAATAAGGGATGATTTCAAAGATCGGGTCCGACTGGAGCACAACCCTCATGGCAATGTCAACGTGAATTAGATGTTTAAGAGCAAGCACTTCATGCCTGGACTGAGGCTGGAACGATGACAATAAGGAATATTAGAACCCATAGTCTTGAAGAAGGCCTTTCCTCCATGTGGCCTGGGTTATCAGCCATCATTCAAAGAAAGCAGAATTCTCCACTAACCCTGTTCCAAGCGAAGGTTAACTAATACGAACACTATTTTAGGGGATTCCTTGAATGGAAAGTTCATTAGAAAAGGTAAATATTTCCCCTTTTGGGGCTTCCTGAACGTACGATCATAGAGACAAGAAGATGAAGCCAGGTATGGAGATTTTCTTCCAAGATGACTACTCAAGGGACGAAAGCCCCCAACATCATGTGCAACCACTCACTGAAAAGATTATTGATGTTGCCGAACATTTTAAGGAAAGTAATCCCAAGGACTTCTCAACCTGCAAACACTAGGGCTGACACTCTGCATTATCCACTCAAACGCTACATCGTCAGACCCATCTATCCTGATCAAAGTTGCTAATACACCCCTCCTCAAATGGAACTATGTACCAGTCTCACCTGCAGACAAACAACTTAACCCAACTGTTTATCCCAATTTTTTTATCTTTGTTTTAATCATAATGTAATTGAGATCTTTTGTTTAACGAGGTTCTCAACGCTGTTTTTCCTAATAATGAAATAAACGAGGATTTTGAGTATCTTGCCATGCCTTACATTAATTGTCATGATTCTAATCAAAATTTTGATGATGATGATTTTGCAAATGAACAATTCTTAACCGATTTTAATAAGGTTAATAATAAAAAAATATAATCGCATTTAAATGAATGAAGATGAAACTATCATTATTAATCTCAGTTCTAGTAGCCAATTGCGTGAGATTATGATAGGGGCCACCCTTGACGAGTACGAGCATGCGTCACTCGAAGAATTACTGAAGGAATTTATGGACGTCTTCGTATGGTGTTACGATGATATTCTCGGGATCGCTCCCGAAATTTCTCAGCATGATCATCCCATCTCTTCCAGAATGTAATCCGGTCAAATAAAAATTATGAAAGATCCGCATCGAATGGTCGCTCAAAGTTAAGGAAGAAGTGGTCAAGCAATTGAACGTAGCCTTCATGAGGGTGACTAAATATCCCACATGGATAGCCAACACTGTACCCATGTCAAAATCAGGGGGAAAGGTCCTTATGTATATATACTACTGAGACTTAAACAAGTCATCTCCAAAGGACGATTACCCGTTGCCCAATATCAACATGATTGTGGATAATATGACCAATCACGACCTCAAATCATTCGTCGATGGATTTACCGAATACAATTAAATCAAGATGCACCCCGATCATCAAGAAAAAACCATTCATCATCCCTTGGGAACCTTTTGATATATAGTTATGCCATTCGGGTTTAAAAACACCGGGGCTACCTACCAAAGGGATGCTACCACCATCTCGCATGATCTGAAACATAAGGAATTTGAGGTCGATGTAGATAATATGATCATAAAATCCAAGACTAGGTAAGGTCATGTTCCCACCTTACGGAAATTCTTCGAGCAGTTACGGCACTACCAGATGCGGTTAAACCCACAGAAATGTGTCTTCGGCATCACCAGAGGAAAGCTATTAGGATTCATGACTAGTAAAAAGGGAATAAAAGAAGACCCTACAAAACTAAAGGCCATAATTGAAATTCCACCACCCCGAACGAAGAAGGAAGTACGAGGAATCTTGGGGAAATTACAATATATCGACTGGTTCATCAGTCACTCGACTTCCATTTGCGAACCCATCTTTAAGATCCTCCAAAAGGATTCCACCAAAGTCTGGAATGAATCCTTTCAGTAAACCTTTGACTAAATCAAAAAATATTTAACCCGACCTCCGATACTCATGCCATCGCAACTTGGTCTTTCTCTAATCCTAAACCTAACCGTAACAGACACTGCCACCGGGGTTCTGCTAGCCCAATTCTTTAAAGAAACCTGTCAAGAAAGGGACATTTATTATGCCAGTCATAAGTTAGACGAATACGAAGTCAATTACACTACCTCAAAGAAAGCATGTGTTGCCCTTGTCTAGGTCACTCAGTATTTACGACACTATATGATCGCCTTTCTTATCAGACTTGTATCTCAGATGGATCTTAATAAATACTTGCTCGAGAAACCTGCTTTGTCTATCCGAATGGTGCATTGGTTGATGATGCTAGTCGAATTTGATATAATGTATGTCACACTAAAAGTTAGGAAAGGGAGTTCCATCTTTGATTACCTTGCTGATTACCCTATGGAAGAAGCTGACATATGGATTTTTGAGTTTTCGGACGAAGACATCCTTTCCACCTCTCAGGAAGATATCCGTTGGAAAATTTTCTTTGATGACGTTGCTAATAAGAAAGGATACGCCATAGGGATACTACTGATCACCCTTGATGACTCTCACACTCCCATTTCTATCAAGCTAGATTTCCCCTGCACGAATAACATGACCGAGTACGAGGCATGCATAGTAGGCCTCAAGGTTGCACTTAAGAAAGGAATCCAATGACTAGATGTCTATGGGGATTCTTTGCTCATCATCGGCCAAGTTCTGAGAAAATGGAAAGTCAAAGACGAGAAACACTACACCAAAACTGGGCTAGTTGTCACGGACTTTATCCCTGACCAGGAAGGGTGGGTCGCGGATTTCGTCCGTGACCAAATCGGGCGTGACCAATTCTGGTGGTTACGGACCAAATCTCTGAGCCAGAGTCTGGTCACGGATCCCTCATAGTCACAGATGTGGTCACGACCCATAGCCCTGACCCTAATTGTACGTGCGGTCACGACCCAAATCCATGACCACATCAAGATTGAAGACCAGCTGGTCACGGACTTCCACCGTGACCAGTTCTCTTTGCCATCCATATTTGTCACCGCTTAAGATCGTGACCAGTTCTCTGTGCCATCCATATTTGTCATGGTTAAGGCCGTGACGATCCTTGCTGTGCATAAAATATTGTCATGGCTTTGGGCCTTGACTATACTTACTGTATATAAAATATTATCACGGCTTTAAGTCGTGACCAGTTTTAATAATAATAATAATAAAAATCCTCGAATCGGGAGGCTAATCGGTCAGTTGCTGCAAGTGATCTTGGGGAGACCTCGAGTTGGTCCTGTGCTCTCAAATCGGGGGTCCCATGCTCTCAAATAGAGGCGTCCCGTGACCACACGGTCATGGTACCCGTGTAGGCATTCTGAAATATGGGTCGTGATCTAAAACTGGGGATCCTGCAATAATGCAGTCCGCTCGTGCAGCCTACGTTGGTCCCGTGCGAGGTGTTGGCGCCGCTCACGGGGCCATTTGGGGGGCGCTAAGGGGTTTCACCCCCCGATGACACATTTTAAAGCCTAAATGTGGATATTCTCTATTATGGGTCGTGCTCTCAAACTGGGGGTCCCGTGTCCAAGCGATCATCTCGTGCGGGCTACATTTTTCCTGTGCGATGTGTTGGCGCCGCTCACGGGGCCGTTTGGGAGGCACTAAGGGATTTCGCCCCCCTGGCGGCACCTTTTCAAGCCTAAGTGCGTATATTCTCTGTTATGGGTCGTGCTCTCAAACTGGGGGTCCTGTGTCCATGCGATCGGCTCGTGCAGGCTACTTTTGTCCCGTGCGAGGTGTTGGCGCCACTCAAGGGACCGTTTGGGGGGCGCTAAGGGTTTTTCCCCCCGACGGTACCTTTTCAAGCTTATGTGTAGCTATTCTCCATTATGGGGCGTGCTCTGAAATCGAGGGTCCCGTGGCAATGCGGTCGGCTTGTATGGACTACGTTGGTACCGTACGAGATGTTGGCGCCGCTCACGAGGCCGTTTCCTAAAGGGGTTTCGTCCCCCCCCCCCCCCCCCCCGATGGCACCTTTTCAAGCCTAAGTGTGGATATTCTCTGTTATGGGATGTGCTCTCAAACCGGGGGTTCTATGGCCACACGGTCGGCTCGTACGGGCTACGTTGGTCCGGTACGAGGTGTTAGCCCCCCTCACGGGGATGTTTGGGGGCGCAAAGGGGTTTCACCCCCGATGACACCTTTTCAAGCCTAAGTGTGGATATTCTCTATTACGGGCCTTGCTCTCAAATCGGGGGTCACGTGGAAATGCGGTCGGCTCTGCGGGCTACGTTGGTCCCGTGCGATGTGTTGGCACCGCTCACGGGGTCGTTTGGAGGGAGCCCCCGACGGAACCTTTCAATCCTAAGTGTGGATATTATCTGTTATGGGTCGTGCCCTCAAACCGGGCGTCTTGTGGCCACGCGATCGGTTCGTGCGGGCTATATTGGTCCCGTGCGAGGAGTTAGCGCCGCTCACGGGTTCATTTGGTGGGTGCTAAAGGGTTTCGCCCCCCGATGACACATTTTCAAGCTTAAGTGTGGATATTCTCTATTTATGGCCGCGATCTCTAACTGAAGGTCCCGTGGCCATGCGGTCAGCTCATGTGGGCTATGTTGGTCCCGTGCGAGGTGTGGCGCTACTCACGGGGCCGTTTGGGGGGCGCTAAGGGGTTTCGCCCCCCGACGGAACCTTTTCAAGCCTATGTGTGGATATTCTCTGTTATGGGTCGTGCTCTCAAACTGGGGGTCCCGTGTCCAAGCAGTCAGCTCATGCGGGAAACATTGGTCTCGTGCGAGGTGTTAGCGCCACTCATGGGGCCGTTCGGGGGGGGGGGCTAAGCGGTTTCGCCCCGTGACGACACCTTTTCAAGCCTAAGTGTGGATATTCTCGATTATGGGTCGTTCTCTCAAACCGGGGGTCTCATGGCCATGCAGTCGGTTCGTGCGGGCAACATTGGTATCGTGCGAGGTGTTGGCGTCGCTCGTGGGGCCATTTGGGGGGCGCTAAGTGGTTTCTCCCCCCGATGAAACCTTTTCAAGGCTAAGTGTGGATATTATCTATTATGGGACGTGGTCTCAAACCGGGGGTCCCGTGGCCACGCGATTGGCTCGTACGGGCTACCTTGGTCCCGTGCAAGCTATTGGCACCACTCGTGGGGCTGTTTGGGAGCGCTAAGGGGTTTTCCCCCCGATGGAACCTTTCTAAGCTTAAGTGCGAATTGTCTATGTTGGGTCATGCTCTCAAACCGGGGTCCCGTGGCCACACGATCGGCTTGTATAGACTACGTTTTTCTCGTGAGAGGTGTTGGCGCCGTTCACGAGGACGTCTGGGGGAGCTAAGGAGTTTTCCCCCCAAAGGTACCTTTTTAAGCCTAAGTGTGGATATTATCCATTACTGGATGTGCTCTCAAATCGGGGGTCCTGTGGCCACGCGGTCGGCTACTGCGGGCTACGTTGGTCCCGTGTGAGCTGTTGCCACCACTCACGGGGCCGTTTGGGGAGTGCTAAGCAATTTCACCCCCTAATAGAAAATTTTTAAGCCTAAGTGTGGATATTCTCTATTATGGGCCGTGCTCTCAAGTCGGGGGTCATGTGGTAGTGAAGTCAGCTCGTACGGGCTACGTTGGTCCTATGCGAGGTGCTGGCGCCGCTCACGGGGCTGTTTGGGGGGTGATAAGGGGTTTCCCACCCCGACGATACCTTTTCAAGCCTAAGTGTGAATATTCCTAAGTGTGAATATTCTACATTACGGGACGTGGTCTCAAACCCGAGGTCCCATGGGCACACGATCGTCTCGTGCGGGCAACGTTGGTCCCGTACGAGCTATTGGCGCATTCACGGGGCCGTTTGGGGGGCACTAAGCCGTTTCTCCCCCTGATGGCACCTTTTAAGCCTAAGTGTGGATATTCTCTGTTATGGGTCATGATCTCAAATCGGGGGTCATGTAGCAACACGGTCGGCTCGTGCGGACTACACTGGTCCCGTAAGAGGTACTAATGTCGCTTACGAGGCCGTTTGGGAGGCACTAAGGTGTTTTACCCCCCGAAGGTACCATTTTAAGCCTAGGTTTGGATATTCTCTGTTATGGGTCATGCTCTAAAATTGGGGGTCACGTGGAAATGCAGTCGGCTTGTGAAGGCTACGTTGGTTCCGTACAAGGTGTTAGCGCCACTCACGGGATCGTTTGGAGGGTGTTAAGGGGTTTCTCCCCCCGACGACACCTTTTCCAGCCTAAGTGTGGATATTCTTTGTTATGGGTCGTGCTATCAAATGGGGCATCTCGTGGCCACGCGATCGGCTCGTGCGGGCTACGTTGGTCCCATGCGAGGAGTTGGCGTCGCTCATGAGGCCGTTTGGGGGGGCACTAAGGGGTTTCACCTTTCGACGGCACCTTTTCAAGCCTAAGTGTGGATATTCTCTGTTTATGTCCGTGCTCTCTAATCGTGGGTCCCGTGGCCACACAATCAGCTCATGCGGGCTACGTTGGTCTCGTGCGAGGTGTGGCACTACTCGTAGGGCCGTTTGGGGGAGTTAAGGGGTTTTGCCCCCCGATGACACCTTTTCAAGCCTAAGTGTGGATATTCTCTGTTATGGGAAATGCTCTCAAACTGGGGGTCCCGTGTCCACGCGGTTAGCTCGTACGGGCTACATTCGTCCCGGGCGAGGTGTCGACGCCGCTCATTGGACCGTTTGGGGGGCGCTAAGGGGTTTTGCCCCCCGACAATATCTTTTCAAGCCTAAGTGTGGATATTATCTGTTATGGGTTGTGCTCTCAAACCGGGGGTCTTGTGGCCACGTGGTCGGTTCGTGCGGGCTATGTTGGTACCGTTCGTGGTGTTTGCATTGCTAATGGGGACATTTGGCGGGCGATAAGTGGTTTCTCCCCCTGACGGAACCTTTTCAAGCCTAAGTGTGGCTATTCTCTTTTATGGGATGTGCTCTCAAATCTGGGGTCCCATGGCCACGCGGTCGGCTCGTGCGGGCTACGTTGGTCTATGCGAGCTATTGGCGCCACTCACGGGATCGTTTGTGGGGTGCAAAGGGTTTTTCCCCTCGACGACACCTTTTTAAGCCTAAGTGTGAATTGTCTCTGTTATGGGCCATGATCTCAAACCGGGGGGCCCGTGGCCACATGGTTAGCTCGTGCAGGCTACATTGGTCCCGTGCGAGGTGTTAGCGCCACTCACGGGGTCGTTTGGATGACGCTAAGGGGTTTCACCCCCCAACAACACCTTTTTAAGCCTAAGTGTGGATATTCTTTGTTATGGGCCGTGCTCTCAAACGGGGCATCTCGTGGCCACGCGATCGTCTCGTGCGGGATACGTTGGTCCCGTACGAGGAGTTGGCACCGCTCATGGTGATATTTAGGGGGCGCTAAGGGGTTTCTCCCCCCCCCCCCCCCGATGGCACCGTTTCAAGCCTAAGTGTAAATATTCTCTATTACGGGATGTGCTCTCAAATCGGGGGTCCTGTGGCCACGTGGTCGACTCGTGCGGGCTACATTGGTCCCGTGCGAGCTGTTGGCACCACTCATGGGTCCGTTTAGGGGGGCTAAAGGGTTTCTCCCCCGACGGCACCTTTTCAAGCCTAAGTGTGGATATTCTCTGTTATGGGTCGTGCTTTGAAATAGGGGTCCCGTGGCAATGCAATCGGATCATGCGGAATTCATTGGTCCCGTGAGAGATGTTGGCGCCGCTCACGGGGTCGGTTGGATGGCGCTAAGGGGTTTCTCCCCCCGACGGCATCTTTTTAATCCTGTGTGGATATTCTCTATGTTGGGTCATGATCTCAAATCGAGGGTCCCGTGACCACACAATCGGCTCGTACCAACTACGTTGGTCCTGTACGCAATGATTGCTCCCGTTAAAGGGCCGTTTGAGGGGGAGCATTAAGGGGTTTCCCATGATAGGTGTTTGCACCTCTTACAAGATCAATTTAACTCGTAGGAACCGACCGTGTGGTCACAGGACCCCAGTTTCCAGAAAATGATGATAATTTGAGAAAATCCACACTTATGTTTGAAAACGTGCCATTAGAGGGCGAAACCCATTAGCACCCCCCAAGCGTCCCCTTTAGAGGAGAGATCACCATGAACGAGACCAATTTAACTTACATGAACCGATCGCGTGGTCACGGAACCCACGGTTTAAGAATATGACGATAATTGGAGTAAATCCACACTTAAGCTTCAAAACAGTCCGTTAGCGGGGAAACCCCTTAACGCCCACCCTATAACCCCTAAAGAAGTTTGAACATCTCGTGCGGGACCAAAATAACTGGAAAGTCAATAACAAGCCAACAACTAATAATTATCCAACATCCAAACAAAAAAAAAAACAGTAATTATCCCGTACTCCTTCTAACATACTATCCAACAATAAGTCAACAACCAATAATTATCCAATAGCTAAACCAAACAAAACCAATAATTATCCCGTACTGCTTCTAACATACAGCAAGCCAACAACCAATAATTATCCAACAGCCAAACCAAACAAAACCAATAATTATTTGACTGAGCATAACATATTATAGAAAGTTAAGTTACATAAATCATATTAAACATTCGTAAAAGTAACTAAACATTCATACATCCAAGTAAAGCGCTAATACAATGTCAATATCAAAATAGGATACAAATAAGATTGACAAGGTTAACATGATATTTTGATACTCAATCTTCCTCTAAATCAACTAAAAGATCCTTCAAATTAGGGTTGTCATCAAGAGATGACTGGAACTCTTTTTGAGCTTTCAATACATCCACTTCAGTAGTTATACCCTTTGGTGCATGTACAACAATAGACCAATTTCCATCGTTTATGCACTTGGAGTAGAATACCTTATTTACGTTCTGAAAGGAACGAATAAAAGGCTCGTCGACTATGCGATCTTTACTCTTCATCTTTGATAAATCTACCATAATAAGTTTGGAGTCAGGATCAACTTTGCAAGAATTCGTAGTATCCTACACCTCTACCCAATCATAATAGAATATGGTTTCTGTGAAATCTAAGTAATCAAGTTTTAGGATTTATTGGACTATCCCATAATATAGCACCGTATTCTTTGGATTTTAATCGCTTTTGCTAGCGATATAGGCGGTCAAGGTAGAAATTGATATTCCACTATTTTGCGTTAAAAGTTTTTCCTCACATGGATATGAAATTAAATCAAAACCGTTGGTGCAGAATTTCTCAAACTCTTTCGCACAAAAATTAGGGCCTTTTGCTTGGAATGAAAGCCTGGAAGAGACACCACCTCTTTTTAGAAGATGCATTTATTAATGAATTTGTATTAAGGCATGTTTTTATCACACACGAATAGATAACCTTACACATAAGATGTGAAGTTTACCTTTTTTGATACATATGCCCTAAAATCAGTTGTCGTGCAATTTCTCCTTTGATTTTGAGAAATTTCATTCTCGTACTTCCTACGGGTAAATTGTAGAGTTTAGATTGTAAAATATAAAATACATATAATCAAAGAAGAAGAATTCAATAGCTACTCACTCTCTCCATTCTTCGATTTGATCTTGCGATTCGAAGACATAACGGACTGCTTGCTCGTATTGTATATTTGTGAGTTTCACCTCTTTAGGGTTCCCAAATGGTACTTCATCCTCAAACTCGTTAGGTTCCTCGATCGTTCCTCCTCTATGAGGATTAAACCTCCTCACCTCTTATTCTGGCATATATTCCCTAGCCTATAACGATGATTCCACAGTTATGTATTCTTCAGTAATTGACCCTCTAATATACCATGTATTATTTACATAATATTTGAAAATTTTCATCAAGAGATCAAAAGGATACATCCAACGATACCTAACAGGGCCACAGAATAAAGCTTCACCGCATAAATGCACAAGCAAGTGGATGCTGATATCGAAGAACGACGCGGGAAAATATTTCTTTAATACACAAACTGCCTCGGCTAAAGTTGATTTTGCAGCTTTAATGTGCCTTCTATTTACCACTTTTTCACAAACTAGGGTAAAACACAAACTGATGTGCATAATTTCCCGACGAAGATCTTTGTGTTTAGAGAAGCATTGTCGAAATAATAGAGGGATTAATTAGATGATTACATGCCAGTCATGAGACTTGCACTGTTTTAAGTCACTTTCTTGGTAGTTAATGACCCTATGTAAATTATCAGAATAACCAGTTGGAGTCTTCAAGTTGAACAACGTGTCTAAGAGGATCTTCTTCTCACTAGTATTCAAAGTGAAAGCAACTGGAGGGGTAGAAATTATTCCTGTTATAGGATCATTTTTTAACAAGAGTTTCTTCTTTAGCTTCATATCCTGTAGATCTCGACGGGACCGCTCTCTATCTTTGGAATGATATCCACTCAGACATGTTCTTATCAGATGTTTTGTAACATTCTTCCCCGTGTGCATCACATCAATTGCATGCCTTACACAATGATCTTTCCAATACGAAAAATAAAAAAAATATTAATCTCCCGGACCATGGTTTTGCTTTAGTAGGGTCGTTAGGATCTCCTCTTACTTTACGCTTTAGGTTTACAAACTTGAGGTTTTTTCCTACGTACTTATTCCCCATAGCCGCAGCAGTCGACTTCTCCTCGATTTGCTAACCAGAAAACTGAGCAGGTTGTATCCGATGCTCGTGACCAATAGGATAGAAGTTAGAGTTGTCATTCCTAAAAGGGTGACTGGTCAGCAGAAATCTATGATGACCCGTGTAACTCATCTTACTACTATCTTGTAGCCATATGGCTTCAGTTTCCTCCCATATATAGGACATCCATAATAACCACAAACATTACAACCGAATAAGGTCCCATTAGCAGGAAGGTCGTGGATCACCCACATCATCATTGGTTTATGTGTGAACTCTTCACCCTTATGAGAGTCGAATGTTGTAACGCCTTTATCCCAAAACTCTTTAAGCTCTTAGATTAATGGGTCTAAGAATATATCAGTATCATCACCCGAAGCCTTCGACCCGAGTTTCAATAAAGATAATAATGTGAATTCCTTTATCATGGATAGTGTCAAAGGGAGACTTAAAGGCGCCATTAGAATTGGCCAATAACTTTTACTAGTACTTAAATTATCGAAAGGGTTAAACCATCAGTTGAGATTGCAAGACAAACGTTACATGGTTCGTTTGTAAATTCATAGTGTCGTGCATTTGAAATTTTCCAAATGAGTGAATCAATCGAATAACGCATCATATTCCCACCCACCTCGCATCGAGCGTTCCATGTCATGTACTCCGCTATCCACGGTACACTAAAAAATCCTTTTAATAATGGTCCAAGTGTAAAATACTCTAAAACCTTTTGTGGGACTTGCAAGCTCTTTTGATATTTTATAGGTTTTTCATTTATCTTATTATAAACGACATATCTAGGCTCACCGCATACTGGACATTCATCCTTCTCTCCATGTTCATTGCGATACAATATGCAATCATACTTGCATACATGAATAGATTTGTATTTTAATACCAAACCCTTCAAGCTCTTCTTCATAGTAGGATAATTGTCTAGTAACATGTTCTTTTTTGGGAGAATTTCTTTAACTCACTTAAGAATATCGGTTACGTTGTTCCCAGACAAGCCAAATTGTCTCTTCAAGTTATGCAAACCAATCATTGCATATAATTCCGATTGATCTTCATCGCAATCTTTATACAACAGTCTAGCCACATCAGATTTCAATCGTATATATTCTCGATCTGCTGGTAGTTCAGTATAAAATTGATCATTATGCACATTATTTGAATCCATAGGTTGGTGGTTTTGGTCGTGATGGACTCCGTAAGCATTGTCAATTAGGTTGGTTAATGGACGATGTGTTGGCTAATTATTTACCACTTCCATTTGTTGGTGTTATGTTATGTGGTCAGTTACCGGTAATTCTTCGGGAACATAAGGTACATATTTTTCACCATGGTATGTCCACTTATTATAATCTTGACAAATTCCCCACATTATTAAATGTAACTCAACATCTTCTAAATATTTATATTTTTCATTTGTACAATGGGTGCACGAACACGGAATCTTCTCACTTTCAAGGTTCTTAAAAGCGTATCTAATAAATTCTTGAACGCATTTAACATAACTATTAACTATTCGGTCAGTCCCCCCCATCCACTCTTTGTATTGTGTAAAATCCATTTAATAATCTTCAAATTTCAGTCCTATGTTAACATGATAAAATAAATATCGTGTTGCATAAATATCATGTTGTATAGCAAAGCACTAGTATAGTATCAAACCAAAACACTAATATAGTCAACAACGCACCAATCAATCAAACTATGCAATAACTTAAATACAAGAACACACCAATTAACGATACTACAAAACCACTTAAACTCAAATTAAATAAAATTTTCTACTGATATTATTACAACATAAGAAAAATGTTACTACATCTTCATCAAGCGATAAACTAGCCAAGTTGTAACCTAGTCTACATAATTTTTCACATAATTCCCTTCTCTACTGTTGACGTGCGCTGGAACAGTTCACAACCCTCATATACTGTATCAACCATGATCTGACACTCACCCTCCTGCAAAGGTCGATTATGTACTAAAGTTCATACGATAGTGGACATGAGTGTGCAGATCCCAACGATAAATTTACCGCTCAGGTCCTGTATATAGTATTTCTCGCCATAGTCACCATGGGTTGTTGACAATGATCCAAGACATGTGCCATGCTGAGGCGCTGAGGAAGGGAATGTAGAAGGAGTAACTATAATGTGTGGGGGGAATGGAGAATGAGGAAAATTTTGAGGAATCCCTGGAATTTGTGGAGGGAAATCGGGATGCATTGGGGGTTGCAAGGGGCATACGACCGGTTAAAAGGGACACAATCTATGTAAGTTTATCATTCACACCTCCTAATTCATTTTAAATCCCCATCGTATCCCCTTCAGTCCTAGATTGACGTTCATCGCTGGACTCAAAATGCTTATTAATAGAGGAAAGCTCGTCCATGAGAGGTGCAGTGTGTTTGAGTCTTGTTATTAACATATGCGATCCCAAACCTCTCGTCCTCCCTCTGTGGTCCTTCCCAAAGGTTGGTACGGTGGCATCATTATCAATATCCTCGATCGTGTTTGAATCTGACTGATTACTGATAAACTCTATTGATTCTAGAGTCTTGGCTAAGTGAGGAGGGAATTTATTATCTTTATCCCGTCTAGTATGCACGTACAAGTTGGACCTATTCGGTGTATTTCCTTCATTCGGGCTACCTTTCGTAATGGTTATCCACTCGTTCTTCAAATCTTCATAAGATTTTGAGCCACGCTGATGGACATCAGTTTTTTGGTCCTATTCTGCTTGTTTTTCTCCCTTTGCAGCATTTTGGAGTCCTTCGCCTCATTCTCTAGAAAATCATTCCATTGAGAGACTAGAATCTCAACGGTCGAAGGAACTTTGTCTTTGAGCACCAAAATGTCAGAGCTTGATGCTGCCTCAGGGAAATTATTCTCCCTATGGTTTCTATGATATGTTCGGAGTTGTTAAGCAATCCGAGAAAGCACCTTATTTTTTGAGTTGGAGGAAAATGAAAACCGTTTGCTGAGTTTCTTGTAGATGTCATCTTTAATAGCTTTATCTACGAGGTTCCAATTGTCAGATCCTCCCACATTCATTTTTTCCAAGGACAAACACTAGGATTTAAACTGTTGAACATGATTCTTATCCCCCGTGGGGTTATTTCCCAAAAGAGAGAAACTAATGGGCTTGTTCTCAACTAACCCGGCAGTTTTAGGAGCATTGGGCATGTCTGTTGGATTAGTGGGATGAGTACCTTACCTACTACAACTCGGAGTAGGGGAGTGAACAGTTTATGGAGTAGGGGAGTGAAAAATTGGTGGAGTTGAGTATTGCTAACCAATTGGTGATGAGAATTCTCCTTGTGGTTGTTGGTTAGAGCATTGGTTCCATTACCGCCCGACATTATCTACAAAAATAATAAAAGTTAAATCTGTATCTATAATAATAGATGCATAATTTTAAATTTCAATATGAAAATATGAATAACAAAATAAATTAGTTGACCATATATTATAATCTACCTATTCATGGTAAGACTTTAACAAAAGTTCAATGTGTCTGATCTCCATCCATTCTAAATTTGTGTTTAAAAACCTACTTAATTTTGAACGTGGGCCAATTAGGAGGAAGCGTTTCTATAATGGATGCATAGATGTCGACGACATAAACTCAAAATCTCATCCTCTTCAGCCTATTTGCAAGATCGAGTTTGACGTGCATTTGTCGTGAGACATCACAGTCTTCGTCAATGCTCTTTGTACGTAATTCTATCCATAATGGGTGATTTTTTTTGCCTTCTCCAACAGCGTAAGCAAGGTCATTGATCTATCGGGATTGTGTAAATGATATATATATATATATATATATATATACAGCTTCATCCCAACATTGTGGCAAGGAAAACAGAATACGATCGAACAAGTACTCTTGATGGAAATGAACTCCACGATTTACAAGGAAGTTAAATTTTTCGATCTTCCTATTCCCATACCAATAAACCGGAGTACCCACTTTATGAGGATCATTAATCAAAGAGGTACAAGTGTGGACCAATTGCAACCATTCATACTCTTGTTGCCATAGATTATCACTATGACTCATTTTTCCTAAGAATAATGAGCGAGGGCGTGAATATGATTCCTACAAATAATGGCTCTAATGAATCATTAACTAGTTATTGTGTATGAGGGCATGGATATGATTCCTATAAATAATGGATCTAATGAATCATCAACCGTTAATTTATTATGTTTCGAATACCTACTTTTGTCATTTAACCCAACAATCCATAAAATTAACCCTTATGTTTGGTATTTTTTTAATGGAGAGGTATTTTTTTTATATTTCAGCTTCAAACTTAAACTAACAATATCCATAAAATCAAAATTTTCCCTAGTCTGAAAATTAAACCAACAATATCCATTAAATTAAAATTTTCCCCAGTTTGAAACTTAAACAAACATTAATCATATATATGTATTTTTTTCTAGAATACAAGCACAATACACAATGATAATTTATACACACCTATGTACACACGTATACACACACACACACACATATACACACACACAATGAAATAAATAACAAGGGTTTGGAACTACACACACAATGAAAAAATTAATAAGGATTTGAGATTATATACACATGTATACACACACGTATACATGCACATAGAAATACACACACGTATACACACACACACATATAAATACACACAAAAATACACGCACACAATGAAATAAATAACATTGAAATAACTAGGGTTTGGATTACCTTTGAGATTGAGAGAATGAGAGAACTTGAGATTAAGGGAAATGAAATCGCCGGACACAGGGAGGGAAAAGTGTTTAGAAGTTTTTAAGGGAAATGAAAACCCGTTCTGTGTTTTTTAAGTATAAAGACCATGGTCACGACTTATGGCCGTGACCCCATGACGTGACCCCTTTATTTTTAACACGTCAGCGTGGAAACAAGACCATGATCACAGTCAAAAGCTGTGACTCAATCCTCAGAATGGTCATAGTCCTAAGCCATGATTATAGTGATGTGTATTTAGACCCCTGGTCACGGTCATAAGTCATGACCCCATCCATGACCACACTTGGTAGGAAAATTTGCACCATAATGGTCACGGCTGGGTCACAATTGTCAGCCGTGACCCATGCGAGTCACGGTTAAAGGCCGTGACCACATACAAGTCGATCCATGACCACATTGGGCCTTGGAATTGGTCATGCTCATTTTATATGTAGTCAAGGCTTTGGGTCGTGACCAACTGGTCACAGCTCTTGGCCGTGACCCCATTTCTGTGACCATTTTTTATTTTTGGTGTAGTGAAACTCCTACGCTTCCATGCCCACCTTGAGGAATTAGCCTCCCAAGTCCCAAAATATCTCCTTCCACTACCTGCCCCAGACAAAGAATAACTTAGCTGATTCCCTTGATACCTTGGCCTCCATGGTCGAAAGGCTCGAAGGAATAATAATTCCCCCTTCCTAATCTAAAAACAAACTAAACAAACCCACTGCTACCACATTGAGCTCATCACGAAAGAAGACTCCGATATTGCTGAATTCTGGTATTATGACATTTGGTGTGTCCTCAAGCATGGTAGGTACCCCCAGGATGCTAACAAGAAAGATTGAGAAACCCTCCGCAAGCTAGAAGCCCAGTAAATTATCTGTGATTAAACACTATTTAAAAGAACTTTTGATGGAAATTGTATCACAGGGGCTGACACTGAAGAAATCATACAGAAGATTCAAATCGAGGAATACAGACCTTACATGAATGGTCATATGCTTGCCAAAAAGATTATCTGACAGGGTTACTATTGGACCACCATGGTGCATGATTGCACCGCTTATGTCTGAAGATGCCAGAAATGCCAATAGTTCTCCAATCTCTAGCATTTACCTCTATAAAATTATACAACATGACCTCTCCCTGGTCGTTCTCCACATGGGGCATCGATATCATATGGAAAGTCACACCTAAAGCCTCCAATTGGCATGAGTGCATCCTGGTTGCCATTGATTACTTTATAAAATGGGTCGAAGACAAGTCATATGCAGTGCTGAATGTTAAAATGGTAGCCAAGTTCATTCAAAGGAACATAAAGTACCGATACGGGGTCCCCTATGAGCTAGTGTCAGACAACGAATTGTATTTCAGGGCAAAAGTCCCAGAACTGGTCCACGAGTATGGGATTCAGAGATAAAAATCTTCTTCCTACCTACCAAAAACTAACGGTGCAGTTGAAGCTGTAAATAAGAAGCTCCAAGTAATCATCAGCAAGATGACCGCGAGTTACTGAGATTAAGCCGATCGGATCCCTTACACCTTTTGAGGCCACCCCACTTCAGTCTGAACATCCACTGGGGCTACCCCTTACTCTCTAGTATACAATGTGGAAGAAGTCCTACCTGTTGATGTAGAGATAACTTTACTATGCGTGATGCTCGAAATCAAAGTCAACGAAGAAGACTGCCATCAGAGCCGTCTTGACGAGTTATCGCTCTTAGACGAAAGGGATTTGAAAGATCTATACCACATACAAGGGTACCATCGTCGGATAGCGCTATCATTCGACCGAAGATTCAAGGATCATAGTGTCCGAGAAGGGTACTTAGCCCTCAAAGAAATCATAGAACCTATCTGGGATCCTAGAGGGAAATTCAAGCCAAATTTGAGTGGCCTCTACATAATGAAGAAAATTCTATCAGGTGGTGCCGTTATACTCACTGATCTCTATGGAGAAGAGATGTCGCATCCAGTCAACCTGGATCGTCTCAAAAAATTCTACCCCTAGTCCAAAATCTCGGCGCGCTACGACTCCTTTCATCCCCCTTAAATTCTAAAAAAATCAAATCTTAATTTACCTCTACCCAGAACTACATGGGGCCTGATCCTCTAAAAATCCTTTTGATGAAATTCAGAATTTTTTTAAAACCCCAGAGGTATGTAGGCATCTCATACGATCCCCTTATTTTTCATGAAATACTATTCTTTTCTTACCTTTTAGTATGACAGTTTATTTTATCATTTACATGAACAAAAGGATTATGTATGCCTTTGCGATTGGTGTAGATAATTCAAACGTAAAACTCATCAAGAGGTACAACTAGATGATTAGAAAACCTTTTTTTGATTTCATAATGGGAAATTTTAATACAAATTACATGAAATATCAACGCAGGGAATCAAAACAACTATCCCCTCACCAAATTAGCCATCCACAAAACAAACTACCTACATTTCCCCTAAATTTTATTCCCATAACCGAACACAAAACTATACAAAGAACATCATAACCGCAGCTACAAGAAGACCCATCTCCATAATTATTTTCTCCGTCTTGAGGACCCCAAGCTCCCCCTACCTGATTGGTGTGCCGCAGGCGCTCCATGGTGCGATATGCCCGTACCAGTCTGGGAAAAACCACTACATCCCCTCCATGTCCAATACGGTAAACCATCTCTACCCAGTCTCCTCGGCCAACATCTTGGTTACTACCCTACGATAAAACCACTTCATGTAGTCCCTAGACACGTGTCAGACTCTGCCAACAGATTTGGTAAGACGGGTGGACGGTCGTCTATACTCCCACAGAGAACCCAACCACATGCGCAAGCCCTCAGTCAGATCCTCTATAGGAACAAAGTCCAATGTTCGAGATGGCACAATATGCTCCCATCCAACTTGACGTAAGAGCCACTAAGGAAAATAAAAAAAAGTTTGCAGAAGTACAACAAGTCGGACATACTGGTACTCCCCTAGTTCAAGAATAAGGTGCAACAGTACTCACCAAGACACTAACCAGTGCAAATAATGGGCTTCATTTTCTACAAACTAGTCTACCCAGTTCTCAGTGGATGGGCCAAAGATAATCAAATAACGAGAAAATAAATTTGACATAACTGGTAAAGGATATTCTAGAGGGACCGCGAGAAGGAATCTTTTAGACGACCACATAAATAACATAACATGGCTTTCCCTCAGAAAATCAAAACGACCCTCGCGCTAGGCATCTCATCCATTTAAGGTCTCCGCCAGTATCATCGCCATAGGATTACGATGGTATGCCATCCACAGAACGATATCAACGAGTTAGGGATCCACCAACAAGTCCCCAGTCACAAGTAATAGCCTCGAAGTTAGGCCAAAGACAACAACTTTAATGAATCATGCATCACCAATATCTTGAAGACGCACAAAATATAACACATCCGGGAGAGAAATCATCCCACCTGTAACCAGAGGCCGAGCTGTCGAGGGGGAATATGTAGAAATTCCTCCAATAATGCTCGAGATGATCGAGAGAATTTGAGTATGGCCACCACAACACTTGGGTTAATTCCCAACATCGCAGAAAATTCCTCGTAGATCTGACAGACCTCGTCTAAACTAAAGCAAAAAACATGGTACTTTGGGTACCAAAATTATACCGCCGCCATCAGCATGTTCTGTTCAATATGACGATTGCGCCACAAGGAAACTCGACGCATTTTGAAAGCACCGTAGTCTACGTTAAAGGAACACATGGCCTCTAAATTTTCAAGGTACATGACGAATCCAGCACTTCTAGGAAGAACCATATCAGAAAAGATAAGACATGAAGCAAGAAGTAAACAAAAGAAGGGAAATGTGGATGGGTGAAGAAAAAACTCCACTATTACCCCTTTTTATACATGAAAAACTTGGCCAAAGACAAAGACCCTACAGAATTAGGAGGAATCCCTGCCCCATCATGGACAAAGTAGATGGGGAAAGTGCAATAGAGCATTGGGGTGATTAGACTGAATTGACTTGCCGATAGGCAGGACAAGGGGTATGCCTATCGGCATCCCTTTATTTTCAAAAATGACCTTTTTTTCCTTTTCTGCCTAAATGAAAAAAACTCAATAAAAGTTATTTTTATTTTCAGAATTGTATCCTCTTTTACTCAAACTTCAAAATAAAATTAATTTTATTCCATCCTAATTCTTTTTGTGGGCTCAACAGCAAAATAAAAATGCATATAAAGTATTCACTTAAGAAAAAAATTCCTTTTCATTTTGCATATTTATGTTGCCTTGATTATATTTGTAGAAAAAAAAGAAAACAATGGGAATCAGCCCGAACCCTCCATCTCTCTCTCACACTCCCTCTCTGGGATCCCCCATCTCGACGACGAGATGAAGAGACTCCGCTACTCGAACTAGATCCTTCCCTCGATGATGGCACTAAGCAAAAAGGGACTAAAATAGAGTCCCGAATATAAGCTGTCGTAGACTCCACCCAATCTTGGATGTCCCGCAGCCAGGTAGTCGACTCCCGGACGTGTTGTAAGAAAAAACAAAAAGAGAGAAAATCAGCCATCAGAAACAAATGGAAAGAATCTGTGTGATAGAAAAATCAAAAGATATACCTATGATTGTAGGACATCCTCTGTCAGTCCCAAGACCTTCGAGTCCAGCGCATTGGGATGGTGCAGCAACCTCCACGATCCTCCCCCGGGCTGCCTGATATTGTAAGAAGGTGGTGCAAGTCGAAGTGGAACCTCCGATGCTACCATTGCAGTCAAAGTCGACGCATCTCCTACACTGTGGGTAGACCCCACTGGCCGACTCGTCCTTCTTCCTGAAGTTATAGGTTGTGGAGACATGCTCACCACATCATAAATACATGACGGCATCAACCATCTCGTCATGAAGTCGAGGTAATCATAGGTCGCCATCGTGTCCATATATAGCATATAGGGATCATCGACCATCTTCGCCACCCTGGCCTCCACTAACATCTCCCGTACCCGCCTCATATATCTTGAGGGAATCGCTGGTGGAACCACTACCTCATCCTCCATGATCTATCGGACTACTTTATCTCCCAAATACCACGCGTAGCGAAACTCATGCGCCAATAACTACCTCATCTGCGCATGAACACTGGTCACCCCCGTGTGTCGGACGGCTATCCCCCAGGGATAAAAGGTCACTTATAAAATCCCCTACAGAGAGATCAGTACTGAAAAGGAAAACCCATCAAAATACTCAAAAGAGAAGAAAAATTTACATGATCGCTCGTCGGGCCGTTCAAGACCTGATGCGCCGCTGCCAAGGTAAGGGATTTCTTCGATCGCTGGTTAGACCTATGCCACCAGTACATCTGAAAGATTCCCCCCACAGACTCATCCGGCAAACCAATCAAACGGACCTTAAGCTCGATCACGTTGTAAAACCACATCTGCGAAAGAGACAAAGGTCAGAAATTAGATGAAATAAAAAAGAAAAGAAGATGCATAAAGTAAAAACGCAATAAAATAAAATTACCTCCAGAAGGTATGAGGCCCAAGTAAAGGTCTGCTGGCAATACCGGCTAAAAGCATCCAAAGAAGAATAATGGGTCGCCAAAGTTAGGCTCCCTCAGTCATAAAAAAAGATGTTCGAAAACACCCTCAAATATGGCAAAAACCACAGGTAGACAATGTTGTCGCTCGACGCCACTAAAAATCCTCCCAGGAGTAGCAAAATAAATAAATGGGCCAGTTGACGCACTTGCAGCCCATATGTCGCATAGATCTGCTAGCTCATAAGAGTCTCCCTTAAAGCAGAAATGCAGATTGAGTCACCCGATACTATCCGACCCACATCTCCCAATGCCACCTCCACCGTCACCGGCCTCTCCCTCAATGTACGGTCAACCTCTATGAGAGTCACGATCATATCCCCAAAGCCCAAGTGGAAAGTGTGGGTAGTGTCCCACCTCCTCTCTCCCAAAGAATAAAGAACATTTATCGAATGCATCATCTCATCTACGGTAGAAACTAAGCTGCCAAAGCCAGCTGAGGTGACCACCCAATTCACCACCAAAAGAAGGTTCTCCCACACAACTCGAAACCCAATAGTGCCTCGATAATGCAGACTCGAAGCAGAAATATCGGTCTGACAAAGCAAAAGAAAAATCCTTGTCAAACCTCAAAAAGAAAATGAGGAATGCAAAAAAGGAATACCAAAAGTGATCAATACTTACACAACCACTAGGGTTCACCAACCTAGAATATCGATGTCGCGAAGGCTCTCGTAAAAAAGTACGATCATCCCCCACTAACTCGAACAAATCAAAGGCATTCTCATTGCCTAAAGCCAAGGGAACTCTGGCCCTCCACTCTAAATTGGCCTTGTCGTCAACACCAAGCCACGCCATGTGAGCCTCACTGCTAGAAAAGTCCGCCATTTCTTAGTTTTTGAAGAGAATGAAGCTCTAGAGCAGAATGCAGAAGATAAAGGCAGAAAATGAGAAGGCTAGAAGCTGTGAAAAATGAGGAGATCTCGCCCCTTTTTACAGGAAGCCAAGGACATTCCGATCGACAGTTCCCTGACTAAATCTGATCATCACTGTCCCCTCACCTTCCCGAGGTAGTCCAAAAGACTGTGTCACTGCCGTTTGGCACCCCCTAAACCCTGACGGTTGGCACCCCCTGAAATTTGTACAAACAAACCCCAGAAAATTCCAAAAAATCCTAAAAATTTTCCTAAAAATTTTCAAACCCTGTTACAACATTGCTCATCCAACAAAATCATTAAGGCCCTAAATCCCCAATAAGATTAATACCACCAGAATGACCTAATGGAATCCCAAGACATCGGCTACTTTCCCCATCTGAGTTCATAAACCTTACTTCCCCTAGAGGAACCTCAAGCCAATCAGATATCTTTCCCCGATAATTCTCAGAGAAACACAATTCCCAACCACATCCATTCCCCAGTGGAAACCAATTATTCTATTTTTAACTCCATCAAAAGCTACTTGTTTACCTATCAAGAGTTCCCTAAAACTCAACCTCCTCCCAAGAAGTGATTCCTAAAAATTCCCTAAGAGAGATATTCCCCACGCTCCTCACTTTAATCCCGTAGAATTGGTTTCACTACTTTAAGAACAAAGAATTGGCTTCGACCCTCAAAATCAGTAGCTCTACTTTAAGCTCGTAGAGTTGGCTTCGATTTACAAAGTTACTATAGCTGTTTACGGGAGTTTGTGTACCTCTTCTACCTAACTTGTAGCAAAACTCTCTAAGGTGACCTCTCTTCTTGTAAAAGGTGAAAACTTAAACTTATTTGGGTCTATCTTGGATTGTTTTCTTAGGTTAAACTCTCTTTTATGGTTTAGATCGAGGCCCAAAAGGACCTACCAAAAATTTAGGAACTAGTTTCGGTGCAGTATGAGAAATGGATTCACCGTCATAACCTATTCCTTGCCTTTCCCTAAAGCCTGAAGTGGGATCTAGGAGAATCTATCCAACCTTCTTTGATGTATCCTCTATAGTAACCTTGACCTCCCTATCACGTTTGAGATATTTCTTGAATTGGGATACAAGGGCTTTATATATCTCACGAGTCTCCACAGACGCTTGAAGATCTCTTATAAGATTCACCACTTTGTTAGTCAAGTCATCATTTTACCTCTCAACTAAAATAATACTCTCGCCAAAAGAACCTTGCACCAAGGACTCGCTCTCTCTCTCTCCTCTCTCCACTCCTTCTCTATGGCTAAAACTTTAATCGCTAAACCTTTGTTTTAAAGGACTCAATGTAAAGATCGGCGTAGTCACATTTAAGGTCACTCTTGCTCTCACTTAAAACGGCCTCTCCCTCACTCTCATAGGAATTACTAGAGTCACTATTGAGGTCATCATGTTTAGTAGCTTCCTCATCAACATTAGGTGCACTAGATGTACTAAATGGACTAGCCATGAAAGTGATAAAGTTATGTCCATGCGGTGATTCATCCTCAGAATACACAGACTCTACATCTCTCCCACTAAGCATGGTATTTAAGACAACTATGCCTATGCCTTTTCTCTTTAATATCGTCGAAAACTCGTGAGCTTTGTGACTCTTACTCTCACACTTATAACATCTCTCTTAATCTTTCTTTGGGTGATATTTTATTTCTTTTTCATAATTTTTCTTTCCCGATTTATATTATTTATCTTTCTCAAAACTTTTCTTTTCTTTGGAAGTATTTTATTTTCTAAGTTTGAAAAACTTTTTGATTTTTTTTGCAAAAAGGCCCAAATCATCCAAGTCAAAATCATACTCGAAGTCTTGCCTTTTTATTGTACTTTCAACGCAATTACCTTTGCCTTATATTTAACAGTTATAGGAAACATATATATCTCATACATTTGAAGGTATCCTATCACTTCTTCTAATCTAAGAGTATCTAATATCCCTAATAAATCAAGCCCAGTAACCTTAGGATTAAAACTTGCGAAAGTGATCTTAAAATTTTCTTAACAACATGCGTCTCAGGGATTTTCTCACCTAAATTAAAACTAGAATTTACTATGTCTGAAAAATATTCTTAAAACTCATCAAAAGACTAAGACTCTAGTATCTTAATTGTTTCAAATTGTGTGGTGAGATTTTGAATCTTAGAAGCTTTCATAGTGTTGGTACCCTTGTGAGTGAGCTGGAGGGTATCCTAAGCTTTTTTAGACGTGGTGCATATATAATGCGACAGAATTTGTCAGTGGTATCGTCTCTAGAGATGGTACTCAGACCGCGTGAGTTAAAGTTGCTCCATTTAAATTCATCCCTTGTCCATTCACACACATGTTTTAGACTTTTGACATTATCGGTAGTCATTATGGGTGGAGTCCACCCTCTTTCAGTTACAAGTCAAACATGTTCATCTATAGATTTTAATGCAAACCTCATCCTAGCTTTCCAGTAAGCATAGTTTGATCCATTAAACACATGCATCCTATTATAAAAATTATTCATGAAATTAAAATTTTTAATGGATCACATAAAAACTTAGTGTAACCGGCTCTGATAATAATTTGAGAATGTTAGGATTCTATGGAATTAATTGTATTTTAGTTTGGCACACACAAATTCAATTTTATCTTTGATTAATTTAATTGTGCATACAAAGATGTAGTCCAAATTTTAATATACAGATCAAGCACGCAAATAACACATAGAAGTAAGGAAAAATATCTAAAAGGGAAAGCCTATATTCAGTACTGTAGAGTAATTGACAAACAGTCGACTTACAAAATTCTGAAATAAACTAAGTATAATGCACAAAATCTTCAATTTCTTCTGCAAAAATGGCTCAGTTCAGTGCCTTCCACAGGAAACAGTCTTCTCTCGGTATCCACCGATCATCCTTCTTCTTCTTCTTTAGCAGTGAAACTGTGGTTCCACAAATCAGCAGTAGAGGTTTCTCTCTACAAGGGTTTATGAACTAGAAAGGTTCTTCTTGATTTGATAAAGTGATCTTTATGTTTTTAAGGAGTTTCGAATAATTATTGAAGATTTAATCATAAATAGAACTCAAAAAGGGTGAAAAAAACTTTCAAAAGGAGTTCTTGGAGACTCTATTCCCATCTCTCCTTTTATAAGAAACTTAGTTACAAAGGGATAATTACTAGAGATTTGGATCAGATTAAATATAAAAAAATCTCGCGCGATCGTTCAAACTACAGGTACCTCGTTCGAACAAAGCACTTGTTTTCGTTTGATCAGGTAACAAATAACTTATCAAACGAGATTCCAGAGAAGGATGAAAAATAAGTCATTTGATTATTTGAAAGAATCGTTCTAATGACCCACACTATCTCGTTCGAATGGCTTCTAGGGGAACTTATAACAATATTCCAGAGCTTGGTAAAAGGCGACGTTCCATATCTCGTTTGAACCAAGAGAACTCGTTCTAACAACATTGTATATTTCATTAGAACGGCATGCTATTCTCGTACTAATGAGATATCGAGTTTTTTAAAGTTTTCTCTAAAACCATTTTGAAAAACAAACTCTTAAAAATTCCAAAACCCCTAGAAAAATAAAGTTGTACTAAATACATTCATGGAATACTAGGATTACACACTTGATTATGGAAATATTAACCTAACCCACTAGAGAAAGCAATGGAGGAGATAAATTAGCACCTAAATCACTTAAAGAAAAAAATATTACAAATCGTGGAAATAGTCTTTGTGGCTATCATTTCACATAGTACTTATGTAGTACATAATGGTGTTTACCACTTATCATACTGCAAGAGGCAATTGATTTGTATTTATTCGAACACATGCTACACGTACCACATTTTTAGCATTCCATGTCAGCAAGGGCATTGGAATTTATGAATACTAACTGATCATATATAGTTAATTGATGTTTGGTTCCCATGGCTCAATGTCAGTGTTCTCCTTAGACCAAATCCTAAGGTGTTTTCAACAACATTTTTGTGTGTCCATATCATGTTGTTGATCCAAGAGTAATTTTAAATTAAAATTTAAAAGTAACAATAAAATTTAAATGTATTTCGTGGGCCTCCTTTGTATTTTCAAGGATCTCCCCGTTCATAAGGCATGTGATTATTGTATCCATCTAACTCGGTGCCTGATTGATCTCTATTACCTTCGCCTACAGTTTGGGCCTTTCAACACTCACTCTTTTAATCAATTCTACCTCTATAGTCTTACTAAGATCGGTGTTGATGACTAAGTCTAGAGTGGTCAATGGATCTGTATGGTTATTATAGGAAAAATGATACATGCATCGACTCTTATTACTAATCCAGTACCGATTGTGCTTTAAATGATTGTACTGAAGTGTGGGCTCCACTAAAGTACAATGCATTTAAAGCACAATCGATACTAGTTTGGTACTGGGAGTAGGTGTTTATAGCATTACTCTAATTATAGTTCCTCAAAAGTGTTCTACCATGACCACTTAAAAGAAATGAGCAAATTTTTTAGTTTTTTAAGGTAATCATCATCCCTGGGTACCATGCTTTAAATTTTCCATTTTTTTGCAACTATTTGTGAATCATATTGTATGAAAAATTTTACTCTAGTAAACTTCGTGTAGAAGATGGGTTATTTTATCACTCCATATTTGACCTCATGATTTGAACCCTAGTAATAAATTTAGACGACCTGTTCAATAATGGATCCTTGTGATAAAAACTATTTGAACTCATTTTTGGAGTTTTTTTATGGAAAGAACGAAATATATTAATTAATTTCTGCAAGGCACGTTCTTGGAACGCTTTCTTTTAGGCAAAATTTCTCCTAATCCGGTTGAGACAGATTCGCGAGTACACTATGGGTTTTATAGAACCTGCCTTCAGGATATAATGCAGTCTATGAACAGTTGTTCGATTCAAACTATGTATTGTTTGATCAAACCGAGAACACTCTGAATTTGTAACTTGATAATTCCAAAGTATAGAGGACAGAGAGAGGATAAACTAGCAATTTTCGGTGTCCAAAACAGAGGCCTGGAACTCTTTTTATAGCCATTCTTGTGACTGTTCTTAAATAGTCACAGCTCTTCATGGAGTGACTCAGCAATCGTTGGATCGTGCCTGTTTGGAACAGCTCCGATCTAACGGTTCAGATTAGGCGTCCTAGAGTAAGCGAATGGACATCCCCTAGACGAAACGCTACGAGTTTATCTAATGGTTTAGATCAAGTCGTTTCGGATTTTAAACCCTTTGATTGGATCGTTTAATCACAGCCGTTGATTTGTTTTACCACGTCAAAACTTTAGGCTCCCACGCTCTAAGCGATAATGCGCACGTGTGAAGTGCCAAGTGCGCGTCAAAGCGCGCAATGCGCCCTAAGTCGCCCAATCGCCCTTTCGTGCGCCGCGTGTCGCGCTTACGCGTGTCGCGAATGGTGGTGCTTAAGTACCACCGCGATGCGTAGGATCATAGCCTCTTATTTGACTTGTCAACTAAGAATCTTAGTTGTCCTTTAGTTGATATACCACTACTTTCTGTAGTATTCTTCCAATGTGGGACAATATAGGATTTTGAGCACTCCCATATCTTTCACACCCATTTGCTCATCTTTTTACCTTCTAAATTAAAACCCAAACTATGTTTAAAATAAAACACCAATAATATAATAAAATATTAACAACTAAAAAAATAAAATATCAATAAATATTGGAATTTATCCAACATTCCCCCACCAATTTCAATATACAGAAGAGAGCAAAGCAAAAAGACAATAAATAATTTTTGGCATTATCGCTAAAATATAGTACATAAATGAGAAGTGTCTTTCGGACTTGCACATCCATATAGTGAAAATAATTCAAAGCTTCATCAAGGTGCTGTGGTGAACATATCTTGAACAAAGGACCTTTTGAGACTAGCCGGAACAATCACACATACCGATTTCTGAGTTTATAAGTGTTCTTCTAGCATGCACTTTTATGGCCTTGTGCTAATCCTGATTTCACGAGCGCTTTAGGATCAGTCTTGATTCCATAGAAAGCGGCCACACTTTCGACACTCGTATAGGTAAATCATCTTTAGTGATTCTGCGAGTCACGCTTATATGATTTATTAAGAAGTAACCTTCATCCTCTAACATGCAGAAAACCAACACATAGGAATGGAACTTTTTGTATAAAATTCCTAGTGTTCCATAACTATAATTTAACTTGTTTGTACCTCATTGAACTCTATCTATATTTTCAAGATATGAGTTGGGTTCCCATTAAATATAGTTGTGTTATTTAATATACCTTAGCCCCATTCCTTTTGAGGTGATATATATCATCTCCCCAACAAGACCTTTAGTCAGAGGATATGCTAAATTCTTGTTCGTTTTAATATAGTCGACTGTAATTACTCCTTCCTTGAGTAATTTTCTTATAATTTGATGCCTTAGACTAATGTGTCTAGATTTTTCGTTGTAAGTTTTGTTCGAAACTTTATAAATTGTGGCTTGGTTATCACAACTTATCATAATAGAAGGCGATGGCTTTTTCCACAAAGGAATATCATACAACACATTTCTAAGCCATTCTGCTTCTTTACATGCATCTGCTAGGGCTATAAATTCAGATTGCATTATTGAATCTGATACACATATTTGTTTCTTGGATCCCCAAGAGAGAGCTGCTCCTCCTAGCGTAAAAATCCAACCAGTAGTTGACTTGTTTTTTGATTCAAGATTATATCAACTTGAATCACTATATCCTTCTAAAACAGATGGATAGCCTATATAATGTAAGCCATAATCCAAAGTCCTCTTCAGGTATCTAAGCACCCTAGAAATTGCATTCCAGTGCTCTTGTCTTGGATTGCATGTAAATCTACACAATACACTCACTGCATAAGCAATGTCTGGTTTAGTGAAATGCATGGCATACATTAGACTCCCAATAATACTAGCATATTTAAGTTGGTCCATATCACGCCCAGTATTTTTCATTAATTTAATGCTTGGATCCACTGGTTTAACAGCTGGCTTAAGTTCAAAATGATTATATCTTTTAAGAACTTTTTCTATATAACGAGATTGAGATAACACTAAAGAATTATCCTTTCTCATAATTTTGATTCCTAAAATCACATCAGCTTCTCCAAGATCTTTCATATCAAATTTTGATGAAAGAAACCTTTTGGTTTCTTCAACATATTTGAGATTAGACCCAAATATTAACATGTCTTCCACATATAAGCAAATAATAACACCAACACCATTTTCAAATTTACTATATACACATTTTTCGGCATCATTAACTTTATATCCATGGGATATAACAATATTATTAAACTTCTCATGCCATTGCATAGGAGCTTGTTTAAGTCCATAAAGAGATTTAACCAATTTACACACTTTCTTTTCTTGGCCAGGCAAAACAAACCCTTCGGGTTGTTCCATGTAAATCTCTTCTTCTAAATCACCATTTAAATATGAAGTTTTAACATCCATTTGATGAATAACTAAATTGTGAATAGAAGCAAGAGATATTAATATCCTAATGGAAGTGATTCGAGCAACAGGAGCATATGTATCAAAGTAATCAATTCCATATTTTTTCTTATAGCCTTTAGTAGCTAGTCTTGCCTTAAATTTATTTATAGAACAATCCGGATTTAATTTTCTTTTAAATATCCATTTGCACCCAATAGGTTTAGCCCCGGGGGGAAGATCGGAAATAACCCAAGTTTGTTTTGACAAAATTGAGTTCATTTCATCATTTATTGCTTCTTTCCAAAAGACAACATCCCTAAATGTTACCTCTTCATGAAATGTGGTCGGTTCATCTTCTACATTAAGAACAAATTTAGTTTTGGTCTTAGTCTCATTTAGACCCTGTTCAACTAAATAAATAACAAAGTCAGGCCCAAATGTTTTTTCAGTTCTTTGTCTTTTACTCCTTCGTGGTTCAACGTCATTCGTTGTTTTCGAAGAAGATATAGGTTGTGATTTTTCTTCTAAATTTGAGGAGTCAACAGTAGGATTATTATTTTCTAAACCTTGATTCAAATTACTAAACTTTGTTAGATGTTCAAAGAATTGCACATCTACCGACTCAATGATTTCTTGAGTTTCAAGGTTTAAAAATCTATAAGTCGTACTGTTACTAGAGTTTCAAACAAAAACACATTTGTAAGTCCTATTTCCTAGTTTAGGTGTTTTAGGTTAGGGTTTTCTTACATAAGCAAGACATCCCCAAACTTTAAGACGTCTAAGATTAGGCTTACGATTAAACCATAATTCATATGGTGTAATATCCTTGTTTTTCAATGGAACTCTATTTAAAATATAACATGCGGATAAAACAGCTTCTCCCCACATCGACAAAGGTAAACCAGAACTGATTAACATTGAATTTATCATTTCAACTAAAGTCCTATTTTTCCTTTCCGCCGTTCCATTTTGTTGTGGCGTATATGGCGCCATAACTTGATGAATTATCCCATGAGTATTACAAAATTGTATAAACTCACTCGGGTAATATTCACCACCCCTATCGGATCGCAGGACTTTAATTATCCGATTTTGTTGAGTTTCAACTTCTGCTTTAAAAATTAGGAATTTCTCGAAAACTTCATCTTTACTTTTAAGTAAATATGTATATGCATACTTAGAGTAATCATCAATGAAAGTTAAGAAATATTTATTTCCACCACGAGTCATATTACTCTTCATATCACATACATCACTATGAATAAGATCAAGCATTTCGGATTTCCTCTCAACAGATTTAAACGACTTTCTAGTTATCTTCGATTGAGCACAAATTTCACATTTAGAAAGGTTATCAAATTTACAATTCGAGATTAAGCCGAGATTAGTCATATTTTTTATAGTTCTATAATTCACATGACCCAATCTTCTATGCCATAAAGAAATAGACTCAACCATATAAGAAAAACTAATATCATTGATTACATTAATTTTGATCATGCCGTTATAAGAGTACCCTTTTTCAATAAATTGGCCATTCTTAGACAAAACAAACTTATCAGACTCATACACTAGTTTGAAACCTCTCTTATTGAGAAAGTCCCCAGACACAAGATTTTTACACATATCAGGTACATGAAGTACACCAATTGGAGTAAGTGTCTTTCCAGAAGTTAGCTTCAATTCCACTATGCGTTTTCCAACTACATTGGTCCAAAGATTATTTGCTATCTTCACTTCTTTTCCATCAATTTCTTGATATGTTTTGAATGAAGAGCGATCTTTGCATATGTGGACCGTTGCGCCAGTATCCGGCCACCATTAACTTTCATTATCAATTGAATTTTCTTCGCAAACAGTAGAAATAAGATCTTCAACACTGTTGGTTTCCTTCGACCTTTGTTTTTCCTTCTTTTCTCGAATACGAGTACATCTTCAATACGAAGGTGACGAAGAAGAGATTCCACAGTATAAGTCTTTTCATCATGATTAATTTTCTTCTTAAAGCCATTCCAAGAGGATGGAAGTTTTGAAACAATCACCCCTACTTGAAATTCATCTTGAAGATTAATACCAGCGGCTTTAAGGTCACCAATAATTTGTTGGAGTTCATGGGCTTGTGCAACGACAGATTTATCATTACTCATTCTAAAATTCATATAGTTTGAAATTAGAAACTTACGGTTGCTCGCTTCCTCGTTTTGATACTTTGTCTCCAAAGCCTTCCATAATTCCTTTGACGTCAAATTCATTCGATGAGCGCTATAAACAGTTTGAGACAAAGCATTAAGGATGTGTCCTCGACACATAAATTCGTCTTCTTTCCTCTTCACACGTTTTTGCTTTATTTCTTCGGTGTCTTCGGGTGTGGGCTCGGGAATTTGTTCAAGGTTATCATCTAGAATGTATGCAAGTTTTAGTGATGTGAGGAAGAACATAACTCTCTCTTGCCAACGGGTGAAATTTTCGCCATCAAAATGATCGAGTCGGATTAAGTCTTGAGTCATGACTTGGATAGATTGTGCCACAGTTCCTTCCATTTGAGTGGAGTAATAAGAATAAAATTTTACCTAAAACTGTTGGAGTTTTTCAATGGAAAGAACGAAATATATTAATTAATTTATGCAAGGCACGTTCTTAGAACGCTTTCTTTTAGGCAAAATTTCTCCCAATCCGGTTGAGACAGAACCAGAACCGCGAGTACACTATGGGTTTTATAGAACCTGCCTTCAGGATACAATGCAGTGTATGAACAGTTGTTTGATTCAAACTATGTACTGTTTGATTAAACCGAGAACACTCTGAATTTGTAACTTGATAATGCCAAAGTATAGAGGACGGAGAGAGGAGAAACTAGCAATTTTCAGTGTCCAAAACAGAGGCCTGAAACTCTTTTTATAGCCATTTCCGTGACTGTTCTTAAATAGTCACAACTCTTCATGGAGTGACTCAGCAACCGTTGGATCGTGCCTGTTTGGAACAACTGTGATCTAACGGTTCAGATTAGGCGTCCCATCATAAGCGAATGGACATCCCCTACACGAAACGCTACGAGTTTATCTAACGGTTTAGATCAATTCGTTTCGGATTTTAAACCCTTTGATCGGATCGTTTAATCACAACCGTTGATCTGTTTTACCTTGTCAAAACTTTAGTCTCCCACGCTCCAAGCGACGATGCGCACGTGCGAAGTGCCAAGTGCGCGTCAAAGCGCGCAATGCGCCCTAAGTCGCCCAATCACCCTTTCGCGCGCCGTGTGTTGCGCTTACATGATTGGTGGTGCTTAAGCACCACCACGATGCATAGGATCATAGCCTCTTATTTGACTTGTCAACTAAGAATCTTAGTTGTCCTTTAGTTGATATACCACTACTTTCTGTAGTATTCTTCCAATGTGGGACAATATAGGATTTTGAGCACTCCCATATCTTTCACACCCATTTGCTCATGTTTCTACCTTCTAAATTAAAACCCAAACAATGTTTAAAATAAAACACCAATAATATAATAACATATTAACAACAACAAAATAAAATATCAATAAATATTGGAATTTATCAAACACTCATGCCTTATTAATTGGATTCCCAATTCATAAATATATTTCAACTCGCGACTAGTTTTCAGTGTCAAATAGCCTTTTCCCCTCTCAGGCAAAAGGGTAAGTTGGACGACTTACTCATTTGGGCTTCATGGAGTTCGACTATGAAGTCACACAACACCTTGATATTTATTATAGGTTCACGGATGATGTTGAATTGTGTTTATTTCAAAGACCATTTGGTCATTCGGTTCTTCAAATTTGCCTTCTTTACCAATGCCTTTAAAGGGTAAGAGGTAAACATGCATATATTATGGGTTTCAAAGTAGAGTGGTTCTATTGTGACATAATTTTTTATATAATTTTTTGGAACAAACTGACGTGGCAGTTTGTTATTGGATAGTTTTAGGTCCCACTGGTGTGAAGCCCCCAATACTAACCAATAACAAACTGCTCAGTTTATTCGAAACAATTATGACAAAAATTATGTAACAATAGCATTTTTTTTCTGAGTAATGTCAAAATTTTCTTTTATGTCTATTTAGCAATGGACATGTATTGGCGCTTGACTTTCAAAAATGTATAACTTACGCAATACACAGGATTTTACTCACCACCCTCTTATCGGATCAGTACTCCACTGAACAAATACTCTAATATGACCAAGTATAAATGGAGGTTTACACCAGTCTTTGGCATTCACAAAATTCGGTCCAAGTTTTCCAGAGAATATGGAAGAATGACTTAAATTAATTGGAGGATCTTAAGATGATTAAATCTTAAATTATTACTTTTAATTTTTGGACTTCTTTGAGGACTTTCGCTTCACCTCGTAAAGGTGCCTCAATCCGATTTGTATTTTATTTTATGCCCCTTTGGGAAGCTAAGCACCCTAAAAGCTTTTCCCAAGCTACCCCCCAAAGATGCCTTTTGATTCGTTGATCTTTCGTTTGTATGATGCCAATAAATTGTAAATGTGATGGAGAGATTTGTCATATTATTAACTGTCGTTCGCTCTTTAATAGCATGTCATCAATATAAAATTCCATTATTACTGATCTACTTTTTGAGCATCTTCATAGAAAATAGGTTATATGTTTTCCTGACATTTTTTTAACCCAAAGGGAATAACCTTATAGCAATACTATCCCATATTTTGTTCTAATTGGGATTCAACAAAGTTTTATTTTTATTTTTACTTTTTTACTGTCCGCCTATTGGGGGGGAGGGGGGGGGGGGGGTTAAGCGGGATTCGAACGCACAACCCTTGGAAACCAATGCCCCTTTGGTTGATCGAACAAAGTTACTTGGTAATAGCCTGGGTGGTTATCCACGAAGCTCATGTATTGGTGCTTGATAGTTGAATCCACCAACTGGTAATTCGGGAATGTGGAAATTATCCCTCGGAAAAACCTTGTTAAGGTCGATAAAGTCAACCCATACTTTCCAATTTATTAATTTTCTTAACAAAACTTATGTTTAAGATCTAACATAGGAATTGGACCTGCTTGAACTATGTTCTTAACCTCATCTTTTACAACTTATAACTTTTTCTAGGGCCAACTTCCTAGGTTTCTTTAGGAGTGAATTTTTAACACCCCAATTACTAGTACTTATGGAGGTAGAAGATCATAAATATGAAGACGCAAGATGTACGGTTGTTAAACCTTCCTCTGACCTACATCCATGGTGCATAGGGAAGGTGTTATCTTTTATCTTGGATAAAAGTACAATAATTATGTGCTGATAAGTTGTTCATAATATTATCCCCCTAATGGCCTTATATATTGTCTGTATAAGCGGTGTCCCCAACTTAGTAACTGCCAATCCGTCAGTGCAAAACATGGTTGTCCGTGTGGTAGTTGTTGTTACTGGATAGTTATCCTTTATCATCATGGAGAGTGGCAAAGTGGAGATTACCACTTATACACCTACATGTGGGTGCATGAGTAATGCTACATACCCCAAATAACTCCCCCAAATCTCCCCCAAAATGAGTTGGACTTTGTGCCCTGGCGGGACCCTCATCACATGGCAATAGATGACAGGCAAGTGGAAGAATGACGTGGCGTCCACGTAGGATTTGGGGGAGATTTGGGGGAGTTATTTGGGACTCAAAGCATTTTTCGTGGGTGCAGTATGAGAATTTACTTTCGGTATCGATCATATTCATTATAGGAGTTTGTTACCCTTTGAAGAAGTTGGTTGATTACATGTTTAGTGAACGTGTGCCCTCGATCGATATATGAAGTTTTTAGTTTGCAAAACAAAATTTCCCCTCGTCAATTTTTTCTTGCCAAGTCGGTTAGTTGGAACGATGTGCCACTAATTGGAAGTGATATCTAGGTCATTATTTGGGAAATATTAGGGTTCCAATGCAAAGATGTCGACATTTTTCCTATAAACTGGACAAGTTTATCAACCTCATATCTCGATAACTCGGATGCAACAATGAAGATCTTGTTATGTTGCTTAGGAACTAGAGGAATCATTCTCATTAACTTCATTATTCGGCTTGCTGGACCACATGTTTTTCGTCCTGAAGTCGAGATCCATTTCTTTGCTATACAGGTAGTTCAGACTATTCATCTTGATCACTATAACTCTTCTTAATAAGTATTAACTCGAGTTTGATTGATATAACAGAGAAGCTTTGTGCAACAACCTGGTCATAATGTACTTCCATCACCCTATGACTGGCGATGGACTTTATTTTTTTATGAAGAGAGGATATGACTACCTTTATTACATGAATCAAATGCTTCCTAAGATTACTTTACATCGTGAACCCGACCCAACCTCATATAACTCCATCTTTTGGTTAATGAAGATGACTTTGACAAGTAGTCTGATATATCTTAAAGGAGTATTATCATTACCATTAAACCCAATTAGAATTTTGACCTTAAGGTCAAGGTCTTTAAGGTTGTATATTAACTTGTAGATATGGTCAACATATAATATCACTAAGGAGCTTACTCGACTTGCGGGTCCAAAACCAAGGCGTCCTTATGGGGGAGACTGATGTTAACTAAGCCTTTTTGAGATGATGATTAATAAACCTCCTTATGTGTTGGAGTTTTGTTATGAAAAGAATGAAATATATTAATTAATTTCTGCAAGGCACGTTCTTGGAACGCTTTCTTTTAGGCAAAATTTCTCCCAATCCGGTTGAGACATAACCGCGAGTACACTATGGGTTTTATAGAATCTGCCTTCAGGATACAATGCAGTGTATGAATAGTTGTTTGATTCAAACTATGAATTGTTTGATCAAATCGAGAACACTCTGAATTTGTAACTTGATAATGCCAAAATATAGAGGACGGAGAGAGGAGAAATTAGCAATTTCGGTGTCCAAAATAGAGGCCTGGAACTCTTTTTATAGCCATTTCTGTGACTGTTCTTCAACAGTCACAACTTTTCATGGAGTAACTCAGCAACTGTTGGATCATGCCTGTTTGGAACAGCTGCGATCTAACGGTTCAGATTAGGCGTCCCATCGTAAGCGAATGGACATCCCCTACACGAAGCGCTACGAGTTCATCTAACGGTTTAGATCAAGTCCTTTCGGGTTTTAAACCCTTTGATTGGATTGTTATCGGTTTTACCTGGTCAAAACTTTAGGCTCCCATGCTCCAAGCGACGGTAAGAGAATGGACATCCCCTACACGAAACGCTACGAGTTCATCTAACGGTTTAGATCAATTCGTTTTGGGTTTTAAACCCTTTTATCGGATCGTTATCTGTTTTACCTCGTCAAAACTTTAGGCTCTCACGCTCCAAGTGACGATGCGCACGTGCGCGCAATGCGTCCTAAGTTGCCCAATCGCCCTTTCGCGCGCTGCGTGTCGCGATAGGTGGTGCTTAAGCACCACCGCGATGCGTAGGATCATAGCGTCTCATTTGACTTGTCAACTAAGAATCTTAGTTGTCCTTTAGTTGAGATACTACTACTTTTTGTAGTATTCTTCCAATGTGGGACAATATGGGATTTTGAGCACTCCCATATCTTTTCACACCCATTTGCTCATGTTTCTACTTTCTAAAAATAAAACCCAAACTATGTTTAAAATAAAACACCAATAATATAATAAAATATTAACAACTAAAAATTAAAATATCAATAAATATTGGAATTTATCCAACATTATGTTCCCTTTAAAGAAATTTACGTTTAGATACACAATATGTAATGTTTTCTTTAATAGTTACAAATACCTTAACTATTTCTTTAAACTTCCTTTCAGTGAACTAGGAATGGCGAGTAAACCCATTAAAGAAAAATACCGTTCAACCTTTATGTTCCTTATTATTATCCAACTAATGGTCATAACTTCCTCGCCATTAAATATTAGTAAGAGTATATATATGACCTTGGTTTGTCATATTCCATGAGTAAAATATATTTTGTGTCATTTTAGTCCTTAAGGTCATTCCGGTATTACACAAATGCGATACATTTTTTTAAAAAATGCTTCAGCTTCTAAACCCGACATTGACACAATGACATATTTATAGGACCAATTATTTGAGGTATACGAACTTTCTAAAAAAGTTGTAAATACTTTGTCACATTCAAATTAACATTTTTCTGTATGTTTATTGATTTTCTTTTAGTTTTAGGTGATACACATATGCGAGTATACTATTTATATATAAAAAACATACTTTTAGAAATTATTTGCATAAGTTTATCACATGAAGGATTGTGTTATGGTTCAAGCCTCCATCAATTTTATTCTTCCCTAAAAATAAAGTCTGAGACTTTCACTAGTGTCTCGCTACAATGAAATAAACATTCGATGATGCAAATATCAGAGTTAGTTGATCGTGACATCATCAAGAGTTTATCCCGTGATTTTATAAAAGTTACCTGCGACTTCATTCATTAGTACGTTATTACAACACAATTCTCTTTACGCCAACGAACATAATTGTTGTTGATCGCTCCTCTACCCATGAACAAGATATTTGATAAATATCTTCTAGGAAAATGTGAAGTCTTTTTTGCCGGTCAAATCTTCTCTAAACTCAAGCGTCTTGATTTATTTTACCTCCCTCTTTTCTTTAGCTTATCTTCCCCACTTAGAAGAGATTGATATATATGGTAAGCTTGACTTTATAATATCCATCTTCATCGAATTCTTACAGAATAACTATTGAGAAATTTTTTCAAGAGAAAAGACACTTAATAAAAGAGGAAAAATATTTAGAGATTTTTTTGAGTTTAAATACTCTACATAGTTAAACCATAGTTTATCTTATTTACATTTCTCTTTGTATTCTTAAAGGTGTTTGATTTTAAAATTTTGATCACAAATGATATTGAATTCTAAATACTTATAACTTTGTTCTTGAACTAGAATACATATATTCTTATTCTTAAATGACTTTGGGGAATATCTCAAAAACACATTGTGAGTTTTAAGCAAGACAACTAATTTTAAACGTTTTGAAAACCTTAAGAAAAAATCATATCATAGAAAGTGGTTACCCAAGCATTGGTGGATTTTCAACAAAGTTTGTTTTGTACTTGAAAGATAATTTTTTATTCATGGCATAGTTTCGAAAGACATTGGGCGAGTCTGAAATTGCTCGCAGTTGTGTAGCATTCTTCAACTGTTGGTGTTCTCTTTGGAAGATATGGTGGGAAAGATTTGATAATCGGTTAGTACATTGTTTGATTGTTAGTCATTGCCTTCTATTTGTAATACTCTACTATAGTGCATTTTTCGTTTTGTTCGGTCTGTTGGTTTTTTCATTTTGGGTTTTCCTTTTACGACTTATTGTTGTGTGATTGTTTATTTTTTTTCCACATTTAGATTAAACTTCCTATATTTGAAGATAATTTTTTTTATTATCTAATTGTTAAACTTTTCATCACATTAACCTAGGTGGTCTCTTTTGTGCCTAAAAGGAAAATATCGCTTGTATTATGGTTTATAATTTTAATTAGGCACTTTCACTACTTTTGGTTTTTGCACACACATCACTCTCAGTTGTACTAGAGTGGTTCTTCATTTATATAAGTTTAATCACCTTGGGTTTATATCTTGTGTGCTTTTTAAGAGAGTTAATTTTAAGTGGCGAATTTAATGACCGCACGTAACGCTCATGCATTCACCGAACTTGTAACACGATCCAAAATTTTTAGTCATGATATTGAGATTAAAAAGGTTTGTATTGGTAGAGATGAGGAATATGATCTCTACTCTTCCTATAAAAAGAAAGTTATAAAAAGCAAGTCAAATTTAAACATACTATGAAAGTGAAATTTTGGAAAAAGAAAAGGCCTTAAAGAATACCAAAGATAATGCATCTTCCACGATTCATTGAAATGGATTATTTACTTAAGAAAATCGAAACCCTTAAAAATAACAATATCAATATTTTAATGAGCTCATTCTTGTACAAAACGAAAATGAATGATTCATAACCATACCAAGTCATTATTGCAAGTGTTAAAAAGACTTTACCTTTTGTCACTGGCACGATTTTTTTAGTTTGCATTTTCCATTTTAAGACTCCAACTCCCTCCCCACTCTCAAAGAAAATCCTAGAATAATGATTCATAACCATACCAAGTCATTATTGCAATGCCCATTTTCGCATCTTCCTCCATCGACGTCTTTTACAGTATACACCTTTCTTCTTCTCCTTTTTCATTTATTTCTCATATGTTAACTGAGTGATGTTAATGTTGTATTCTTATCTATTAGGATTTGTTCTCTTTGTCATACCACTGACCTTTTGGTCTTGATTTTAAAGTTTAAAATCAGAGGCAAACGTTAAAGTTATAAGGTTTTAGGTTATTGTGAAAATGGTAAGAGGGAGGGTTGAGCTCAAGCGGATCGAGTACAAGAGTAGCAAGCCAGAGACATATTCAAAGCAGAAGAGCGAATTGTTAAAGGTTTTTCCTTGTCTAACAATTTAACTGTAAATGTTCTTGGATTTAATTTGTGTATTTTTTTTAACTTTTTTGAAATTTTATAAATCTACTCAACTTTACGGGCAAGGCTGTTTCCATTGGATCGAATATACTATGAGAAAATTATTGGATGATGTTACTACTTACAGTGCTATAATATTCAATTTTTTTATCATACTTTATTTATTAGATTTGATAACCGAGAATTCTTTTCCATTAATTAGTGGTTAAATTTTGTTCATGTATAATCACCTTTTTTTTTATATAGTTGAAACTTTTAGGCGTAAAAGAAGAAGACATAAGAGATAGAGCGGTTGCTATATGCATTAACAGACGTTCATGTATATTTGTGGTAAAAAATTGTTCCATCCTCTCTATTAATTCTTATGTTTGATGCTCTTCACAAAAACTCTGCTACAATTAAAATCTCTTGAATTGATTACTCTCATAATGATTATACTTGACTAATAATCCTCTTTCTTATTTACAAGCAATTGAGTTGCCTACTGGAACCATGGTTGAATTGCAGTAGGGAATGAGTTTCTTAGGGTTTGTCACGACTTTCAAAATGGGGAATTTTTTTACATATCAATCTCTCTCTTCTATCTCCGATTTGGATTCGCTACTTTGTGTACGTGTTCAATTTTAATCCCATTTGGTAAAGCTCTAAAACATATGTTTTTTAAATACCATTTGGTAAATCTCTTTTAAAGTAATTTTTAGTTGTATATTCCATGCATATTCAGTTATGTGTTCTATATAAGTTAGTTTAAATATTTTGTAGCCATTATATTTAACATTGTTATAGATTTTGTATATTAGCTTAGTTGTACATGCACAGATAGATAGACATCATGTGAGATATAACTCACAACATTTTTGGTGTTGTTACTGAAATATTTATTACTATTTGGGGTAACTCTATGTCAAAATAAATGTGAACTATTTTATAAATGTGAACAAAACATAAAGTTCCTTATCCCAAATATAAGGGAAAATAGTTTCGCTAAGGCTTATAATTCGTTTTATATACTCCCTGGTATATTTGGCATGTCCCTCTACAAATTGTCACGTACTGTCATGACAAATCGACTCCAACATTCAAGACGTCCTTACATCCCACAAATGTGTAAAAAAGTTAATGTTTAAAATTATTCATAAACTTTATTTGGGATGTTTTTTCATAAAGTTCGAGGATGGATTTTTAAATTTAAAGGTAATTTTTTAACCTCATCCAAACGAGATTTTTATCTCGTTTGAACGACTTTGGCTTTTCGTTAGAAGGATCGTTAGATCTTACGTCGAACGAACATCCAATGAGGGCTGTCTGAATTCGTTTGAAGCTCGTTAGAAGCTGGCTCAAATGCGATTGGAGTCTCATTCAAATGAACTCTGTTTTCATTCAAACGAAATGCCTTTCTCTTTCGAAAGACTTCTATTTTCATTTGAATGAATTTTGTCGCCTCGAATTTTATGTCAGGTCTATAAATACTTGTTTTGAGTTCTTTTTTATAGGACTTTGAAAAAAATGTAATTAGAATATCTTCACTAAATTTTCCCATCTTTTGGGTTACAAAACTCCTTTTTATTCACAAAAACATCCTCAAATATATTTTGTGAATCATTTTGAACCTTATTTGACGTATACTCGTTGTGGATAGATCATCTCTATGACTGACTTGTGAAGCTAGAGGGATCACGACTGAAGCCTGAAGGCTAAAAGTTGATCGGTGGATACCGATGATGGATTACCGTCGATGGGCTGCTCAAGAATAAGTTATATTCTATAGAGATTATGTGAAGATTGCGCGTTATACTTGTGGATTTTATCAAGTAGTATTGTAAGTCGACTACCTTGTAAAGTTCCTAAAGTGCTGATATAAAAGGTATTTCCCGAAAAGGATTTTTTCCTGAGTTTCTATGTTATTGCATATTTTATTTATCTTCCTATCACTGAGATGCATGTCTTAGGATAATAAAATAAAATTGGGCTTGTGATTGGACATTTAATTAAATAAGTCAATCCATTAAGATCACTCAAGCACTCGTAAATTGGTATCAGAGCCTATTTCCACCCTAACGAGTGGTATCAGAGACGGTTACACAAAAATGTTGTGTGACCTTTTTTCGCAAATTTTTTTCCTTGATATCATTTTTAAAAAATTATTGATCTTGAAAAAGGAAATTTTTTAAGAGATACTTTGTATAATTGAATGCTCATTTTTTATGGTTCCAACTATTCATATTGGAAGGCTAGGATAAGGATAGCCCAAAAAGCCATTGATGAACGTGTTTGGTCAAATTGTGAAAGAGGGTGGACACCACCCACTGTCATTATTGATAACATCGTTGGCCCTAAACCTCTCTCTTCATGGATATAAGATGAGTTTAACTGGAGTAATTTTAACTCTTATGGACTGAGTGTCATCTCTGGAGATGTTACCCCTGACGAGTTCTGCCACATCATGATGTGCACTACGTCTAAGAAAGCTTGGGGTACTATCTAGCTCACACACGAGGGCACCAACATTGTAAAGGCATCTAAGCTGCAAAATTTGATCACCCCATTTGAGACCATTACCATGCCATAGTCCTAGTCTTTTGATGAGTTTTATGCATATTTATCGGACGTAGTTAATTTTAGTTTTAATTTGTGTGAGAAAATTACTAAGACGAGAGTTATTAAGAAAATTTTGAGGTCTCTCCATGACCTCTTTATTCCTATGGTCACCAAGCTAAATTCGTTAGGGATCCTAGACACTCTTAGGTTAGAAGAACTTGGTCACTGCGTTAGAGGAGCTTAAGATAAGTAGATGCCACATGTTAACCAGTTTATCATTTATCACAGATAACGCAGTGATTTTTAGGAAGTTAATATGTTGATATTCCAAGTTTGAACAAGATGTGCAATGATTGGTGGGCTGTGTTGAAAATTAGTGTACATAAACTCTACTATTCCCAAGAAGAAAAAATTTAATGAAAAGATAAGCACACACCAATAAGATAAACACTCAAAAGAATACTCAACTGAAGTCTTAAGTGTTTATTACTTGGATCGTTTCGGGATGATTACAAGCATTGGTGAAGGGATGTATTTATAGTAAAAGAAATGCAATCAATACCACACTTTGTGGTTGAATAAAAAAACACTTTAAAAAAATCATATAAATATTAAAACAAAAATTAATTTCATCTACTCAAGTTGCCCATTATGCAATCTAACTTCCACTAATTTCTCCGCTTACTTAACTTAATTTCGGAGGCTTTATGGGACTCCATTGGTTCAGTGGTTGATGTTAATTCTATAAGGACACCAATTTCCAATTGAGTCCATGTGTCGTTTTGGTTTAATTCTGGATAAAATTATTTGACTCGTAGATAGAGTGTTGTATCCTTCTAAGCCTATGATAAGTGTATGTTGAAGACGATACAAGCAAGAAAAATTGAAGATATCATTGCGTGTTTTAGGTTCCTTAATTCTCGTCCTCAATATTTTTTCATTTTTCAAGGTCTCCAAAAGGTATGAATGCATTTATATATATATATATATATATATATATATATATATAGGATCTCGAAAATTTATTTGAGTGTTCTTTTTATATAAACGACTTTGAATATTTCTCAGAAAATATTTTTAGAACTATTCATAAACATTTTGGGCTTAAAATGAAAAAAATTGGATTTTCTGACAAGTTGTTCGAACGAACAGACATCTAGTTCGAACGAGTTTGCTAAGTCATTCGAACGAACTACTAATGATTTTTTTTTCTATTTTCTCGTTAGAAGTTTAGTTCGAATGAAATATCAGACGAAAATATTTTTGAAATCTCTTTCTTAATCTCATTGGTCGTCTCGTTCGAACAGTATCGTTCAAACGACATTAGAAAGTCGTTCGAACAACCTGTCGTCAGTTTGACAGTTTTTTGTTTAAAAACTTCCCCACTTTCCCACTATCCCACTAACTTTTCACTAGATTAATATGTGCGGGAACCAACTTTTCTAAGTAACTTTTGAGAGTTTTCTACTATCTTTGTGAGAAAAAAAATTCTATCTCGAAAAGTTCCTTTTGTGTTCGTCTTCTTTTATGGATTAATTAGTCAAGAACACATTTTTTCTACACCCAACATGTTTTAATTTAATTCCGAGTTCTTCCTTTATATATATAGTTGCTTAGAGAGTGTTTGACACTGGGTTCTTCTTTACCCATCAAAGGAGATTATTTGGGTTTCTTTTCTACCACCAAAAGGAGATTGTTTTCGTTGCATCATACTCATACGGTGAAAGACACTGTGTATGGGTTGACGGTAGATGTGCCCCATCAGTGGATTCCGAGACTGTGGTGGAGTCCATGGTTGTTGACTAGGCGGGGGTTGAAGAGTTAAGGAGCGTCAAGGCTTGGACGGAGTCAAGTCGTTGTTTTAAGTTTCTCTTGTCGTGTCTTTTGTAAAAATACCGTACTTAGTGGACTTGTAGCCAGGGCCGTCCGAGGTTTTTTCTATTTGATTTTTCCTCATACATCGCGACGTAGTGTTCTTATGATTTATTTTATCTTGCAAAAATTTTACTTAGATGCATGCTAGGTTAATCAAAATAAAATTGATTTAAATCACAATTATAGTCTAATTTGGTGCTAATTAATATTTGGATAATTTTAGTTTAATTTAATTCAAGTTGGAAATTTAATTTGTGAAAATTGGTGTTTAATTTGTTTGGCCTATATTTAATCATGAATTAATTTTTGTTAGGCTATTTTGGACTTGAGTTGAATTAATATGATTTTAAAAGTAGAATTGAAATTAACTTTGTGTAAGTTAAGTTGAAATATTTGTTGAATTAATTTTAATTTTGAAAAAATCAAAATTGAATTTTATGATTGTTAAAATTGGAAAAAAAAAATTAATTTGGAATATAATTGAACCATCTTTACTTGGTAATTTTGAAATTGGGGTATCATAGCATATAGTTTAGAGAATTCAGATTCTCGTATTGGTATCAGAGTGGCAGCACTAAGTTATTGCGCTTAGGTCCTTTTGAGATTGTTTTAAAAAATAAAAATTTCACCATTTTCAAAATTCCCTATTTTTGATGGTTCAAATTATGCGTATTGGAAGGTGTGAATAAAATCGGAACTTAAGTCCTTAGCTGAGAGGGTTCGGCATTCCGTATTTAATGGGTGGTCTCCACCTACATGTCTAGTTAAAAATGAGCGTGTTCTGAAACCCGTGTAGAGATGGAGTGAGAATGAACTAAAACTAGAAAATTTTAATTCCCGTGATTTGAATGCTCTTTTTAGTGCGGCCACAACGGTTGAATTTCGACGTATTATGACTTTTAAAACTGCTAAAGAGGCTTGGAATATTTTACAACTCACTCGTGAGGGAACTAGTGTCATTTAAGGCTTCAAAACTCCAAAAGCTCACCCCTCAATTCGAAAGCATTAAAATGCTTGAAAGTGAAACTTTTGATGAATGTTATGCTAGAGTTTCTGTTATTGTTAATTCATCTTTTAACTTGGGAGAAAAGATCCCCGACAACCGTGTAGTAAAGAAAATTTTGAGGTCCTTACCCGATAGGTTTATTCCAAAAGTGGCCGTATTAAATTCTTTACCCACTTTAGCCTCTACGAAACTTGAAGAGCTCATAGGTGACTTACAAACCTATGAACTTGACATGTTTACCTCCAAGGATGAGAAAAAGAAAGATAAGGGCGTCGCTTTAAAAGCCTGAAAGGAGGGAAAACAAGTTTCAGATGATGAGAGTGACATCGATTTCAATGAGATGTCTATGTTTGCTAGGAAGTTTAGAAAAATTCTTAAGTTTAATAAAGATAATCTTAAAAAAGGATTTTAAGAAATTTGATAAGTCTAAGTATGACAAAGTCGAAACATTCCCTACAAAGCATAATGAAGAACTTAATAGGGATGAGTTGAATAGATGTTATGGTTGTAGGGGGTATGGCCATAGGGCAAGAGAGTGTTCCACTAAACTAATGAGGGAGGAAAAATAACCGATTTCATATAATTCCACCCTTAGTGGTAGTGATAAGGAAGAGGGACATGAATCCCCCATTGAGCGTAAATTTATCGCGTTCATGGCAAGTCATGTAAGTGAAAGTGAGAAATCATCTGATGATGACATATTAATACATGACACTTTCAAGGACATTGTTTGTGAATCCCAAAAAATTGATGGTATAAAGACTGAAGAAGAAAGTGAAAGTGCGAATGAGGAGGAGGTTGATGACAATTAACTTTAAGTAGATTTTCGAGAGTTGCATGACAAATCAATAAAATTAAAAAGGGATAATTTGAAGTTAGAAGCTAGTTTGAGAGAACATGCTAATGTTAATAATGAGTTTTCTTTAGTGGAAGACCTTAGGACACGTGAGAAAGCTCTTCGTGAGAAGCTTGAGTATGTAAAAGGTGAGAGAGATAGCCTTAGAGGTTTAATGGAGGCTACGAAGAAAGAGCTTCTTGGGTTTGAAGAGAGTAGGTGTTTACTTGACTCTAGAATTTTAGAGTTAGAAGAGAAGTCGAGAGATTCAAGTAGGGTCAAATTTGATTTGGAATTTAGGTCCGAAAAATTAGATAAAATTCTTAGAACCGTCCAAATTAAAAATGACTCGTGTGGTATTGGGTTCGATACTCAAAATGATTCAACTAATAAAGAAAATACCATAAGTTTGAGAGAATCTACTAGGAACACTTTCAAAGGTCAATCCTTAGGTACTACTTTTCGCTGGGTCTTTAAATGTACACATTGTGGTCGAAAAGCTCATCGTAGAAAATTTTGTTTTGATCTTAAAAAGGATTCTAGGAAATCCTATGGTAGAGTCACCAAAACTCCCAAATCCCGAGAGCGTCACTCTTCATTAGTTTGAGTTAGGAGATCTTGTTTAGTGTCTTTACAAGATAGGATTTTTTATTCTCATTTGCTTGCATGTGATACCTCCCTTGCTAAATCTAAAACTTGAATGTGTTAGCTTTGGTTACATACACTAGCTTATGTGCATCATGATATATTCTTGCTAGTTGTATGTATGTTTATCAATTTTTTATCTTTACTTCATCATATATGTATTGCTAGATTTATGACTTGTTTTTCTTTCGTATTTCAAGTCTTTTAATTTTTTTTTTGGTTTGAAATGAAAAATACAAAAATATTTTTACTTGAGTTATTTTTTTGTGAGTTAAAATTTTGAAAAACTCAAAAAGATTTTTTTGTGTATTTTAGTTTGACACACTTTATGTGGCATATATATGTTTTTTATTCCAACATCTTATCTGCTTCCATATGGCTAGAACTTTTGGTTAAGATTTCCAATCCTTAAAGTGTTCTTTATCATGCTTGCATGGAGTAGTTTGATTTTGTGTTGCTTAATGGATTCTATTTTTATATGCCTCGATTCACACATGCACGGCCTCATTTGAAATTTAACTTCACATGTATATTTAAGCTAAGTGAGATGTTCTTCTATCAATTTAGTCATCTACATGTTGCTATGAGTATGGAAGCTTTGTTTGTGTAATAACCGTTTCCCGAATTTAAAGAAAAGAAAAATATTTATCCGGTGTAGTTGTTTATTAATGGGATCGGGATGCGAAAGACATAATTTCTTTGTGTAAAAAGCCACCATTGAATTTGCCTAAAAATGTGGCATAAAAATTTTAGCCAAGGCCTTCATTGTTTAGTTGGTATGTTCATAAAGAAAAGAAAACGAAAAATAATATTTATGAGGAAGTTTGGTTTGATATATCAACGGGTTTGCACAATGACTGTATATCCTAGTTAAGCTATTTTTTCATGACTCTATTGGTTTGTAGAATCATCAAAATTCTAGGCTTGTGTGCATTGTGTGTGTTTGTTCATTGAGTTCAATTTATATTGTCACATGGGTCTATATTTAAGTGTGATAAAGTTTTGCAATTAATTGAGAACTCCGTGAACATGTTTAAGTGTTTGGGTTTATATTGCTTTAGTCTCTAGTTCACACCCCTCAACTTATGTCTTCCACATGTATTTAGACACATTTTTACCATATGAGTGTATAAAGCTTTAACAATTTTGTGTTGTGTGTGGTGTTTATACCTATGTATATGTGCATGTGCGTTATTGGTATATATAGTATTTCTTTGTTTTTGAGTCTTTTCCTTGCTAGCTAGTCCATGTATGCTTTGAATTCATAATTGGTATCTATCTTGTTGCAAATTTTAGTTGATATCCCATGCTTATGTTCAATACATTTTTGCTGGTATCATTTTTTCGCATCATAGTTGGTATCCGTTACTATTGTTGTGCATTAGTTGCATTTCATTGTTACCCATATGCCTTAATGCTTTTATCTCTTTATGCAGCATCATGTTTAACGTTTTTGTCCCTTAATTCATAACCCTTGTGTAAACTTAAGGGGGAAAATGGTATTTTCCTTAATTAGGGGAGAAATAAGTAATTTTATAATTCTTTAGCCTTTGTTCATTCCTGAACAAAAAGGGGGAGAAATGGTATCTAATCCTTCGAATTTGGGGAGATCTAACTTAGGGTGAGACGTCTTTCTTAGGTAGATCATTATTAGATAAAGGGGGAGAATTAATTAAGGGGGGTTATTATTATTTTATGCACTTTAGTTTGCTATATTCCCTATGCGTTTAATGGTTTGCTTAAATGTGCAGGAATTTATCTTTAGCGGCATTACTTAAAGACGCAAAGCATTTCCTATGAGTCAAGTCAAGCATCTGTATTTTTTTTACTGGGTGGGATTTTGTCTAGACGTGCTTAACGGCCCTTAGGATTTTTGGTTCGATTTTTTCCAGGAATAGCCAAAGGGGGAGATTTGTAAGGACATAAATTTCTAATTGAGTCCATATGTAGTTTTGGCTTAATTCCGGACAAAATTATTTGAGTCATAGGATGGAGTGTTGTATCCTTTCAAGCCATTGACAAGTGTATGATGAACATGATTCGGCCATGCAAAATTGAAGATATTATTGCCGGTTTCAAGTGCCTTGTTTCTCATCCTCAATATTGTTTCATTTTTCAAGGTCTCCAAAAGGTATGAATGCATTTATATATATATATATATATATATAGGATCTTGAAAATTTATTGGGCGTTCTTTTTATGTAAACGACTTTGAATTTTTCTCATAAAATATTTTTAGAACTTTTCATAAGAGTTTTGGGCTTAAAATGAAAAAATGGATTTTCTGAAAAGTCGTTCAAATGAACTGACATCTCGTTCGAGCGAGTTTGCCAAGTCATTCGAACGAACTACTAATGATATTTTTCTTATTTTCTCGCTAGAAGTTTGGTTTGAATGAAATATCCAACGAAAATATTTCTAAAATCTCGTTCTTAATATCGTTGGCAATCTCGTTCATATAGTGTTTTTCGAACGATATTGGAAAGTCGTTCGAACGACCTGTCGTCATTTTGACATCTTTTTGTTTAAATACTTCTCCTATTTTCCCCACTATCCCACTCACTTTTCACCATATTAATATGTGCGGGAACCAACTTTTCTAAGTAACTTTTGAGAGTTTTGTACTATATTTTAGAGAAAAAACTCTATCTCCATAAATTCCCTTTGTGTTCATATTTTTTAATGAATTAATTAGTCAAGAACACGTTTTTTCTACACCCAACATTTTTTAGTTTAAATCGAAGTTCTTCCTTTATATATACCTTTTCTTGGAGAGTGTTTGGCACCGGGTTCTTCTCTACCCATCAAAGGAGATTGTTTGGGTTTCTTCTCTACGTTAAAAAGGAGATTGTTTTCATTGCGGCATACTCATGTGGTGAAAGGCACCGTGTATGGGTTGACGGTAGCTGTGCCCTATCGCCGGATTTTGAGACTGCAGTGGAGTCCATGGTTGTCGACTAGGCGGAGGTTGAAGAGCGAAGGAGTGTCAAGGCTTGGACGGAGTCAAGTCGTTGTTATAAGTTTCTCTTGTCATGTCTTTTGTATAAATACCATACTTAGTGGACTTGCAGGCAGGGTTGTTCGAGTTTTTTTTCATTTGAATTTTCCTCGTACATCGCAGTGTAGTGTGTTTACGATTTATTTTATCTTGCAAAAATTTCACTTAGATGCATGCTAGGTTAATCAAGATAAAATTGATTTAAATCACAATTATAGTTTAATTTGGTGCTAATTAATATTTGGGTTATTTTAGTTTAATTTAATTCAAGGGTAAAAATTAATTTGGGAAAATTGGCGTTTAATTTGTTTGGCCTATATTTAATCATGATTTAATTTTTGTTAGGCTATTTTGGACTTGAGTTGAATTAATTTGCATTTAAAAGTAAAATTGAAATTTACTTTGTTTAAGCTAAGTTCAAATATTTGTTGAATTATTTTTAATTTTGAAAAAACCAAAATTGAATTTTATAATTGTTAAAATTTAAAAAGAAATTTTAATTTGGAATATAATTGAACCATCTTTACTTAGCAATTTTAAAATTGGGGTATCATAGCATATAGTTTAGAGAGTTCACATTATAAAATTCTTACCACTACCCCTTAACATCGACTCACTCTTTGCACCACATTGAGTTGACGATGAAATTTTTCTAACTTGCCAGTAATTAAACCTCTTAAGAATAAGTTTGCATCTTGACCCTCCATCTTGATCTGTCTCATCTTCGTTTCTTCTTGCAGAACCTTCTCTCTTATAATATGACAGTGCACTTATACATGCTTAATTATTGCATTAAAGACTGGATTCTCTTTCAAAACAAATTGTCAACTGATTATCATAGTACAACAGAACCGTATAATCTACTGGTTGATGTAAATTAGTCATCATTTGTATCAGCCATGCACTCTCTTGAGCTACCATTGTTATTACTCGGTACTCTGATTTCGTGATTGATAAGGATACAGTCGGCTGTCCATTGATTCACCAAAAATCATTCTTAAACCAAGTTTAAATACACACCCGATAGTTGATCTCTTGCATAGTCAGCGTTGCAATAACCAAAATTGTTGTAGTCGTCACCTTTCTTGTACAAAATACCATGGTCAATTTTAATCTTTACATATCTCAATGTTCTCCTGACTACTTCCAAAACGAGGACTCTTTAGATTTTTCATGTACCGACTCATTACACCAACAGCATACGAAGTTTCAGGCGAAGTCAAAGTCAAGTAGATTAGACCACCTACCAATTATCAATAAATCGCTGCATTTTCCAAGTCTCTTCCTTCATGTGCATATATCTTGACACTCGGTTCCATTAGTGATGAGATTGTCTTGCGCTAAAGCATCCCCAACTTTTGCAATAAATCTTATACATATTTTTATTGACACAGAAATATCATTTCTTGTGTGCGATCAACCTCTAGCCTAAGAAAGTTCTTAAGTTATCAAATCTCTTTAATTTGAAAGAGAACTGACATATTCTCTTTAATTTGGTGAATTTTTGTGTCTTCATCAGCAGTGATGATTAGACCATCCATATATACTACCACAACAACTATATTTCCTCCATTGTTTTGACGAATAATCTGGAATTTGCAGGTGTTACTGAATAGCCACGTTGAGTTAGAAATTCATCAATCTTACCATACCATGGCCTTGGCGCTTACTTTAATCTGTATAAAACCTTTCTCAACTTACATATGAACTCATGATGAACTTTTTTCTAAAATTCCATTGGTTGAATCATGCAGATCTTTCGATCCAACTTCCTATGAAGACAAGCATTTTTCATATCCATTTGCCACAAGTTCTAATCTTTGATGGCCGTAAGTGCAAGCAAGACTCATACAGTTATAAGCTTCTACACCTAATTAAACATTTCATCATAATGTAGCCCACAATGCTGAGAGGACCCTCGAGCCACTAGTTAAGACTTGTACCTCTCGATTGATCCATTTGGACAATGCTTTATCTTATAAACCCATTTACAGGATGTGGGTTTCACATCTCATGGCTTTAACACTGGATCCCAAGACTGATTTTACTTTAGCGTGGTTATTTCTTCATCCATAGATTTTATCCACTCGGAACTCTGCGCGCTTCTTCAAATGTCTCAAGTTATTTTTTAATTTCCTCGGCTATAGCTGCTTTGGCATATTTGTGATTTAACTTTCGGATGATCATTGACCTTCTGAGTTGTGACTATGGAGTTGGTTATTATTTTTCACTAGGCCTGATTTCTTCAGTTGGTTATTAATACATACCAATTTTTTAAGTATCATTACCATCATACGAATATTCAGGTTCATCTGAACTCGGTTAAATTTGAGCAATATGCTCCCCTATATTCTTTTGTAACCTATCTTTAATTTCTTTTGAATTTGAAAGATCCTCATTATGTGGGGACCACCATGAAGATGCCACATCAAACACTAAATTTCGTGATGTGTAGAACCTTTCACTGCTCGGATTATAATATTTTTACCATTTTCTCTAGTTGTCGTATACTATAAAGATACATCTAACTGCTTTCGTGTGAAATTTTCTACGTAAATGACTTGAAATAAATACATAGCACATACAACCGAACACCCGAGAGTAACTAACTGTAGGTTTCATATACTACAATTCTTCAAAAGGTGAAATAAATATTAATCTTGGTTGGAGAAACATGTTGATCACATGGGCTCTAGTACTCATGGCTTCAACCTAAAATCTTCTTGTTACATTCTTCGCATGAAGCATAATCCGACAGAACTTTGCAAGATAATGGTTCTTTCTCTTCGATATGCCATTCTGTTAAGAGTGTTTACACAAGTGAACTGATTACGTATTCAAAAGTCTTGTAGATTTTGAGAAAACTCATTGGAGGTATATTGTCCTTAATTATTTGTGCATAGAAAAATAATATTTTTCCCACTTCCTCTTCAATTATTTCTCTAAACTCTTTTAACTTTTAAAATGTGTTAGATTTTTCTTTCATGACGAAAACCAACACATACTTAGAGAAGTCATATTAATGAATGTCATCATATACCACATTATACTAGTTGATTAATTTGACAGGCTCAAACACATTAGAGTGAACCAACTATGATAGCTCTTTTACTTTAAACTTTGAATCTTCATATGGTAATTGATATGTTATACCATACTTTTATCCCGCACAAACCGAATCTGTTCTCATATCAAGCTGAGGAAGACCCTTAAACATTAACTTCTTCATCATTACACTTAGCTTATGATAACTAATGTGACCCAATCCCTTGTTCTATAAATCTATTGTCTCGTTCCTCCTATTCTTGTCCACATAAGTATATTTTAACATTACATAGATGAAATCCAATAGTTGTCCCCCCATTGTAGGCAACCTTGAGATTTTGAGGTCTTGATACATCTTCATATATTGTGGACTGAATAATACATAATGGTCTAACGATGTCAACTATGCCACCGAAAGTAGATTTTTCTTCATGCCAAGAACATGGTAGACATATTTAAGTGGCATCTGGTTAGGAATGTGTCAAGGAGTAATTATCGTTTTACCAATGTGGGCTATTGGTAACTTTGAGTTGTTAGTTGTCACCGCCATTTTGTACATGCATTATTATTGTGAATGCTAACTCCTCTAACTCTATAGCTAGGGAAGCTTTTGCATCCTAATCATCTTTAATTTTCTCCTTTGAGTTAGAAGTAACAACATTAATTTAGGATAGAATTTTATTGGACCAATGACCTTTTTCTATATGTCCTTCTTTCTTTCATTTGTAACATTTTCCTAGATTTATTTTTATTTTTATTGGATTGACTATTATTACCACAATTAATTGAAACTACCCTTGGACAAGAGCCTCCCTATTCTTTATGACCTTTTGTCTTGTCACCATACTTTTTAGATCTACCTCTCATACTTCTTGATATTAACTTTGCTTTAGTTAGTGTAGAGTGCTTCCTCCTCATCCCTCATTAACACCCCTCCCACTTTCTTAACCATTGCTTCTTAACCCACAAATAAATTTTCAAACTCAACAAGTGATGGTTGAGTCAGCCATCCTTGTACAGTGGTAGTAAAGCCTCGATATTCGGGCCTTAGACCATGGATAATTATTATTTTTACCATGTCTTACCTAATAGAAGTAGTAGGATGTAATTCATAAATTTCATAGCATATCGATTTTACCTTGAGGAAGTACTCAACAGTCATCATATTAAGTTGCACAACCGATAATAGCTCGTTCTCTAGAAGTTGCAGTCTTTTATCGTTCTTCTTTAAAAAGTGCAACGAATGTATCCCATACTTCTTTCGATGTTTTGGCCTTCCAAATGTGCCCCAATATTATTTCTTAAATTGTGGTTTTACAGAAAAACATAGCTTTACCTGCTTTATTCTTCCACTTATGAAAAGTGCCATTAGTGTTTTCTTCTGGAACCATAACTTCATTACCACTGATGACCTGCCAAATATCTTAGCCTTATAGGTAAGATATCATACACGTTAGTCACATATTTGAATTTTGGTTGCTGAGCTTCTTAATTCTTCCAAATACTTAAAGGTCACCCATCGTGTCGGTAAGACTTTAACAATACCGAACATGCTTAATTTAAACATACAAACCTGTAAAATACAAACTTATTATGACTTAAGAAAACTTACCAAAATTAGTACTTGACCGTCTCGCTCCGATACCAATTGTTGAAAATTAGAGTACACAAACTTTAATATTCACAAGAAAAAGAAATTTGATAAGCACACAACAATAAGAGAAACAGTTAAAAGAATACTCAACTAAAGTCTTAAGTGTTTATAACTTGTATTATTTTTGGATGATTACAAGCATTGATGAAGGGGGGTATTTATAATAAAGGAAATACAATGAACACAAAATATTGCGGTTAAATAAACAAACAACACTTTTAATAAAAATCATACAAATATTAAAACACAAATTAATTTCATCCATTCAAGTTTCCCATTATGTAACCTAACTTTCACTAATATTTCCACTTACTTCACCTAATTCAGGAGGCTTCTATGGGACTGCATTGGGATTAATGGTTCATGGTGATTCTTAACAGGCTGCACCACCTCAGTGGAGCTTGAGATACGTGGATGTCACATGTTAATTGGTTTACCTTTCTTCACATATAACACAAGGAGTATAAAAAAGCTAATACTTGTCAATATGCTAGATTTTATTAGGATTCAAAGTAATATCCCAAAGGCCCCTCACAACAAAACAATGTAACAAAATATGATCCACTACCTCCTCCTCATCTTTACACAACTAATAACTAGCAACTAAAAATTTATCCCTTTCCTTCTCAGCTTCAGATTATTTTCCATGAGAGTCCTTAGTTGTAAATATATTCCTCTAGTATTAATTTTACAATAACTTCCTTGAAATACGCCAATTGTTTGCAAGTTACCCTTCTATGCAACTAAAAAGATTTTTATTCGCACCTTTTCGTGACACTTGGGGATATTTGCAACTTTTTCTTAGTTTACGAGGTTATTTTCAATAATAGTAGTTTAATGGATTTATTTACTTTTCCCCAATTGAATATTTATGTATGCACATCTATATACGTGGATGACAACAAAATTAGTTGAAACCAAAATCAAGAAATGGGACGTGGTTTAATTCTCTATCGTAGAATAAAGATGTTTAGGCCGAACTTGGTGTGATGGCAAGTGCTTACCCTCCCAAAGAGACACCCACTTGAAAAATAATAGAATAACTAAAATAGATGACTTTTGTGATGGGTTTTAACATTGGAGCTCCCGAGTCACTTTCTGTGAGTATCTATTTCAAATCTTCTTTGTGATCTGAAGTCTCACTGTCATATAAAATATATGTAATTACTCTAATATCGACGTAAACAGTAATATCATAGCCAAACTCCCCCCCCCCCCCCCCTAATTGAACTAGACAAGAATTACAGTAAAAAAGTTATATAATAAAAGTCAAACAGGAGATGATAGTGAAAGACAGAAACTAAGATTAGGTGAGGAAAGCAAAATATGTGGTTATATATCTCAACTAGACAACTTTTTTTTTTCTCGAACATGCTTAAAAGTAAGACATCTAATTTTAATTGATGAGGTTATTTAGTTTACTAATTTATTGATTATATTATTTTGACACACAATTCATTTGTTTATTCCTTTTAACATAGTTGTTTTTTTTTTAAATTATAGGGCCTTGACTTTGACTAAATGCGGTTTACACATTTTTAGTATTGTTTCAATCTTAATCATTTTTGTAGCTATGGTGAGTTACTAAAGTAAATTACTAAATTACTTTTTTTGATGCATTGTACTACAAAAGCTCTTAATTTTGTGCACATTTGGACTAAAGATAATTTCAGTTTGGTGAATTTTGGAATTGGAGTTGGAATTGAGTGTAAGGACGTGTGAATGGATATGATCATACTTTACCCTTGTTGATATTGCATTTTGTAAGTTTTATTCACAAAAGTGTTTGCATTATTCTCTACATTTAATATGAACACAAATTTTACAGTACCTTTAATTTGGTGAAGTTAACTGCAATTGATTTGGTTTCAATAAATTAAGTAAAACACATTAGTATATACATTATTATGTGATAAATTTAGGTGAAAATAAGAGGCAATAATTTGGAGAAGACAACTTAGTTTATTAGTGTATATTTTATACACTTCGGTTTAGTTTTGAGAGGGCATCTTAGCTCATGGTCATTTGTTTTAAGCATACTTTATTACTTTCAACAATACTTGTAGAATTTCATATTTCAAAGTTCAAACTTTAGATTTTGATTTTTAAAGGAAAGTTTCATTATTTATATTACGTATTAGATAGCTTAGTTTAAATTTATTGGCAAGGGCATAACTACAAATTTGTGTTATTCCTGAATGGATGTTCATGGTTTGAGCTTGGTATTGTTCTTCAAAGTTGACTATTAATGGGTTATGTATGGGTTATATTTTTTTGTACGAAACCCGTATCTCATGACACAAGTATGACTTGCCACGACCCCTTAAAATTAGTTGTAACAGATCCCTCTGAATTTTTTAATTTTTACAATAACATCTCATAGTTAATATGAAAATAGTGATGCATACCAATGTGTGGTTTTTTTTTAATTATTATTATTATTATTATTATTATTATTATTATTATTATTATTATTATTATTATTATTATTATTATTATTATTATTATTATTGTAGCTGAAGGAGGGGTGGATTTTCATAGAAAATAAGGAATGGAGGTTGAATTGACATTTATATATATGTATGTACATAATGTTCTCCCTTGGTTTATTACAGGAACTATCTACGAGGAATAAAGGAAGTGACAATATTCTCTTAAGCAAGATGGAGACATACTTAAAGGAATAGAAGTGATCATATTCTCGCAAGCAATATAGATTCATACCTATAATACAAGTTACGAGAATGTAAATATTTATAGTTTAGTTTTTCTTTTCATTATTTTTTACTAAATGAAGTAATAAACAATGATAAAACCATTTATGTTCCATATATTTAGTTTGTTATGCTACCGCCCTAAGTGGCATCTTGTGTATGGATTCAAAAACTCAATTTTGCTGTCTTTAGATTGGAGTGGTGAGAACTTTGGAGATCAGATTAGTATGTATTTATGTTTATGGTTTATCAATTATATTTTTAATTAGTTGTGCTTTTAAACTATGTAAAATCCCATTTTCTATTCTCATATATAAAGTGATGCATTTGAATGTCACAAATTTGAGATGACAATGAAAGAGAGAAACTAAGATTTGGAACAGGATTCACTTGTTTAGTAATTAAATGATGTTTTAAATGTAATTTTAGTTTGTAATAGTTTTTAAGAGTTATAATATATAATTAATATAGGTGCGGTTCAGAAACTTTAGTTATATATAATTTAAGTTTGTAACGGGATTTAACAATTATTGAAGTCACTGATTTTGTAACGAGCCTGAACACTTACTAAATGAGTAACTATTTTCAACCATTAAAAAATTTCTGCACATAATGATGTCGAAAATTTTTTATTACACAAACAACCGTTACAAATAGGAGTTTATAACAGTTTAAGACTATTATAATAAAAAAATAACCCCACGATTTTTAATGGTTTTAAACAGTTACAAATGATTTGTAAGTTCTTAAAACACTTACAAAATGACAATTTTTGTATAGGGGTGATGCACCAAGTGGTGGTGAGGATTTTCATGATGCAGGTCCTTCGACACATAAAACTATTACACATGCGAGAAGTAGTGCATATGGGTATGGATAGTCCTCCACTGGTTCATATGTTCAGTTTCCCATAAATTATCTCTACTATATTATGGTGAAAATAAAAAAAACTTACTTCATCTAAACATCTTGGAGCTGACACGGTCTTCTCAGTCTAAGACTACCGCATATGAATCACTCTTATCTTATAATGAGTGCGAGTTTTTTAGCCTTAAGTGGAGTATAGTGGATCTCTATAGAAAAATCCAATCTTTTCACACTATTTATAGCGTCAAATTTGGTAATAAGGATGAGGATTACATACAGTGGTGGTGTTGATGCTTTGTAGGAAGATATTTTGGTTGATAGACTACGTGATGTTTTTGGACGTATTTTATTATATGTATCATGTTGATATTTTTGTTGAGTAAGGATTTATTATATCATATTCATATGTGTTGTAATCCTAAACTCTAATATCATATTAGTCTATCATTTGATGTTGATACTTTTGTGTACTCTAAATATTAACTAAATTTTTTTAAAAATATGATAAAATTTGTTGGGCTTTCTTAATATCACATCTTAGGCCTTATTATCATATTTTTTCGTATATCATTTTTGTTAAGTTGTGCATATCTCTATATGTGGTTAATGAATTGAGGATCTCTTTGAGTTATAAGCATCTTTAAAATCAACTCATGTAAAATTTCTATTTTCTCATTTAAGCTAAATTTAATTCTTATCTTCATTATCTTTTTTCTTTACAATTACTTGCCTTTATCAATTTTTATGACAAAATAGGGGAAGTAATTATAGTGGAGAGAAGATTACATTGAGGGGGATATTTAATTCACTATCAATATGGACTTTTTATGTGAAAACATCTTAGGGATCGTATATATATTAAGTTGTGAAGTACATTAATGTGATATTAAAGGTTGCATACTTATTTAGATTGTGATATACTTTACAATTAAGATTACTCATGCAGTGAATATATATCCATTGTTCATCGTAATTACATCCACGTAATCATCATTTATTCACATTGGTATCATAATATCTTTTCTAGTGTATGGTACGTTTATAGGGGATAAGAGTTGGGTTCTTGTTGAGAATAGGTTGATTGGGTGATGTATGCCTTTTGTCTGGCTTATGTTATTGTTGTCATAGGGTTATAGATTTACTTATACTTTCCTCTAATCTTTTGTCTGTATATTTTTTCCACGTAATACACAAAAGGGAAACTTGTGGGAGTAAATGTATATCCATGTGCCCCACATGCAATTGGTTCACCATGCTGTGTGTGTAAAATATATTATGTATCTTTTTAGTCCCTTAGGTCGTTCTGGCATAGCAGAACTACGATACATTTTCTCTAAACATGCTTAGACTTCTCAACCCGTTATCAATATAATGATATTTTTATGTGACCACTTTGTTGAGTTATTTTGACTTTCAAAATAGGCTTTAAACTCTTTGTCACATTCAAATTAACTTTTTTTTGCGTGCGTGTTGGTTTGGATTATGGTTTCAGGTGTAAACATATGCAAGTTTACTACTTATAAATAAAAAAACATATTTTCATTTATTCTTTGCATAAATATATCACATGAAGGATTGTGTAATGGTTCAAACCTTACTAGGTTTTTTTCACGAAAATAAAGTCCGGGATTTTCACTAAAGTCTCGCTGCAGTCAAATAAACCATCGTTAATTCGAGGACCTGGATTTGTTGGTGGTGACATCATTTAGAGTTTTTCCTCAGATTCACTAAAAGTTCCCCACAACTTCCTTCACTGGTACCTCTAAGCAATGAAATTCTCTTCGCATTAGTGAATATATTTTTAATTGATCGCGACCTCTCCTTCTAATTAGATATCTGATAAATATCTTTTTGGAAGATGTGAAGACTATTTTGGATCTAAATATTCCCTAAACTCAAGTGCCTTGATTTATTTGGGGGGCCATCATTCCACTTGCCTTATGCTTGTCTTTCACACCTGGAAGATCATGACTTATATTAAGGGTGAAAATTTCAGAAACAACATAAAAACACAACATAAGATGACATAAATTAACCCAAAATTGACATGACTTGTCGTGTTTGTGTCAAAATAATAATTCATATAATCGTGTCTTGTCGTGTCAATAGCATTTTTATTTTGATCATTAAGAATATTTTTTTCTAATTGAACATAAAATTTAACAAACTGTGTTAGTCGTATTGTTTCGTAATCTATATGGATTGTGTTCATGTTAGGTAAAAAAATACGAAATCATGTTGTGTCGTGTTTGTATTAAAAAAACCCTTATTGTGTCATGTCAGCCTAAAACGTGACCCAAAAATAAAAATTTGGGCCCTAATATATATGGTAATAGTGACTTCATAATATCCATCTTTGTTAAAATTCTAAAGACAAATATTGATAAATGTTTGAAAAGCAAAGACACTCTATCGAAGAGGAATTTTTATAGGGAATTGTTTTTTAGTTTACATACTCTAAAGAGTTACACCCCCAACGTATCTTCTTTATATGTCTCTGTGTGTTCTGGAGGTCTTTGATTTTCAAACTTTGATCACAAGTCATATTAGAGTCTTCAAATTTCTACCGTTGTTCTTGAACATAAATAGTTGTCTTCTTTCTCTTCAAACACTTATATGAATGTCCTAAAAGCACATTGCAAGGTTTGAGGAATCCATATCATTTTAAACTCTTTAAAAAAATTGCATCCTAAAAAGTGGTAGTTCAAGCATTGGTGGCTTCTTAACAAAGTTCGTTATCTACATAAAAAACTATTTTTAGTTCATGGCGTAGTTTCAAAAGACATTGGATGAGTCCAAAACCGACCGTGGTTATGTAGCACGCTTCAGCAGCTGACACTCTATTCGGAGGATATGGTGACAAAGATTTGGTAATCGGCCAGTGCGTTGTTGGAATATAAGTCACTGTCTTGTATTTCCAATACTTAACCATAGTGCATTAGTTGTTGCGTGAGGCCTGAGGTTTTTGTAATACCCCGTATTTTTGTGGCATTTATTGATTACTTATTAATAGCAGAAAATAAAATAATAAATGGTAATAATTGTTACTTATTGTAAGGAAAAATTTCCAATTGAGTCAATTTGTAAGTGTTGGCTTAATTGCAGACAAAACTATTTGAGTCTTAGGATAGAATCTTGAGACCTTCAAGCCTATAAAGTTTGAGTTGAAGACGTGCGGTCAAGCCTAAATTGAAGATATGAACGTTAACAATTTTTGTCCCATGTTTAAACGTCATCAGCCTTTCAATATTTCCATGGTCTCTAAAGGTATGAATGCATATGATATATTTAGAGGCTTGGAATTTTTATTGGGTGTCATTTTTTTACTATACAAGGTTTAAAATGATTTTTTATTTTTTAAAGAAAAATAATTTTTTCTGTAATACATTTCAATCTTGTTCGAATGAGATCCTCAGGTCGTTCAAACGAGATATCAAACATTTGATCTTTCTACAATCTCATTCGAAGTTTCGTTCGTATTGTCATTTAAACGACATTCATTTCTGCAATCTCGTTCGAACGAGATAACATAGTCGTTCGAATGACCCTGTCAGTTTTTCCAAAAGTTGACAGTTTTTAGTAGTTTTTTTAGAAGTTATCCCACTACCTTTCCCACCTATTTTATTAGTGCGTGATAACCATTTTCCTGAGGCTTTTCCTAACTTCTAAAAGAGAAAAAAAGATTTTGAAAAAGTCCCCTTGGTGTTTATTAATCAAAATGCTTTAGTTTCAAGAACAAAACCAAGTTTTTTTTACACCCAATTGCTTTATGATCTAACTTTCTTTATACCATATGTTTTGAGATCATCATTTTGGCACCGAGTTTTATTCTCTACTCCAAAAGAGATAGCTTCTTACGGAGGATTCCATTTTGGTTTGTGGTGTACATATGGTGGACTCCGTGTGCTGACAATAACTTTGCCCATCGACGGATTCCAAGACGAAGGTGGACTCCTGAGTTGTCGACTAAGCAGAGGTGGAGGAACAAATAAGCATCAAGGCTTGAGAGAACATCCGGTTGTTGAGTAAGTCTTTCTATCGTGTCCTTTATACAATTATACTTAGTAGACTTGTGGTTGGGTCGTCCAAGGTTTTTTTCATTATGAGTTTTCCTCATACATCGTGGCATTATGATTGTTTTCATTTTATCTTGCAAAAATCACGTAGATGCATACTTATGGTTAACAAGATAAAAATTGGTTTAAATTACAACATTTGTGTAAATTTGGTGCTAATCTAATTTGGGTAATTTTTAGTGTAATTTAATTCAAGTCGACTTTAATATTTTGGAAAAAATCATGTTTGGTTTGTTTGGCCTAATTTATAACTTGAATTATTTTTGTTTAAAAGAAAGATTAAATAATTGTTTAATTTAATTTTAATTTTGAAGAAATTAAAAATTTGTGTATTTCGGAACCATCCTCCCATATTCATAGAATTTCGGTATTAACACTTATGTGAAATGGTAATAATAAAATGCATTTATTTAGATGATGTTTATGTTATGCATGCTATGTGATTTTTGTTTCAGATATTTTAATTAATTAATTACTAATATAAATAATATGGGAATCGACTATGTGTTGTTACTATAGTGAAATAATTAAGTATATGTGGTATTCATTATGTATGAATAATTTTAGATCGCTGCTCGAAGTTACTCTAAATATTGCGACAAACAGTTGACCATAACTGAAAATAGGCTTTGGTAAGTATATCGAAACTTGATCGAGAGTTTGGCCTTGGATTTTATTGATTGTCATAAAGAAAGCAAGAAGGGCTGGAAATTGAAGTCTTCTAAGAATAAATGTCCATTTGTAGTCCGTTGCAAACATAATTATTCGTGGAATGAATACTTTTGTGCCTATATTTGATCCTGTGATAAATATAGCCTCAATGACTAATGGAGATAATTGTGTAACAATTAATCCTGTCCCATTGCAAAGACCGACACTTTGGTTTATGTTTCTCATTTGAATAATCGATGAACCTATCTTTAGGTCCAAGATATGACCTGGGAGTCCATCAATGTTTAAGCTATTTAAAAATTCAACAGGAAAAAACACATCTTGGTCATGTATGTCCCCAGCAGCCTTAGATATTATGTCTGAGCTGACATATGTTGTCGTATCTCCGGGAATGACATTTAGTGTGTAAGCATTGATGTTGCCAACCATATGGTTTATTGGAGTAAGAATAGCTCGACCCTTGATCTAATCGACATCACTGTATATGTTGACTAAATTGGGGTATGCACTTGAAACAATATCGACAATTGGGCTATCCAAATGGGGGATAATGTTGGCATTTGGTATTTTTACCCATGACGGATAATCTTCATCTCCAGATGATTTTATTTGCAGTTTCCCGTCACCTAGTGCTAGGACCCGATCTCTTAATGAAGTCGAATCTTGTATTCGCATGTTTTTTGATAGGTTTAATACATGGCACAAACTCCAGAGTTTTGATTTTTTATTTAATGCATTTACAGTTTCTTCTCTGCTTCCCTTATGAACAACGAATATGGTTTGCCAAAAAATGCCACCAAGAAAAAGTGTAATTCCTCCAAAAGACCTTTCAGAATAATTTTCGTCATTGAACCACATTATATCTCTTAATGTATTGTCAACAACTTTAATATATTGACGATGGTTCATAGGCGCCTCATCCCAAATAATTAAGCTTGTTTTCCTCATGAGATCTGCAAGATTAGTTCGTTGGTTGAATATCGCATGTTGACTCTATGTGAATATCAATGGGAATCTTAAATCTTGAATTAATGGTTCTTCCACCGGGTAGAAATAATTATGCAATTCCCGAAGATGCAACTGCGAGAATCACTTTTCCCTCTGCCGCAAATTTACAAGAATTATTTTGTACAAAAAAGTTTTCCCTGTGCCACCTGCCCCATTTACAAAGTAAAATTGTCATTTGCATTCATATACGAGTCGTATAACATGATTATAAACATCAAAAATGCTATAAATACTGATGATTTTGATAAATGGATTAATGCCAATAATAAGAAATAAAATCTATGAATGATAACAAAGTTTGGGAGTTGGTTGAATTTCCAGAAGGACAAGAATGAGTTGGGTGCAAGTGGATCTTTAAGACCAAACTTGACTCGAAAATAAATATTGAACAAAATAAAGCTAAACTCATTGCCAAAGGTTTTAATCAATGAGAAGGCATTGATTATAATGAGAACTTCACTCCAAACTCAAAGAAGGACTTAATAAGAATCATATTAGCATTGGTGGCTCATTATGATTTAGGGTTGCACCAAATAAATGTGAAAACAAGTTTTCTAAATTGGAGTCTAGAATAAGAAGTATACATGGCACAACCATAAGGCTTCATAATGGAAGGAAAGTAAAACATGGTCTATATGCTAAAGAAGTCGATATATGGTCTAAAGAAATCTTCTCATCATTGGTACATTAAGTTCCATAATCCCGTTACATCCTACGGATTTAAGGAAAACAATGTTGATTGGTGTATATACCTAAAGATCAGTGGGAGCAAGTTTGTGTTTTTAGTATTGTATATTGATGACTTGCTTATCGCCAGCAGTGATCTTGGTTTATTACGTGAAACCAAGAAATACCTTTCTGAAAAATTTGAAATGAAAGATTTAGGTGAGGCATCCTTCGTGATTGGGATAGAAATATCTCGAGATAGATTACGAGGAACGTTGGGATTGTCTCAAAAGGCTTACATTAGCAAAGTTTTAGAAAGCTTCAACATGAAAAGTTGCAATCTGTTAATGTTCCACTTCAGAAAGAGGATAAGTTCAGCTTAAGTCAATGCCCTATAAGTGATTTAGAAATGGAGCACATAAAAGGCATGCCTTATGCTTCACTCTTAGGGGGCTTATTATATGCACAAATCTGCATTAGGTCGGATATTAGTTTTGCCATTAGGATGCACACAGATATCAAAGAAATTCGAGGAATTATTATTGAAAAGATGCAAAGAAAGTTCCGAGGTATTTGCAAGGTAACAAGGATTACATACTCACATATAGGATGATCGATCACGTTGAGGTGGTTGGTCACTCAGACTCGAATTTGTGGGGATGCTTTGACAGTAGAAAAAGCACTTCGGGTTATGTTTTTCTTCTTGCTGGAGGAGCCGGTCCATGGAAAATTCATAAGAAGAGCATCATTGCATCATTTACTATGGAGTCTGAATTCGTAGCTTGCTTCAAAACTACAAATCATAGATTATGGGTGTGAAAATTTATTTCAGGACTTAGAATAATGGGATCGATATCTAAGACACTGAAGATTTATTGTGATAATGTCGCAGTAATCTTCTTCTCGAAGATTGATGGGTATACTAAGACATCTAAGAAAATTTAGATGAAAAACCTATCAGTAAAAGAAGAGGTTCAGAAACAAAGAGTGTCAATTGATCACATTAGTGTGAGTGATAACATAGCATGTCATCTTACAAAAGGACTATCTCCGAAGACCTTTATTGGACATGTCAAAGAGATGGGTCTTGACTAGTTAGATTATGATTACTATTTGGCTAAGTTATTTGACACTATTACTTGAATTCAATAAAAGTGTTTGTGATTTCTATTATTTAAATCTTTAATGAATGCATGCATTTGATTATGACTTATTGTTTGATAGAAATAGTTCTTTATTCAAAAGGACATTGTGAGGCCATTATGATACTTAATATTAAAGGCTTAGTTCAATGAAACATTGGTGTTGTGGTACATGAAGGGAACTATGACTCGCATTCATAAATCGTTTAATTTAGCAAACTATATTTAATAGCATGGAACCGTCATGACTCGCATCCATGAATCATTTAATTTAGCAAACTATATTTATCATTTATTGTGAACCTAATGGTACCTAATATAATTATAAGGATTATTAAGACCAAGTGGGAGACTATTGGAAATTAATAATTAAAGTCGAAAATTAATTATTTAATTTTAATTTATACTAATCTTGAAATTATGAATTTCCTATTTATTTGGTCTTAATAAATATCTAATAATTAATTAAGCATGTGATAAATGCAAATATTAAGGGATTGGGTTGTTCCTATCTTTTAGCTACTTGATGGTTAGTGGAAGACTTGAAAAGAAGTCTAATTTGACTAGGATTCTCGGCCCTCTTCACCATATAAATAGAGGAGCCCTACACTATATAGGGTTATCTCATAACACACTATTTTCTAAGGTGGGAGAGAAAATCTGAAATTCTATATTTTATATTTTCTCACAAAATTTTGGGCACTCAAAAGCCACTATTCTGGGTTGATTCCAAGAGGTATTAAAGAGCAATTTATAGGAGCATTCAAGTCATCTTTCCAATCAATAGCAATGGACAAAGATTAGTTTTCGATCGTAGTTATATATAACAATTAATTATGTGATTACATGAAGATAAAACATCCAGAATTAATGACAAAACTGTTTTTAAATATTATGAAATATTATGGTTTGTCTTATTTTTACGATAACAAAATAGTCTAAACTAACATTTCATTCTGAAACTTATGTCCTTTTCAACTTCCCATTGTTTCCTACTTCAACTTAGGCGCCTATATCTATTCTATGTTATGTACTTTGTTTACTAATTAAAAAGACTTTTTCATTTCTATTGCCTACTTGTACTTCTAGAAAAGGTAGGGATCCGCCTACTATTAATTAGTAATGAGAATTGTTCAAAATATTTATTCTACATTATCTATCTCTTCAAGAAATATATTCCTTCGTTTATATATGTGTTCAAAAACATTTTATGCCTAAAAATATTTACACCTCATATTATTACAAATCTGTAGCCATGTCATAGTACACTAGTGTTAACCAACTAACTACCACTCTGTATATCTCCAACAATCAAGGACACCTTGGATTCGATCAAAAGAAACAATTCATCGCATGCCTTATAACGCGTAACAACTCAAGACTCCATCATCCACATTTGTAACAACTGATATTCATCTCAAGCATATATGACTAAGTCTCCAACAACTACCATCCTTAATTGTAGCTGCTATTCATTATCACGAGTATCACAACACTTTATTTATTATGGGTGTTTTTATTTGCATCGGACTTTTTGTAAGGACATTTTTGTCCATTATCAATGTATTATGTCGCACGCCGTTACACCGTTGAAGAAATTCAAGATTCAACGGATCCGAATATCAAAAGAAGAAGAGGAATCATAGTCTGACAGCCGGACCGATTCGCTGAAATAAAAGAACCGATCCGGATAACCGGACCGATCCGCCTAAAGACCCGGACCGATCCGCCTAAAGACCCGGACTAATCCGCTTGTTTGTCAGAAGGCCAGTATACCCCGAACCGCAAGCAAACCGATGAAGCCCAGAAGCGAACCGATCCAATCATCAACGGACCGATCCGCCTCAGAATAAAAGAACCGATCCGGTTAAATCAGATCGATCCGCCTCAGACCCGGATCGGTCCGCCTGGGATAAACTCAAACAGATCGTGTTCAGATCGTGTTCAATTTTTTAAGGCCCGAGCCTTCTTATTTAATCCCACTACGGGAAGTGGTTTTCTAAGACTTAAACACACGATTTTCAGAGTACAGAAAGCCCTAAGTCTTCACCTATTGAGCATCTAGACTCTAGGTTTTTTTATTCACACAAATTGCCAATCATTTGTGAATCTCTTTGCAACCCAGGAACAAAGCTTTTCTCTTGTTCAACCCTTGTGGAGAAGCCGTTTCTCTTCTCCATTGCAGCCCTACTAGAAAGGGATAGTTCCAGCCACGACTACAGAATTCAATACCTGAGGGTAATTCTTAGTCACTTATATTTTGATTGTAATCCGATTGTAAGCCGTTTTCTTACAAATTATAGTGAAAATAAATGGTTTTGCCCCTTTGGGGATTTTTTCCTCAATTGCATGTGTTTGAATGTTCTTGCTTAGATTATCATCTTATTCAATCACATAATGTTGCATGTTTAGGGTTTGTTTTGGGTTAAAAGGGTTTAATATATAATTTTCTCATTTGAACGCAAGCACACACGTTCTCAAATTGGTATCAGAGCAGGTTACGCTAATCTATCGCGTATTCCTATTTTTCGCAAATTTTTTTCTAAGATATCAATTTTCTGATAAAATTGATTTTTGAAAAAGTGCGTGTTCAAATGGAGAAATTATATAATAAAATGCCTGTTTTTGACGGGAGAAATTATGCTTATTGGAAAGCCCGAATGAGGTTGGCTTTAAAAGCCATTGATGAATGTGCCTGGATTTTAGTAGAAAGAGGGTGGACTCCTCCCTCCGTGACTGTTGATAATGTGATTAGTTTGAAACCTGACACTTCTTGGACTGATGAAGAATTTAAATGGTCATCTTTTAATTCTAAGGGTCTAAGTGCTATTTCTGGGTCTGTCACACCTGATGAGTTCAAACGTATCATGACGTGCACCAAGTCAAAAGAGGCATGGGATGTTTTACAACTCACCCATGAAGGAACTAACGCTGTGAAAGAATCTAAGTTGCAAAATTTGACAACTTAATTTGAAACCATCACCATGCATGAATCTGAATGCTTTGATGAATTTTATGCTAGACTTTCTGACATTGTGAATACTAACTTTAATCTTGGTGAACATATTCCTAATGCTAGAGTTGTTAAAAAGATTCTTCTTTCTTTACCTAAGCGTTTTATCCCTAAAGTCACTGTTCTAAATTCTATGGGTAATTTAAATACGCTAAAATTGGAAGAACTTGTAGGAGATTTGCAAACTTATGAAATTGATATGTTCCCTAAAACTGGTAAATCTAAAGATAAGGGAATTTCACTTAAAGCCCAAGAGAGAAGGAGTGAGGGGTCGGCTAAAAAAAAGGTAGAGTCGTCTAGAAAGAAAGAGACTGACACTTCAGATTCTGAGTGTGATTTTGACCTAGATGATTTGGTTCTTTTTGCTAAAAATTTCAAAGAGGATTCTCAAATTTAAGAAAAATGGCAATTTTAAAGATAAAAAGAAATTTGAGAAAAATAAGTTTGAAAAGAAAAATGAAAAAGACTCCAAAAATCCTCCTAAGAAAGAAAGTAAGAGATGTTTTGAGTGCGATGGTAGGGGTCATAGATCCTTTGAGTGTGCCAATCGTCTGAATAGAGAGAAAGGGAAAGCTGTACTTAATGCTACCCTTAGTGACGACAGTGAGGTCGAGATGGTGGATTCAGGAGATGAGTCACCGCATGAGTGTAACTTCACCGCATTCATGGCCAGCCAAGTGATCACTCCTAGTTCTCTTCACGACGATGAAGATGATGCGTCACAGGGACACCTTGACAGTGAGATCGATGTGAGTGAGGGGGAGGATGACTCAAGTGAGAGCGAGAGTGATATTCAACGTGCCTACGCTTAGTTATATTCTGAGTCATTTAAAACTAAAAAATGTAACAAAGTGCTAGTTCTTAAGATCACCGGCTTAGAGGAAGATTTAAGAAAGGCGAGAGAAAGAGAGTCCTCCTCCGTCACCGCCCTGAGAGAGAGAGAATCTGCCTGTGTCGAGAAAGAGAACCTGTTTAGAGAGAGAGAGAGAGTGTTTTAGAGAAAGAGAGAGGGGACTTGACTAAACAAGTGGCTAGTATTACGAGTCAGCTCCATTCCTCCGGGGAGACTCGAACGAAACTTGAAGCCCTTGTTGCCCAGCTGACTCATGATCTTGAGAAAGCACGGGAAGTCAAGGTACAAATCGAGGACAGATCTGGGAAGATGGGAAAGATGCTCCTCAGCCCCGCTTTAGGTTTTGGTGATCGGCAAGGAATTGGATATGATGGTGCCTCCACGTCCCAAATTGCACCTGGACCAGTTCCTGAGTTTACTACCACTCCTTATGGTCACCGACAAAAACCTCGAAGGAGAGTTCGACCAAGAAAGGCAAACTAAGGTCCGCCTTTGACTATACTCTTTTGTACTTATTGCAAAAGAAAAGGCCACCTTAGGGAGTCTTGCTATAGCATGGGTCGGACACGACGTACTATTGCTCCACCACGTCATACTAATGAGTTTTCTAGTCTGAGAGAGCGAGTTGAGTTCTTAGCTGCCACGACTCAGAGTTTAATGGAAGAATTCCGACGGATGTCTTTGCCGTTAGTGAACGCTTCTCACATTCCAGCTAAAACCAACAACAACAAAGGTAAGCAAAAGGTCATTCCTGTTTGGGTACCTAAGAAAGATAAAAAGGCCTTCGTTGTTCATGTTGCTCTCAAAGCTCATAATACCTCACAGTGTTATTTTGATAGTGGGTGCTCCAGACACATGACAGGTGATGCCTCATTTTTTATGACTCTTGAGGACTATCAGGATGGCAGAGTCACCTTTGGATATGGGAGAAAGTCAAGCATTATAGGGCGTGGTACTGTCGAGTTACCTGGATTTTCTAAGCTAGAAAATGTTTTGCACGTCAAAGGTTTGAAAGCAAACCTTCTCAGCATTAGCCAGCGGTGTGACGCTGACTTTGCAGTAAAGTTTGACCGGGATGCGTGTAAAGTCTATAATCAAGCCGATAAACTATTAGTGCAAGGGGTGAGGACTGAGGATAATTGCTATGGGACTGAGCCCACATCCTCACTTATCTGCAACAGTGCCACGATCACTCCTATGGATCTTTGGCACCAACGTCTAGGTCACGTGAACGTTAGAGATCTTAATCGTTTAGCTAAAAGGGACCTTGTACGTGGCTTACCATCCCTTGGAAAGTCAACTTCGACCGTTTGTGGACCCTGTCAGTTGGGAAAACAAATTCGTAGTCCTCATAGAAAGTTACATTCCATTACCTCCTCTCGTGTTCTTGAGTTGATTCACATGGATCTTATGGGTCCCACTCGTACTGAGAGTCTAGGTGGTAAGAGGTACATCCTCGTGATGGTAGATGATTTCTCTAGGTACTCCATTGTAGGTTTTTTGAGAGAAAAATCCGATGCTGTAGAATTTTTAACGACCAAGTGTCGTGTCCTGCAAAATCAACACGGTGTCACTATTAATAGGATGTATAGTGACAATGGCACTGAATTCACAGAAGCAAAGGTAGATCTTTACTGTGATAGCCTCGGGATCAAACATGAGTTCTCTGCTGTGAGAACTCCTCAGCAAAATGGGATTGTTGAGAGAAAGAATAGAACGATCTAAGAGATGGCTAGATCTATGCTTCTAGGTCGTAAAGTTTCTAGGAGATTTTGGGCAGAGGTAGTGTCTACTGCATGCCACACGGTGAATAGGGTGTATTTGCGTCCAAACACACTTCAGATTCCTTATGAGTTGTGGACTGGTAAGAAGCCCAACCTGGCATATTTCCGTGTTTTGGGGAGTAAATGCTACAACCTACGGGATAGGGAGAAATTAGGAAAGTTCGACTCCCGGAGTGACGAGGGAATATTTCTAGGATATTCATCGAATAGCAGAGCGTACCGGGTCTTTAACCTGAAGAGCTCTAAGGTTATGGAATCAATTAACGTCACCGTGCAAGATGACGAACCTTTGACGGTTATTGACCCTAACCTTCAGTGTGAGGATGAGGATTGTTCTGACAGTGATTTACCTGTTCCTCTCTCACACTCTGTGGACCCTACTCCTGTGTTAGGGAACACACCTGCTTGGGTTCGCAAGAGTCATGACCCGTCTGCCATTATTGGCGATCCCACTCTAGGGGTCAAGACTCGTGCTCAGCTAGAGAACGTTGTTAGCCATCTTTGCTACACGTCCAAAGTCGAGCCCAAGAACCATAAAGAAGCACTCAAGGATAAACACTGGATATCTGCTATGCAGGATGAGTTGCTTTAGTTTAAAAAGAATAATGTCTGGGAATTAGTCCCCCGACCTAGCGAGACTAATGTCATAGGTACCTGGTGGATTTTCAAGAATAAAATAGATGAAAATGGTACCATAATCAGAAATAAGGCTAGGTTGGTCGCTCAAGGCTACACAAAGATAGAGGGTGTAGACTTTGGGGAGACATTTTCTCCTGTTGTAAGGCTTGAGTCCGTCCGTCTTCTGCTCGCCATCGCATGTCATCTGCACTTCAAGGTATATCAGATGGATGTCAAGAGTGCCTTTCTGAATGGCATTCTACAGGAGGAGGTTTATGTGGAACAACCAAAAGGGTTTGAAGACCCTCAGCACCCAGAGCACGTCTACTATCTTAGAAAATCTTTGTATGGTTTGAAGCAAGAACCCCGTGCTTGGTACGAGAGGCTTACTTCCTATCTCTTAGCTCGTGGCTTCAAGAGAGGGGGAGTAGATATGACGTTGTTCATTAGGAGAGATGACGGTGCTATTTTGGTTGCCCAGGTCTATGTGGACGACATAGTCTTTGGATCCACATGCTCCCAGCATGCTCACCACTTTGAGGAGGAGATGAAAAGTGAGTTTGAGATGAGCATGGTTGGTGAGCTTACATTCTTCCTTGGTCTCCAGGTTCGTCAGCTAGAGGATGGGATGTTCATCTCCCAATCCAAGTATGCTAGAGACCTAGTGAAGAAATTTGGTTTAGACTCCGCTAAGCATGAACGTACACCTATGAGTACCATTACCAAGCTTAGTAAGTACACTTCAGGCAAGGACGTAGAGCAAACCTTATATCGGAGTATGATAGGTAGTCTTCTCTCCTTGACTGCCAGTCGTCCCGACATCGCCTTTAGTGTTGGAGTCTGTGCGCGATATCAGGCATCCCCGAAAGAGTCACATTTACTTGCTCTAAAACGTATTATTAAATACGTGAGTGGGACTCTATCATACGGTATTTGGTATTCCTTTGATACCGATGACCGTTGGTCCGCCTATTCGGATGCTGATTGGGATGGGGATGTAGATTGTTGTAGGAGCACTTCTGGTGGGTGTTTCTATTTTGGTTCTGCTCTTGTCTCCTAACTGAGCAAGAAGCAAAATTCCATCTCTTTGTCCACTGCGGAGGCTGAGTACATAGCCGCCGAGAGTTGTTGCACACAACTCTTGTGGATGAAGCAAATGTTGGAGGATTATGGGATTTCACAAGACACCATGATCATTTCTTGTGATAGCATGAGCGCGATACACATATCCCGTAATCCCATCCAGCATTCGCGCACAAAACACATCAGGATACGTGAGCACTTTATTCATCAGTTAGTTGAGGAGAACACTATATCCCTGAGTTTTGTTCCCACCGACCGTCAGTTAGCCAACATTTTCACGAAACCTTTAGATGCCCTTAGATTTGAGAGTCTTAGGAAGTCTTTGGGGATTTGCACAGTTGACTGAGGGGTCGGTCTACGTCTAGAATAGGATGCTTCTTCATGTTCATATCATATGCTTCCTATTGCTAGTCTGTTTATATGTACCATTACTTAGTTGTACAGCTTGTATTTATTCTTTTTGCTGTTTATATTTCTTTTGAAAAAAATACAAAAAGATTTTCCTTTAAGAAAATTTTTAGAAAAAGCACAAAAAGATTTTATTTTGATAAAAATTTTGAAAAAGACCAAAAAGATTTTTTTTTTGCTTCTTTTATGGATGAGCATTTAAGGTAGCCAAGTCACAACTTCACTTCATTTATCCATGTGACTGTTTGATAGATATTTGAGATGCTACATCATTTCATCCATGTGCTTTACTTAGTATGGAGTCTTTGAGATGTAATTAGTGATATCTTCCTACATGTTTGACTCCTATATCCTTTATTGCACACATGCACGGCTATATTTGATTATTGCACTTGTCTATCTCATATTGGCTTGAGTGTTTCCATCTCAATTCTGTTTATACAATGTACAATATGCGATAAAACTTGACAAGATTAGAATGCATGTAAAAACCGTTTTGGTGAGACTGTGTGTTTTTGTGTAACGGGGAGGGGCTGCGAAAGGTAATCATCTATCCTTTGCGCAAAAGCCACCGTTAAAAAGGACCTAAAAATGGAGGAATTTTAATATCCGAGGTCCAAAGAGGTTAAAAGAGCCCGAAAAAATTTAAAGGCAATAAAAAGCAATTCATGCCAAATATGGGCCACTTAGGTTTCACCATCAATTCTCCAAAGTTTGGGAATTTAGAATGCCTCTATTCAAAATTATATTTGAGGGAGTTTGGTTAGAGAATCTTTAAACGGGTTTGCACTTCCTTGAAAGTCCTGAAAAAGCATAAAATCATTTTGGACGTTATTGGTGTGAAAATCACTTTGAGCTTTGATTTGTTGATTTTATTGAGTCAATATCTTATATTGTCATTATTTTACACCAAAGGAAGTATTAGAGTTCATTCATTAGGAATATCCAATATTCATCGTGCACATATGTCATGTTTGTATGCATTAATTTTCCTGTCGAATTTGATCACACCACTTCATTCACGCTATCATCGACTTGGTTGTTTTGTGTTCATTCATGGTGTGATTTTATCCGAGTGACACCCCGCACTTGCTTATGTGATTTATTTCTCTCATTTGTCTATTTGGGGACATCATAAAAAGGGGGAGAAAGAATTATCTTATTATGGGGGAGTTTTGAAAGTTTGACAGTTTGCTGATAAATTGGTATATATGTTTATCTCCTTTCAAACTCGATATGTCACTTGGTATTTTGATTTGTCTCATGTGTGTAGGTACTACATGGATTATCATTGGATTGCACACCCTGATGAGAAAATCGTTGTGATTCCTGCTGAATTGAAGAGCAAATGCTGTAGTCTTATTCAATTGTATCTTTCCAGTTTTGGGTTCATGGAAGGGTAGATTTTTATAGGCACATTTTTAGTTATTTTGATAATTCGGATGTTTTTTTTTTATGTTTGTACCGGCATAGACATAGGGGGAGATTTGTAAGGACATTTTTGTCCATTATCAATGTATTATGTTGCACGCCGTTACACCGTTGAAGAAATTCAAGATTCAAGATTCAACGGATCCGAATATCAAAAGAAGAAGAGGAATCATAGTCTGACAGCCGAACCGATCCGCTAAAATAAAAGAACCGATCCGGCTAACCGGACCGGTCCGCCTAAAGACCCGGACCGATCCGCTTGTTTGTCAGAAGGCTAGTAGACCTCGGACCGCAAGCAAACCGATGAAGCCCGGAAGCGAACTAATCCGATCATTAATGGACCGATTCGCCTCAGAATAAAAGAACCGATCCGGTCAAATCGGACCGATCCGCCTCAGACCCGGACCGGTCCGCCTGGGATAAACTCAAACAGATCGTGTTCAGTTTTTTAAGTCCCGAGCCTTCTTATTTAATCCCACTACGGGAAGTGGTTTTCTAAGACTTAAACACACGATTTTCAGAGTACATAAAGCCCTAAGTCTTCACCTATTGAGCATCTAGACTCTAGGTTTTTTGATTCACACAAATTTCCAGTCATTTGTGAATCTCTTTGCAACCCAGGAACGAAGCTTTGCTCTTGTTCAACCCTTGTGGAGAAGCCGTTTCTCTTCTCCATTGCAGCCCTACTGGAAAGGGATAGTTCCAGCCGCGACTACAGAATCCGATACCTGAGGGTAATTCTTAGTCACTTGTATTTTCATTGTAATCCGATTGTAAGCCGTTTTCTTACAAATTATAGTGAAAATAAATGGTTTTGCCCCTTTGGGGATTTTTTCCTCAATTGCATGTGTTTGAATGTTCTTGCTTAGATTATCATCTTATTCAATCACATACTGTTGCATGTTTAGGGTTTGTTTTGGGTTAAAAGGGTTTAATATATAATTTGCTCATTTGAACGCAAGCACACACGTTCTCACTTTTCTTTCTCTAGACCCCATGAGAAAGCTTTACCATTTTAATATATGAAAGGGCGTAAAAAGACATTAGTAACCCATTTAACATCCCTATCAATTCAAACAGATCATTTGAACTAATCTTACCGAATACACATTCGATTAGAACAAGCTAACATCAACACGCAATACCCATTCTATCATAACATATTATAACAATACAAATTTTATAAGAACTTCTCTTCCAATAAAAATACATGAAGGAAATATTAAGATTAAAATTTTGACCTCTTATACATATTCTGAAATCTTCTTTCATACAAATTTCTTCATCAATCAATGAAAAATAGCTTTTTGAAGAACAACCCATAACATAATACAAATTCCTCAATCAATCAATCAATCAATGAAACTTGCTCACTAAAATGAAAGAAAAAATGAAATCAATTATTGATTGAGGTCTACTGATACCAACTCAACCCTTGATTCCTCTATAGTTTCCACCTCCAGATCAATACAATAAACCATTCATACTTATATCCAAGACTGAAAGGTTGGAGTCCTGTAATTTCATGGTGATAAAGTGGAAGAAATAGATGACCGGTGAAACTCCGCGTGTACAACCATTTTGGAGCAGACGATCACAATTTTTTATGGAAATGAGAGTACTCATTTGAAACAGAACCTTTATTTAACTTCTTCCTTATTTTTCTATATAACCAATTTATGCGGTGGATTAAAAGGGTTTGAACCTTTTTGTGTGGGTTTAATAAAGGGGGGTGGTAAAAAGAAAAAAATTGTTCAAATAACAACACCCATTTATTATTTATATATCTGTAATAGTTTTCTGAACAAAAATATATAGTACAAAAATATTCTTTTCCTTCTAAAACTGTTAACTCATAGATTAGGGACCCATATAAACATTGTGTGGCTATGTAAAATCAAAAGAAATCATTATCAAGTCTTGGAATCTCTCACTCTTAGTCTGCCAAACACCCAATATTGATCAAACATTAAAGATGACAGTGATAGATTGCTTTATTTTTTATTTTTCGGTTTATTTTATTTGAATGAAATTTAGTTCGTATTAACACTTAAAAGTTCTAAATAAATTCATATGTTCTTATAATTAGTTATATGCTAGTAACCTTCAATTTAATGAGTTTTAAATAATTGATTTAATCATCATCATCATAATTGATTTAATGCAATCGTAAAACTATTCAACACCTAAGATTTTATTATAAAAAACAAAAATCAAATTTCAAAAATTGTACAACATATCTATGAAAGACGAAAAATAGCCAACTTTAGATTTATGTTTGTTTATTATGGATATTATTTTTAATAGTTTTGTTAATTATTAGTTTAATTCTTTTGTTTCAGTAAAAAAAATTATGTTTTATCATAATGATGTATTTGCCACTTCATAATGTCATGTAATACATGTAATATTTCATAAAATTCGAGAATAGTTAAGTTGTTTGTATTAAAAATTGGATAGTGTGAAGTTTAATTTAAAACAATTGTGAGTAAGAATCATATTCGATTTACTAATATTGACAAAGACGTTAAAGCTATTTTAACATTCAACTTGAATTTTTAATAATGATTTTTTTTTTGGTTTGTAAATGATTCGGTTTAGATTTCATGCTGTATATCTTTTTTTTTGAAAAAATTATTTATATAACTCTTAAAACTAAGTTTAGTTTATATATATATATATATATATTCATTGTACATTTTATAAAAACCCGTACAAATTCTACATATAAAAGATTTTTAAAACACTCGCGCATCGCGTGGGGCTAAAGTCTAGTTACCAGTTAAATACGGTGTCTCCTCTTATAGTTTTACCACGTGTCATTAGTAGTAAATATGATTTTGTCATCCCTTAGGAAATTATATCCTCTTCTTTGAGAGACCTGTTGGATTTTTTATGTCCTTTCTTCTTCTGTTTAAATTTCTTTTCTTTTTCCTCTTTTCTGTGGATAGACATGAATTTTTTACGCCCTTTCCTCTTCTCCTTCAATGTCCTTTCCTTTCTTTCTTTTATAAATGGGTTGAATCTATCTAATATAATTTATAAACTAGGTGTAAACCCGCATTATGCGCGGGTTAATTTATTATGATCATCATTTAACCAAAAGAACCATTGCAAATTGAGTAATATGAATATGTAAATCTAAAGATAACCAAAAAGTATGATAGATGGCCGAGAAACACAATTTTTTTACGATGAGTTAATAACTAAGGTGGGTGTTTTGATTTTGTTTCTGTGTGTGTATATCTTTATAATTACAGTCTAGAGGTATATACTAATAAAGTTAAACATTTCTGAAACACTAAAAGAAAAAATAAACAAATAAATAATAACAATCAAATTGATTCAGGTGACATTTCACATATTTGAACTAAAATACACAAAAAGGCTTAAAAATGATTGACCACAACTCAGAGAGTAAATGACCAGTGCTTGAAACGGATCTTGAAATTAGAGTTTAACTCAGTTAGGTTCTAGAATAGAATAAATTATATCTCAAAAAACTACCCAACTGTCCTATTCAGTTCAAAAAGCACTAACTTTACATTTTAACACATGATAATATTTTATGTAAAACATTTTTTTAAGAAAAGTGAGATAAATTAGCTCACAATTCAAGCAACTCCCAGCAAAAGTTCAACCAAGCCATCGAATTGCAACCAAATTAAGATATTAAGCAACTTAGCCACCTAATGCATACACTATAATAAAATAAATAATAAATCGAGCCATGGCCCAAACCAATCCCAACGACCACAAAATGGGCTAAAGAACCATACAATTGCGACTGGATCTTGGAAGTAACTAGCGGATATGGACCATATCATACAATCGAACCAGTTAAACTAATAAGCATGGAGCCCAAAGTCTATCACAAACAATGAGAAAAAACTTAAACGACTACCCGATAACATCAACAGGGTCGTAATCTCGAATAAACATAATCTGGGTAAAGACCCAACAAACCAGGATGCTAATCTCAAATTCATTGCCATTACAGTCCACAGTTGGCTTCGCACCTCCTATGGAAAATGGAGTTCACTACTTTTAGATCTTATCAGGAGAAGATGAAGATTCTTCAATAATGGCTACAATTTATTTTCCCCTTCTTACGAGGCTCGACATTGTCTGTAATGGGTTTGATTTCCATGGTTACCTTGTTAAATTGTGGTAAATTGTCATTTGCCTTTTTGTTTTTGTTTTTGGTGATCGTCTAATTATCACCATCGTTGCCGTCTTCAAAGATAAAAGGGTTCCTTGATAACGAAAGACAACTCCCCACATGTTGCCATTTGAGAAAAAGATCATTCCTACAGAATCCCAACACTTTGTCACAAAACTCATACTAACCGATAATTCCTCTTCATATTGTTTGATATTTTACAACATAATTATAATGAGATCGTAACCTCCGATAAACATAATCTGGGTAAAGACCCAACAAACCACGAGACCAACTCCACCAGCGTCTCAAATCGGGAGCAACTAGAAAACGACCCAATATGACACAATAGAAGAAAATAAACTTTTAGTTGCAAAACAAAATTGTGACTAATCATTAAAATTTTCCCACTAAATCATTTAGTGGCAAAAAAAAATTTGTCATTACTTTGCTACTAAAAAACTGCTGCTAATACCTTTAGTGATAATTTTTGGCGTTTACTACTAAATGTTACAAAGTTAGTGGAAAATATATTTTGCTACTAAATGATGTACTTTTAGTGGAAAATTATTTTCTACAAAAAATAATCAAAATTATCATTAAAAATATGTTATTTGCCACTAAAAGATTCTTTTTGTAGCAAATATATGATTTGCTACCAAAACTAAATTTTTGCTCAAGGTCAAGATAGTTCTATGGTAATTCAGATTCGCCACTAAAAGGTTCTTTTTGTAGCAAATATAAGATTTGCTACCAAAACTAAATTTTGTAATTAAGGTCAAGATAGTTCTGTGGCAATTCAGATTTTCCTCTAAAAATATTTATTTGTAGCAAATTATTGTCTCCACTAATAGTTATTTCATTTAATATTCATATTTTATGCATAAAATAATAACCAATAATACTAAATGCATTCGATTTTCTTATTTAATGTTTGAGATAATTAAGATAATCTAGTAAGAAATTTTATTCTTCGTTGCTTCACAAATATATTTATAATACTGTATACTTAATGTATTTATAATATTCCACATCAAAATCAGGCCAAATACATCAATTACAAGAAAAAAAGACTTTTAATTGCAATGCCAAATTGTGACTAATCATTAAAATTTTGCCACTAAATCAATTACTGGCAAAAAAAATTGTCATAGCTTGGCTACTAAAGACATGATGCTAATACCTTTAGTGGTAATTACTTGGCGTTTGCTACTAAATGAAGTACTTTTAGTGGCAAATTATTTTCTACAAGAAACAATCAAAATTGTCACTAAAAACATGTTATTTTCCACTAAAAGGTTCTTTTTGTAGCAAATATATGATTTGTACTTAAGGTCAAGATAGTTTCACGGCAATTCAGATTTTTCCACTAAAAGGTTCTTTTTGTAGCAAATATTAGATTTGCTACCAAAATTAAGTTTTTGTTTAAGGTCAAGATATGTGGGAATTCAAATATGCCACTGGAAATATTTTTCTATAGCAAACTATTACCTCCACTAATAGTTATTGCATTTAATATTCATATTGTATGCATAAAATAACCAATAATACTAAATGCCTTCAATTTTGCTATTTAATATTTGAGATAATTAAGGTAATCCAGTAAGAATTTTATGCTTCATTACTTCACAAAATATATTTATAATATTATATACTCAATGTATTTATTCCACATCAAAATCATGTCAAATACATCAATAACATAAATCGTTCCATCATTCACAAAAAATATAAGTACATAAGAAATAAATATGAGACAATTGACCATTTATACTTCATGCATCTCCTCTGCTACTCATGTACTATTACGAGCTATGCGATTAGATAACTCCTCAAATCTTCCAAAAAGGTCATCCATTTGTTATTTCATTGCAGCGTTCTCCCTTCGAGCTTCATTTTCTTCTCTCCTTGCCTCGTTAGCTTCCCGTCTCGCCTCATCAGCTTCTCTTATCACCTCAGCATCTTGTCTGTCCCTCTTAATATCTTTCTCCCTTTACATAGCTTCAAGTTTATTGGTATTAGAACCAACCCCTTGTCCACATACATAACCAGAGCGATACCCTAAAACATTTTAAAATTCTTCAGCATCATCCAGCTCTACACCATCTTCAGATTGTGATATAAGTATTTCTTTCACCTTATTTTTATTAATAGTTGTAAATAATGTATAATTTAACATACCGTTATTATAAAAAGATTATAGTAAAAAACAACTTGGAAACATCTTACATATACACTTCCAGCCTTTGGAGTAACCCAATTGTCCTTTCTTTTGCTCCAATGAGTCATATACCACACTTTTGTTATATGTGCGGGATCTCCAATTTTCTTGTCACCCTATTCAAATTTTAAGATAAATATAATATCATAACCAAGAACAAAAAAATTAAGTAATTACCAAGCATAATGTTTTTAAGAAATATATGTTACCATCTCATACTCCACTTGACGAAATCCTTTAGCTCCACTGCAATGCAGAATCTGCTGCTTAGATTTATTAATCGAGTTAATTTTACTTCTTTTCTGAAAATAACATAAAGAATATATTTTTCATAAAAAAATTAAAATAATTCGCATGAAAAAAGAATTGCATAAATGATCGAATAACACTAGCCAGTTTGCTTTCGATTTGTCAATTTGGCGACGCTATTTATTTAGGTGAGGTGACTCATGCTTATATGGAGATACAGAACATAAAGGAGGAACAATATGAGGTAGCTTTGATGGATATTTACTGCAAGTGTGCAACTCCTAAGAAAGAACTGAGAGTATTTGATGGGATAACAAGAACTATATTGGCTTGGAGTGCCATAATAGTTGGATTGGCCATGAATGGGCTTGCGAGTGAAGTAATGAAGTTGTTAAACTATATGTAAAATGCAACAATCAAACCAAATGAGGTCACTTTCATTGGTTTATGGTGTGAACGTAGCTATGTCAGATTGGTTCAATAAGGTCAATGGTTCTTCTATGCGATGAGTCAAGTTTATGGCATGAGAGCGAGGTCTGATCACTTGGGTTGCATGGTGGATATACTTGGACATGCAGGGTTATTAAAATAAGTAGAGTTTTTTATTCATAATTTTTCTATTAAGTCTGATGTTAGTGTTTAGGGTGCCCTACTTGGGGCATGCATAATGAACAATGAGGTTCAGATGGGCAAAAGAGTCACTAAAATTCTAACAAAAATGGATCCATTTCATTCGAGTTGGTACATTATTGTGTCCAGGGGCGGTGCCAGGAATAATCGATAGTGGGGGCTAATTTAACTACGATTTTCGGGGGTTCGGGGGATCTTGGCCACAAGCCAAATTTTTTTAGGTTATTTTTTAGTATTTACCAAAAAAATGAAATTAATGTCGTGTTGATGTCGACTCCAATTTCTTTTAAAAAACCTCTCCATGAGTTGACTGATTTGACAAAAAAAATTAGGTTCATTAATATCCCCCCAAAAAACTGATGGCATACAACTAATACAAACATAACCAATCACATAAATTTAACATATATACTAAATAAACATAACCAACTAAACACAAAATTAGTATCTTATAAAAATAAACCTACATAAAAGAGAAACGCATCAAATAAACTGTCGCAAGGGAAAAAAATTACCTGTCTTCGATTGCTTTTACAGCTGCCACAAAATAGATGGGAGAGAAGGGATGCTGCACCGGTGCTGCCTTGCCTTACCGGTGATTTGGGATGGAAATGGCTCCAAAAATGAGAGGAAACGAGAGGAAATGGCTCCGAAAATAACAGGTTGCTGCCTCTTTGAATAATCAAAGAGTTTCTTTAGGTTTTTAAGACTTGGGCTACTCTGTTTATATGTAAAAATAACCTCAAAACTTTACTATTTTGGGAACAATTTTATACAGAATAATTTATCCCCATGCAATAACTGTTGGAGTGGTGGATGAATACATTAAATGTTTAACCACCTAAGATACTATTGGTGTGGATGAATGCATTAAATGTCCAACCACCTAAGCTACTATAAGTGTGGATGAATGCATTAAATGGATTTTAATCTCTACCATCCATCTCCTTGTTGATCCAATGGATGTCGTGAATGTCAAGAAGCTATAAATAGGACCCTCTTGAGAAGAATTAAACACACCAAAACATCAACACAACAAAGAAACTAAGAAGAGTTAGAGAGTGAGAAAGAGTTCATTTGGAGTTTTGAGTATACACATTTGTGTACAAAAAATACACATTATTTGTGTAGAAAAATACACATTGTATTTTTCAATTGGAGTGTATTTGTGAGAGCCTCTTTTGAAACTCATTTGCAATAGTGAATTGATCCGAGTGTTAGTGGACGTAGCCAAATTAGTGAACCACTTAAATATTATGTCTTCCCTTGTGTGCGTGTCTTTCTACTCATTATAGTTTTATTGTGAGTGTGCCATATTATTATTTGGGGTTACAGTCAGTATCATTTGATGACACGCTTCCGCACAACAAATTGGCATCAAAGCCAAGGTCCTCCGATCTAGGCATTTTGTATATTTTTTCTGTGGAGAAATAACCATATGCATAGTACTATCCATACGGTACTATTTATATGGTTACTATTCACACCCGAAAAAATTTCTAAACTTGGAATTTTTTTCGTTTGCATTTTTTTATGTGTGATCGTTTGAAAAATGGCAACAGCAAAATTTAATGTAGAAAAATTTGATGGGCAAACAAATTTCAGCATATGACAATATGAAGTTATGGATGTCTTAGTCCAACAAGAGCTGGAAATTTCTCTTGGAGATATGCCAGAAGACATGAAGGAAGATGACTAGAAAAAAATCAATCGTAAGGCTTGTGGTCATATTCGTCTTTATCTTGGCAAGGATAAAAAATATCCTTATATGCGCAAGACCTCGGCACAAAAATTACGGAAACAACTGGAGGACAAGTACATAACGAAGAGCATTGAAAATTGGCTCTATTTGAAGAAGAAACTCTTCCGGTTCCCATACGTAGAAGGTATTTCTATGTCTGGGCATCTGGATAATTTTAACAAAATTATTGCTGATTTGCAAAATTTGGATGTTGAAATTGACAATAGTTAAAAAAACATTGTTAGTGTTGAATTCTCTACCTGGCTCGTATGAACATCTCATTCCCACACTATTGTATGAAAAGGAGGAAATAAAATATGTTGACGTCTCTAATACCTTAATGAATAATGAGGTTCGTAAGAAGGATAAGGAGGTATATAGAGACTCAACATCTTAAGCGTTGATGGTTCGTGGCAGAATAAATGAAAGAAAGAATGGCAACCATGAAAGATATCGATCTAAATCGAGAGGTGGAGCATCAACTTCGGGTAGGAGAATTACTGCAAAAGATGAATGCGCCTTTTGTCACCAGAAAGGTCATTGAAAGAAAGATTGTCCTAAGTTAAAGAAGGACAAGAAGAACCCCATTGAAAACATTGCGGCGAGTGACGATGAAGATTCTGAATTTGCTTTGTCTATTTCACCACTTGGATCAAGTTCCCAAGAATGGATTTTAGATTCGGGTTGTTCCTATCACGTGTACCAATAGGGAGTGGTTTTCTAGATTTAAGGAGCTAGAAGGTGGAGATGTTTTGATGGGCAATGACCACGCTTGTCAAGCAAAAGGGATAGGAAAAATCCGACTGAAGGTGCATAGTGGAATAGTCAAAGTGCTTGAAGACATTCGGTATATACTGGACCTGAAGAAAAATATTATCTCACATGGCGCATTGGCAACTAAAAACATTATGATATCACACTGAAAGGCGATGGTCTGAAGGTGTCACATGGAGCCCTGATTGTGATGAAGGGAACGAAAAAGAGTAACTTGTATTTTCTCCTTAGAAATAAAGTTACAGGTGCAAGGGCATTCTCAGAAAGTTCAAAAAAGGTTGCATCTGATGCTACGAGATTATGGCATGTACGCTTGGGGCATGCAAGAGAGAAGGCTTTTCAGGGATTGGTAAAGCAAGGTCTATTGAAAGGTGCCAAGACATGTAATCTTGTATTTTGTGAACATTGTGTTTTGGGCAAGCAGAGAAGAGTAAAGTTTGGCATAGATGTACATCATACAAAGGGGACTCTTAATTATGTTCACACAGATGTTTGGGGAACTACCAAAATTTCATCTTTGGGAGGTAAGCATTATTTTATATCTTTTGTGGATGACATCTCCAGGCGAGTTTGGGTGTACACCATGCGACATAAGGATGAAGTCTTGAAGATTTTCTTAAAGTGGAAAAAGATGATAAAGATCCAAACTGATAGAAAAATTAGAAGACTCGGGTCAGACAATGGTTGTAAATACAAGTCAAACCCAATTTTGCAAGTTTCCCAAGAAGAGGGAATCGTGCGCCACTTCACAGTAAGAGATACGCTACAACAAAATGGTGTGGCTGAACATATGAATCGTACTTTACTGGAGAAGGTGCGATGCATGTTATAAAATGATAGTTTAGACAAGGCATTTTGGGCTGAAGCTGTTACATATGCAGGTCACCTCATTAATAGGTTACCTGCAGCTGCAAATGAGGGAAAAACACCCATGGAGGTATGGTCGGGAAAACCTGCTACAAATTATGATTCTTTATGTATTTTTAACTACCTTGCCTATTTCCAAGTTAGGGAAAGCAAGTTGGATCCTAGATCTAAGAAAGCCATATTCTTGGGATTTAGTGATGGAGTGAAGGGGTATAGACTTTGGTGCCCCAAGACAAAAAAGATCATAAATAACAGGGATGTTACATTCGATGAATCTTCAATGTTGAAGAGTTCTCCTAGGGAGAGCAAAACCAAAGAAGTTCCACATCAGGTAGAGTTTGAGACTCCAATTGTTCCAGCCAGGCTTGTCACAAATTCAAAAATTAATGAGCCAAGTACATATAAGGTGGAGGATCTTGCCCATGAGTATCCTCAACAACCATATTCTTTTGCAAACGTATGAAATTAATAAGTTTCCTAAATCTGTTAAGTCTAAAGATAAGGGAATTGCACTTAATGCCCAGGAAAGAAAGAGTGAGGGGTCGACAAGAAAGAGGGGAGAGTCATCTAGAAAAAGAGAGACAGATACGTGAGATTATGAGTGTGATTTTGATTTAGATGATTTGACCCTATTTGCAAAAAATTTCAAGAGAATTCTCAAATTCAAGAAAAATGGTAATTTTAAAGATAAAAAGAAGTTTGAGAAAAATAAGTTTGAAAAGAAAAATAAAAAAAGATTTTAATGATCCTCCTAAGAAATAAAGTGAGAGATGCTTTGAGTGCGACGGTAGAGGTCATAGAGTTTTTGAGTGTGCTACTAGGCTGAACAGAGAAAAGGGAAAAGCTGTCCTTAACGCTACCCTTAGTGACGACAGTGAGGTCGAGTTAGTGGATTCTGGAGATGATTCACCGCATGAGTGTAACTTCACCGCATTCACGGCTAGTTATGTGAGCACTTCTAGTACTCCTCACGACGATGAGGATTCTACTTCATAGGGACACCTCAACAGTGAGAGCGATGTGAGTGAGGGGGAGGATGATGCAAGTGAGAATGAGAGTGATCTTCAACGCGCCTGCGCCGAGTTATATAATGATTCATTTAAAACTAAAAAGCATAACAAAGCGTTAGTTCTTCGTATCACCGCTATCGAGGTGCGATCCTCTAGAGAGGTAAAAAATGATACGTCACCTGTGATGCATTTGGAGCAACCACTATCAAAAGACCACTATGCGATATTATGTTCTTTAAGAGAAACATGAACAACAAGGGATTTAGCGTCATTCTTAGGTACCCAATAAGTGGTAACCTTTTGTTCACCCTTGTTGTTGATGGTTCTAGTCGGGATGTTGGAAGTATCCACTAATAGCAAAAACATCCGTTGGAATTCTTCCATCAAACTCTGAGATGTAGCGACTAAAAACTCAACCTGCTTTCTAAGACTAGAAAGATCACCAGTGTGGCATGGCAGAGCATTTGTACGTTGAGTCTGACCTAAACTATAGAAAAACTCCCTTAGGTGGCCTCTTCTCTTGCAGTAAGTACAAAAGTACCTGGTCTTAGGTCGACCTTGTTTTGCTCTTCTTGGCCGGACTTTTCTTTGGGGTTTTGGTTGGTGGACATATGGATTCATTGTAACATTAGGAATCGGTTCCGATGCAATATGAGATGTGGAAGCACTATGTAACACCCCATACCTCAAACCATGATGAGAAACCAATAATGACATCCTCAAGATCAACACAAAAGATCTACAAAAGCTTCTCCAAGAACCTCCAACAAAATAGCCCCAAGAACACCTCTAATCTAAGGTTGGAATTCACAAATCTCAAGGGCCAATGTGTATATAAAAAGAAGAGGAATATAAAATATATTTTCTGCCAAAAGTATGTTAAAAGACTTGCCCATGACTTCCTTTTATAATGCAAAGAAATGAAGAGTTGGAATCCAAAAGACTCCTTTAAATAAGGCAAAGAAATGAAGAGTTGGAAGTCAAAACAACTCCAAGAGTTAAAAACATTTTAAAATCATTTTAAAATCCGTTTTAACTCCGATTTTGAAATTCTCGCCTTTAAAAATAATAACCAACATATTTGAGCAATAAAAATAATTTTATCAAAAATTTATTTTCCTCCATTTTCCAAAAAATAATTAAAATAGCCCAAAATTACGCGGGTTGTTACACTTCCCCACTAACAATGGTATTTCGCCCTCGAAATTCGCCGAATGCCTAACTCTCAGAAATCAGGCCAACAATCTCCAAAATAAATTCCTCACATCTAATTCCGAAACCTATCACGATTATCACCTAAAATTTTCTATCTCCAAAAATTATTATCCACGCAATGAACCCAAAACTCAAGCCCCGATGGTTGCCGTATACCTAAGCTCTGATACCATTTGTAACACTCCATACCTCAAACCATGATGAAAAACCAATGATCACATCCTCAAGATCAACACAAAAGATCTACAAAAGCTTCTCCAAGAACCTCCAACCAAATAGCCCCAAGAACACCTCTAATCTAAGGTTGGAACTCACAAATCTCAAGGGCCAATGTGTATATAAAAAGAAGAGGAATATAAAATATATTTGCTGCCAAAATTTGTGCCAAAAGTATGTTAAAAGGATTGCCCATGACTTCCTTTTATAATGCAAAGAAATGAAGAGTTGGAATCCAAAAGACTCCTTTAAATAAGGCAAAGAAATGAAGAGTTGGAAGTCAAAACAACTCCAAGAGTTAAAAACATTTTAAAATCATTTTAAAATCCGTTTTAACTCCGATTTTGAAATTCTCGCCTTTAAAAATAATAACCAACATATTTGAGCAATAAAAATAATTTTATCAAAAACTTTATTTTCCTCCATTTTCCAAAAATTAATTAAAATATCCCAAAATTACGCTGGTTGTTACACATTATCAAAACCTATTCCCTAGTGTGGGCCGAAGAGCATCTTTACCATCTTTTCAGATCTGTAATCAATCTTTACCTTGACCTCCCTAAATCTCTCAAGATCATGAGTGAGTTGGGCTACAAGGCCTTCAAGTTTCTTCCGAGCCTCCACGGATGCAAGGAGGTCACTCGTAAGACTAGACACTTTCTTAGTCAAGTCCCCTATCTCTTTCTCAAAACAACACTCGCTCTCTCTCTCTCTCTCTCTCTCTCCCTCTCTCTCTCTCTCTCTCTCTCTCGACAGTGCTAATGGAGGATTCTCTCTCACATATTTCCTAAATCCTTTTCTAACGCAATGATCGTAAGATCTAAATCTTTGTTATGCTTTTTAGTTTTGAAAGATTCAACATATAAATCGACGTAAGCGCGTCGTAGGTCACTCTCGCTCTCACTTGCAGGATCCCCTCCCCCCACTCCCATCACTTTCACTGTCAAGGTGTCCATGTGATGTAGCATCCTTATCGTCATAAGGCGCACTGAGAGTACTCACCTGACTAGCCATGAATGCGGTGAAGTTGCATTCATGTGGTGATTAGTCTTCAGAATCCACCGGTCCAGCCTCAGTGTCATCACTAAGAGAGGCATTTAAAGAAATTTTGCCTTTTCCTTGATGTTCCAATCTAGTTGGACACTCAAAAGCCTTATGACTCTCTCATTACACTTGTAACATCTTTTATCGTCTCTTTTTGGAGTATCCTTTTTATCTTTATCAAACTTCTTTCCAAATTTATTTTTTTCAAAATTCTTTTTATCTTTGCCACTATTTTTTAATTTGAGAAATTTCTTGATTTTTTTTCAAATAGGGCCAAATCATCTAAATCAAAATCAAATTCAGAATCTGAAGTCTCTTCCTCTCTCTTTTTGGACGACTCTGTCTTTCTCGTTGACTCCTCACCTTTTCTAGTATGGGCTTTAAGTTCTATCCCCTTATCTTTAGGTATAACTGCTTTAGGAAACATATCAATTTCATACATCTGGAGGTCTCCTACCAGTTTTTCTAATTTAAGAGTATTCAATTTTCCTAATGAATTTAACAGAGTGACTTTAAGGATAAAGCTCTTAGGCAATGGTCATAAAATCCTTTTAACTACTCTTGTAACAGGACTATGTTCACCAAAATTAAAGCTAGTATTTACAATATCTAACAGACATGCATAAAACTCATCAAAATTTTCAGATTCAAGCTTGGTTATTGTTTCGAATTGAGTAGTTAAATTTTGCAATTTAGATTCTTTAACTTTATTTGTGCCTTCATGGGTAAGTTGAAGAACATCCCATGCTTCCTTTGACGTGGTACATGTCATGATACGTCGGAACTCGTCTGGTGAGACGTCCCTTGAAATTTCACTTAAGCCATGTGAATTATATGTGCTTCATTTAAATTCATCCTCGGTCCAATTTGTCACAGGTTTAAGAGTGAAAAACTTATCTACGGTGACAATGGGAGGAGTCCACCCTCTTTCACACACTAACTAGACACGTTTGTCAATGGCCTTTAAGGTAGATTACATATAGGCTTTCCAATATGCATAATTAGTCCTGTCAAAAACTAGCATTCGATTATATAAGCATTCCATTGAACTTAAGATTTTTAAGAATCAATTTTTTAAGACATTGATATTAAAAAAAAAAAATTTACAGAAAAAATACACGGTATGATTGTGTAATTAACTTTGATTCCAATTTGAGAGTGCGCTTTCATTCATTGTAGAAACTTATTTAATTCAATTTCAATTTTAACACAATTTTGAGTTAAACCCTAAGCATGCATCTAATCGTGATTGAAAGAAATAAATATATCTATCATGCCAGAAAAATAATCACAATCACAGTATTGAGGAAAAATCCGAAAACGGGGAAAAAGATTTTTATTTCACTATATGATGTAAATGACAACTTACGTATATAGAGAAATATAACTTTTATTTGACAAACGAATACCCGCAGGCCTCAAGATCTCCAATGGTCAGTAATGGAGACAAGATTCCTTCTCCACCAGTGGTACTCTAAGAATAGGTACGAAGAGTAATAAGGGTTTATAATAACTCACATATAGATTTGGTACTTTGAGTGAATAAAATAGGTTTTTAACCTAAAATGGTGAAGTCTAAAATAACAGCTGTACTGCATTAAACGGAGTTAAAAGATTTACTAAAAACCTTGCTCTAGAGCAGTTTGAATAGGTCGTTAGAGCAATATATCACTGTCATTCGACTTCAAAATATTGATTTTTTAAGTTCACCTACAGGTCTACAAAAAATAATTTCGAGTTCAAAATCCGACTTATTTTGATAATTTTTTTTTTTTATAAAATGTCCCAAATTTATATGTGAATATTACTAACTCCAATTAAACATTTTACCTTTTTGCGCAGAGGAGTTAGTGGGAACCGGTTGAAGACCCACGTTGCACGTTGCACATTGCACGATGATGATACACGACGCATGTTTGAAGATGATAGGTGATTGAACCTCAGGATTCGAATAGAGGCCGCCATGGATGATCGTGTTGGGGCATGCCTAATGTAATGATATACGACATGCTAACTGTGATCTAGGACAACACAGAAATTCCTAGATTTTAGATGGACATTTAAAAAATCATGTCCTTACAAACATAAGATGCGTGATAACATATGAGAAAAAAGGTATATAATAGGTGGTTTTAGGGTGGACCATGTTCTCTCTCCCATGCGTTTAATAAATGGTAATAAATAAGACTTGGGTACAAGAATGTGTTAGGAGAAAGATAAGTCACGCGGTCACTCAACTCTCCTCCTCATATATGGAGGATTTTATAGTTAAAACTAATTTCTTAAGTCTTAGACTCTTCTTGGCATACTTATCTTCACTTTAAGCGCTTGAGAAATATAGCAATGATTATCTTTGGTGTTCAAGAAACTCGAATTATCTGAGTTGTGCGTTTGTTATCCACATCCTTATTTATCTTAGAAATCTCGGGATCGACCTTTACTTGGTTAAGATTTATTTATGATAGGTTGATTATTATATGTTTGAAGGTCGGTGATTTATTTATTCATGAGTCAGAAATAAGTCTATTTGAACACACGTCTCATTGTCTGGTTTATTAATCGTCCTTCATAAATCTTATAATACGACAAAATGAAGTAGAAGATAAAATAAGATATGGAATATGAAGACCAGAATGTAGTGGACATTGGTGGAGTTTAAGGAATAGTAAAATCATTACTTGAGATTGTAGTAAATTGTGGATGATGCAACAAATAATCGGACATACACTACTAAAACATGCCATATATATATATATATATATATATATATATATATATATATATATATATATATATATATATATATATATATATATATATATATATATATATATATTACGAGTGTATATATTGTAGTAAATTGTGGATGGTGCAATGAATATTGTTTTTTTTATCAAAATAAGTCAGATTTTGAAGTCGAAATTATTTTTTGTAGACCTGTAGGCGAACTTAAAAAATTAATATTTTGAAGTCGAATGACAGTGACATATTGCTCTAACGACCTGTTCAAATATATATATATATATATATATATATAAAGAGAGAGAGAGAGAGAGAGAGAGAGTCTCACACGAGGACCACATTTGCAATCCTCCTATGCGGTCTTAAATAGGTCAGAATAAATTGAGTTCTTGTTATGTCGTTTTGGTGAAAGGGTAAGAAACATTTGTGTGTTAATTATAAAAATAAGAGACCCCTGATTCAAAACCCACTTCTAACAAAACATGCCCTACAACTCAAAACCCATAGTTGTTTGTACAAGAAAGCCGATTGTTCATCCCTAGTAAGTTTCTCATGTTTTTTCACAAGTAAATATATGGTTCTATTAGTAGTTTACTTTTTTGTTGTTTTTTCATTTTGGCTGAAAAAATCCAATCGTTCAGCCCTAGTATTTTGCATTTTTCATTTCGGCTGAAAAATAAATTTTATGATGTTATTGTTGCATTCTACTATTGATACTGAATTGATTTTAAATTTATTCCAGAGAAATGGATGATTCAAATGTGGGAGTGAACAAAGAAATGTGGATTGGTAATAATATGCAAATTGAGTTTGAGATTGAGCAAAATGTGAATTTGCAAATTGAGAATGCAGCAGATGAACATTTAGTGGATTCAAATTTTAATAAAATTGGTAATGTTTTCAACCCTCAAGTAGTAATGGAAATTATGCCAAAAAATGGGCAAGATTTCTAAACACTCGATGATGTCTAGATTTTTTATAATCGATACACCAAAGAAGCTAGATTAAGCATTAGAAATCCGTCTGTTAAGAGGAGCCGAGTAACAAAAGATATCATTAGAAAGGAAAGGCTACCCTCGTAGAAAATGCGGATACATCTAGTCATCGAGGTTCTGTTAGAGAGGATTGTAATGAAAAACTTGCGATTGTAAGGTCTTAAAATTCCACATTTGTGGTTAGTTTATTTCTGGATGGCCATGGCCACCCACTATCAATTTAAGAAGGGAACGAAGCCATGGGGTGTGGCATGGGATTAGACTAAAAATATTACTAGATAGGGAGCATAGTGCAATATTTGTTACAGTCAGTGAAAATTCGTTAATACAAATGCGTTACGGTCAACTCTAGGTTAAAAAGGAAAGTAATTGGAATTGGTTAAAATATCAAAAATGATTTATGAAGGTAAATAAATACGGGCAAAACCCAATTTTTTTTCAAAATGGACTTAACGAGAATTAATGTAAATTAATTAAAGTCCATGGAAAGATGATTTGGAAATAATAAGAATAAAGGATGGGTGAACAAATGACATGAATCAAGTTAACACGGTAATGTATTTTTAAAGATACAATTTAAAGGTAAAAGCTAAAGATTTACACCTGTTCACCTCATACCAGTCATGTGCATTGGAATACAATTAAGTAAAGTGACGTTGTTATGAAAAAGTAATGTGTCTTCCAAAAAGGATAAGGTTTTTCTTAATTTAACCAGAATGGGTTAATGAATAAGTTAATATTTTCTGAATGTAATAAGGAAAGGTCATTGAATGGGTAATTGTAATTTAATCTGGATAAAGTAAGGATTTCAATATAAAGTAAAGGGTTGCGCATATATGGGTACATGCATATATGTGTTTGCATGTACATAGTCTAAGTCACAGCATTTCGTTAGAACTCCACTGGTCATTGGCTCATGCCCCTTATTTGTTATGGAGAAATGATTGCAATTATTTATTAGAGAGTGTTATATTGGTAAGCGTTTTTACCTTCTTTATGCTAGCAACTCTCATTACTTGGATCAAGAATGCACTATGGTTGGTTCTTCACTTCCTAGTTAATTTATATTACATGAAAACATAATCGAATGCTAAATATTGAGAGTTAAAATTAAATAAAAGAAATTAAAAACATTATTTGGGGTCACATCACTTCACACTTGACGTGTATGGTTTGGTTCGGGTCGAACTATGGGTGGCCTATAAGTCCGGATCCGGGAAACATAATATCTTTGGTAAAAAAAGAATATGCATATGTAACAATATAACATATCCAGTTCACTCAAAAGCATAAGAATTAAAATAAGAGACATTCTTTGATATAACTAAGGACAACATCATTCGAGCAATGTAACTTTAGCACCTTAAGTGTTGTTTATTTAAAAAAACTGTGATTTTGCATTAAAAATATACCTTTATGAATTCTTAAGTATAATAACTTTTGAGCCATTTACAGTTTATTGATTAAAGACATTCACTTTCTGGTTCTAAAATATGTCGGTACCCTGACCTCCCTACTTCTCTTGACACAAATGGCCCCTCCCATTTAAGATTGAACTTTGATGTAGACATACTCCTCAATTGGTTAGTGGATGCTTGAAGGACCAAAAAACCTAATTGGAATTCTCTTCATTCAACTAAATTCTCATAATATTGTGATAGCTAGTGAGTATAGATTTTGAAATTTTTCTTTGCCTTGTCTTTGTGATTGTCTTAACGCTTTAATTTGTACATGCTTGGGGTCTAGGATTAAGTCATGATTTAAGACCATCATCACAAATGGTACTATTAATTCCACTGGAAAGATAACTTCTATTCCATATACGATAAAAAAATGGGGTAAATCCTGTTGGATTCCTCTTTGATGTCCTGTAAGACCATAGGACCATTGGCAGCTTGTCATCCTAAGTTTTTGGAAGATTTTCTAATATTTTCTTGAGGTTGTTGATCAAGTTATTGTTGGTTGCCTCTTCTTACCCATTACTTTTTGGATAGGAGATGGTAAAACTATTTTGAATGGTCCTATAGTCGTTTGTTAACAATCCCATTTCTTTTCATATAAGAATGACTTTTGGAATGCTAAATCCACAAATGATGTACTTGAGAATGAACTTGGTTACCACCCTCATGGTTATCCTCCTGATTTCCTTCGTCCATTTTGTATATAACTCCGTGGCTACTAAAATAAAGGGCTTTCCTTGAGGGGTTGGCATTGTCTTCCCTACTAAATCTCAAATATCCATGTATGGAAGGGATGTGGAGTGATAATAACTTGTCAAGTTTCCTGATGGGCCGTGCACCATATTTCCATGCATTTGAAACACCTTGTATCTATTTACAAAATTAAATGAATCATCCTTCATCGTGGGCCAATAATATCTTAATGTCATCAATTGATCATATAACTTGGCTTCACCCATGTAGGATGGTTCGTGCGCTTCCTGTAACACCTTCATAATTTCCTCTTTTGTGATATATCATAGGTATTACTCATTATAACCTTTTGTGTACAACACCCCATTAACTAAATAGAAATAAGTAACCCCCTTCTTTAAATAAATATAATATTCTCTTTCAATTGGCAGTTCTCTATCTTTCAAATAATCCACATAGGTATTTCTCCAATCAGATAATGTTTTTATAAAGTTAGCTTCTACTAATTGATCAAATTGAGTTTGGTACTTTACATAATTTTATTTTAGCTACTCATACTAGGCCAATAATATTCCCTTATTACAAGCGTCTATAGATAGGGATATAAATATCTTTATAACAGGATTCATGCATTTCTCGTGGCTTGTCTTGGGCTTCTTCTTCTCCTATATATCTTGATAAGTAGACCTAGTAATTTTTGAAGTATAAATTACCTTGTAGCAAAGAGAAATTTGAGAACTCAGACAACTTCATAAACCCTTTATGCATTTTTAGTTACTTAACCACCGGAGCTCTCCAGTATTGGGTTCCTCAGAAGGAAATGAATATTTGGCTATAATGGGCATTGTTTTTCTCCAGATAGTGATTGTATGCATAGGCTCATTTATATCCAATTTTTACTTAGTTTTAGCTAACGCTTCTGGATATCAATTCATTACTCGGGGATGTCTTTCAGTCCTCACTAACAAGAACTACTCCAACAAGCTTTGCATGATTTCTAGATAAAGAGATAAATTTTCATGCTTTAAAGCTAACTCACCATTGGCTTGTTTAACCACGATATTGGAATCTCCTCTTATGAAATAGATTTTTTACTACTCTCCACAATTCCTATGTTAATCCTTATATTAGTGCTTCATACTCAACATCATTATTTAAGCACTTGAAATATAATTTGTAAGAAAGCATGATCTTCTCTTTTATGTTTGGTAGAATAATTCCTACTTTCCAGTTCATTTCATGGAAGAACAATCAAACTCTATTGTTAATATAAAAAATTATCCACCTACGTGGACCAATTAGAAGTAAACACGTGTCCTCCTACGTGGCCAAAATTCTTGTTAGCAGATAGTAACTTTGTCGACCAACATAAGGAATGCCGATCGACTAACAAGACAATGAAGATTCATTATACCAAGGGTCATACTACACATTGTTTATACAACCAATCATCACATTTATTATGTAAGGATGTAAATACTTAATTATATAAAAGCATTCCATCCATTGACATTCCAACCCTTGACCTCTGAGTCACTATAAATACATTGTATCCCTTTAATCAAGGGATGGTCGAACAAATTCTGGGATATTCTTATCTATAAGAGTGCCTAGCTTTTTGTAACCACTAAAATCAGTAAAATAACAGTGGATGTAGGCTTTCTTACATAGCTGAACCACTTTAAAAACTCTCTCTCTTTATTTATTATTATTCATTTTATCTGTGATTATAAAATTAAATCAAGTCTAGTTTTTTACATCAATAAATTGGCACCGTTTGTGGAAACGTGTTTCTAATTGTCCTTCTCAGTCTTATATACTCTTGTTCAAATCACGATGACTGACCCTAAGTCCAGTCTCAGAAATAAAGGTAAGACGCCTTTTCCATCTACTCCCCCAATAGCAATAAACATAGCTGGAATCCTAGCTTGTATTTCCAGAGGATAAGAAGCTATGTAGGAAACGATGAGGCAATTGGCTCAGTCACTATAAGTGGCTCCCTCGTCCAGAAGAGAAATGCCACCTCTACCTCCAAGATCCATCAGGCATAGTTATTCCAGATCTTCACACGACACCTCTTATCATCCATGAGCGAGTTCATCGCTCAGGTCCACAGAACCATATGATATCCATTCTCTTTCTCCTGAAAGTCCAAGTGTCTTGGAACAGCTAAGCAAAGCTTTGCCTTTTGATCGTTCAGGACCCTGAGCAAATATAAATCCTCTTAGTGCATTATTTAGGAACAAACATCCAGTCGACCAACATGAGGCCTCACTCATATCAAGATCAAGCGTCCGACGATCTATACGTGCCGAGAAGACCTTTCAAGAGGAGAGTTTAGTTCAAACACGTGGTTGAAACAGCCGAGCTTATTTGCATAGATCTGAGGAAGGAAATCCATCTTAAAAAGGGTCAATCTAGACGTTGGAAGATCAGTTGGGTGAAATGGCAAAAGCAAAAAATCCTTTGTAGTGGAGTTTTGTTAAAGGATCCCCGTTTGATCAGGCAATTGTGGATTTTCCTAGTCCATCAAAATATAAAGCTCCTATAGTTACTCCCAAATATGAAGGTAAAACTGATCCATTTCTCCATATCAAGAAATATCAAGCTTCTAGTGATATTTATTCAGTCCCTGATGAAACGTAGTGCAAAGCATTTTCAAGTACCATTATAGGTTCAACCCAAATATGGTATGACAACTTGCCCCAAGGACAAATTTACACCTTCAATCAGCTTTTTGAGCTATTCATTAGCAATTTATATTTTGAAGATAAACTAGTGAAAATAGCAGCTCATCTTCTAAGTGTAAGGCAGCAGGTGGGGGAAAGTACCAGGGAATACATTACACATTTTAACAATGAGAAATTCGAAGTAATTTATTATGAAGAGAAAATAACCATCATTGCTCTTATGAGTGGCTTGCTTCCTGAGAAACTATATTATACTTTGTCTAAAGATCCTCCCAAAACTATGACTGAACTTGTGGCAAAGGTAGCAAAAATAATGAATGCCGAGGAAGCTATGACCGTAAAATAGAGTCCAACCATAAAACCTGACACGAAGCCTGAGAAAAAGGAGCAGAAGGACCTGAAGCCAAATAAAGAAGACAAGCTCAAAAAGTATGGAACCTACACTCTATTGAATATTAGCATTCACCATATCCTGGAAGAAATCAAGCACAATAAGGATTTGCGATGACCATAGAAGTTAAGGGAACCTCCTAACAAGAGGGATAGGTCCAAATATTATAAATTCCATAACTATCATGGTCGTACAACAGATAATTGCATCGCTTTGCAAAATGAGATAGAATCCATCATCCGTCAAGGAAAACTCAATAAATTTATTGATCAGCGTGATAGTCGAGAACCTAGAAGAAGGTCAAAGTCTCATGCAAGTCTAGAGATGTCAGGAAGTGAAATTATGAAGATGATCTAGACCTATCGAAGAAGCCCAAATATTCAAAAAAATGAGGTAGATATGATCAGTTTTGGTTCATTTGATTGTCATATGATTACAGGTGGCGATGCAGGAGGAGGTGATCACCTTGATGAAAGGAAAGTTTACTCGAATGAAGCCCGTGCTTACTCCTATACCCAGAATATTAATCTGAATGAAGATGATCGATCGAGAAAATTCAACAAAGACAAACTGGTGATTGGTTTTTCAAAAAATGATATCTCTTGAGTACTTTATCTCCACAATGACCCATTGGTTGTTAAATTCACAATCCAGGATATTATCATCGCCAAAGTTTTGATTGACAAATGGAGTTCAATCGATATTATGTTTCATCCTTGCTTTCAGAGTTTGGACTTGAAGCTCAGCCACTTGGAACCGTATTACAGGCCATTAATAGGCTTTTCTAGTGAAAATATTTACCCTTTGGGAAAAATAAAGATAGAAGCGTTGATCAGCACCTGGATATTAATTCACACAGAAAAAACACGTTTCTTTATGATGGATACGAATGTTCAATCTGCCTATAATGTGATCTTCGAAAAGGCAGACTGGAAGAAGTTTGAAGTTGTGCCATAAACGATCCATTAATCCTTGAAGTTTCTAACTCATTTTGGAGTAGGCATTGTGAAAGCTGACCAAAAGGTGACCAGGGAGTGTTACTACTCATCAGCTGAGCAAGAGGATTTGATTGAATTGAAGTAAAAGACTACAACTTACCAGGTGGATTCTACTGAGCCTAATCATGAATCTGAGATTAAAACCTTAGATCCACGATATGAAATAGAGTTGGTCAAGGGAAAAATCATGGAAGCAACTGAAAGCATCATTTGGGATGATGATAAACTAGAAATGACTACGCATATCAACTCAACACTGGATCCTGTCCTTAAACAGGAGATGATTATGTTCCTCAGGGAATGGAGAAATATATTTGCTTGGAGCCATAAGGATATGCCTGGGATTGATCCCAATTTCCTCTATCATGAGCTCAACATCAGCAAGGATGCCAAGCCGATCAAGCAGAGCCATAGGGGTTTCAGTCTTAAAAAGAATCAAGCTATCCAAGAGGAAGTAGAGAAGCTTCAAAAAGCCCAGTTTATTGAAGATGTGAAGTATCCAGATTGGTTGGCCAATGTTGCAATTATAAAAAAAAGAATGATAAATGGAGGATGTGCATGGATTTCATTGATTTAAATAAACCTTGCCCAAAAGATCATTTTCCTTTGCCTAGTATTGATCAGTTAATGGATGCTACATCGGGGCATGAGCTTTTAATCTTTATGGTTGTCTATTCTAGTTATAACAGATAAAAATGAAACCTGAAGACAGGGAAAGTACAACCTTAATCACCCCTTGAGGAATTTATTGCTATAATACAATGCCTTTCGGTCTAAAAAATGAGGTGCTACGTATCAAAGATTGGTGAACAAGGTCTTCGAAGAACAAATAGGAAATAAATATGGAGGTTTGTGTGGTATATGTTGACAAAGAGTAGAAAAGCTTCAGATCATATCGTCGACCTCAGTTAGACCATTAACCAACTGGAAAAGCATTAGATGAAACTGAATCCGACCAAGTGTGTGTTTAGAGTACAAGAAGGGATGATCCTCAGATTTATAGTTATTTAAATAGGAATTGAGGCTGATTCAGCAAATATAAAATCTTTAATTGAAATACAGTCGTCAACCTGCAAGAAAGATGTACAGAGGCTCACCGGAAGAGCGCCAACCTTAAACAAATTTGTTTCCCAAGCAATAGACAGGTGCTTATCATTTTTTAAAAATGTTGAGAAAAACTTTTGAGTGCAATGCAGAATGTGAGGAAGCATTACAGGAGTTAAAGAAGTATCTGGGATCAGCACCATTGCTCTCCCGACTAGTTTTGAGAGAAAAATTGTAGCTATACTTAACTATTTTTGAGTAGAGCAGTGAGCTCGACATTGGTCATACAAGATAATAGAATCCAAAAACTAGTCTACTATACCACCAAAGCATTTAGAGGAGTTGAAATCAGGTATCCGTTCTTGGAAAAATTGGATTTAGCTCTTATAGAGGCTTTTACACGTATGAAACCTTATTTCTAAGCGCACACTGTAGTTTTTTATACTGATCTGCCTCTTCGGTAAGAACTCTACAAGCATGAAAAGTCAGGGAGATTGATGTATTGGGCATTAGAATTAGGATAATATGACATTATCTATTAACCAAAATCTTTATTCAAAAGGCCAAGCTTTGGAAGATTCCATTGTTGAATTTACTTATCCAGAGGTTCCCGACTAACAGAACTTGCTTACCGTGCAGATTTTGAAAGAAGAGATCTCAGCTCAAAAGCAAGCCAAAGTATCTATCGATCAACTTGAGTCATTTAGAATTCAGGAAATGGATCATAAATATGCAGAGGAGAGTAGGACAATATTCCATCATGGAGCATTGATAGTAGAAAGCTTCAACGATGATGTTCCATTATGGAATCTATATGTGGGTGGGTCTTGATGTGCAACTGGTAGTTGAGCTAGTATAATACTTAATATTTCTGATGATATTAATATTGAGTATTGTCTCAGGTTTTAGCTCAAAGCATCGAACAACGTGGCGAAATATAAAGCCTTGATAGTTGGGCTAAATTTAGCTCATTCATTAGGCGCCGAGCAAGTAGTGGCTTATAGTTATTCACAGTTGGTCGTTAATCAAGTGATGAATTTGTATAGAGTCAAAGGAGAATTAATGACCAGGTATCTAACTAAGGCCATGTAAGTCATCGCCAATTTTTTGTCCATCTAAATGAATAAGATCCCAAGAATAGAGAATGCCCGAGTTGATACTCCTGTTCGGCTTGTATCAGTAACATGAATTGAGCTCAGAAGAATAATCCCAATCAAGCTCCTGGCTAATCGAAGTATTGATAAAGAACTGATGGTTAGTTTCATTATTGTAGATATGGGACCTTCTTGGATGGATCCTATCAAAGCTTATATTAAAGATGGGACCCTACCACTCAATACTAAAGAGTCTAAGAATATATGATACAAATCAACGAGGTATGTGTTAAACAAAGGAGTTTTATATAGAAGGGGATTGGCGATCTCCTTACAGCACCGTGTTCATCCAAAGGAGGTGAAAGATTTAATCAAAAAAGTGCATGAAGGATCTTGTGGAGCTCATTCAAATAGAAGATCAATTCTCCAATGCATCAACACTCAGGGATATTAATGGATGACCATGAGGGTAGATTGTACAACCTTTGCAAGAAAGTGTGATAAGTGCCAGAGATTCTCTAATGTTCATAGAACACCTAATTCCGTTTTAACATCAATAACTTCACCTTGGTCGTTTGTTATATCGGGAATTGACTTGGTCGTCCCACTATTGACCACCAAAGGCAGGTTTAAATACTTAGTTGTTGTTGTGGATTACTATACCAAATGGGTGGAGGCAGAGCCATTGGTTGTTATGCTTTATGAGAAAGTGTATCAGTTCATCTGGAAGAATATAATCTGTTGATATGGTTTACCATCTGCTTTCATCACAGATCATGGCACCCAGGTCAACAACGAGGAGTTTAAATCATATTGTGCCCAGTCCAAAATCCAGAAGCTGCATTATGCACTAGGGCATACTCATAGTAATGGTCAAATAGGAGTGACAAACACAACTTTGCTGAATGGGATGAAAAAGAGAGTTGATTCTACCAAGGGCAACTAGATTAACGAGCTACACTTTGTTCTTTGGGCCTATAGAACAACGTCGAGAACAGAAACTGGAGATACACCATACAAGCTTGCGTTTGGGACTGAAGCGATAGTAAAACTGAGATCGGCCTACCTACTCACAGGGTATTGAATTTTAATTCCCCAGTTAGTGACTTGATGAGGCGATTAGATATCGACTTGTTGGAAGAGGTACGAGAAGAAATATTTCCTACCAACACCGAACTGCTTGCTTTTATAATAAAAGGGTGAAGCTGACTAACCTGAAAGAGGGTGATTATGTTCTTAAGAAAGTTGTCCAGAAGAAAAACAAGCTTGAGGCCAACAAGCATGGCCCATATCGCATATCAGTTGTCATCCGAACAGGGTGTACCGGATAGAGACTTTGGAGGGCGAAAAATTAAAAAATCCTTGGAATGCCAAACATCTTCGAAAGTATTATCAGTAATTCAAAGGATGTCCATGATTGTATCTCTATTACTTTTATTTTAGTATCAACAAAAAGTTGATTTCAGTCTCTTTAATTTTTTTATTTTTATCGGAGGACGATGATGCTATACATATCCCAAAATAAAGATAACTTTGATTATCAGCTCCGACCAAGTTAAAACAGGATTACAACCCTCAACACTTGGTTGGAAATAAGAAAAATAATAACCAACCAAGTCAAAATAGGATTATAATACCCAACACTCATCGACAACAATAATTTACTTCATATATGACTTCGTAAAAACAAAGTCACGAATAAGAGGTTGACTACTTCATGTATGATCTTGTATAAACAAATCAAGAACAAGGAGTGTAAAACTTCGTATAAAACTAAAAAGGTTATAAACAATTTTTACTTGACTAAGTTAAATGAAGTAAGACATGTAAAAATTCCTAAATACGGGAATGTAAACATACATTCCTTATACACTTGGTTACCACTGATAACTAATGATAAATTTGGATCAATATATCTAAGAGGATTAGTAGAATCAATGGCATAACCACTGGTAACTAATACTAAATTTGGATTGATATATTTAAGTGCATTAGCAGAACCAATGGAATTACAATCATATGTTAACTAAATGATTAAAATAATCATAAGTTAATAAAAACAAATATATTTCATTCATATAAACTGTATTGCATTCAAATGAATTACAAAATACAGGACAATCATTCAGTTGGACGTTTCCCTTCAGCTTTGGAAGTCGGTTGCACTCTCTCCATCCCATCAGGAGGATCATCCAATGTATAGGGAGAATTAATAAAGTTGAAGTCTTCTAATATTCTCCTATTACTACTGCTCGGGCGTTAATCTGATGACAATGATGAACTATTTCATGAACGTCATGGAGATCATAATCCCTCAAGTATTTAGTGATTAAACACTGAGAGATGGCTTCAGAAGGGATCCATGATTTATCCAGCTTGAAGTTAGGATTATCATAATCTAGCAGGCCAAGTTCATTCCAATACCATAGCTTGTTGTCCTAATCATGCTTCAACAAAGTTAAATAATTTTTCTATCCCCACCTATACCCTTCATCACAACTTTGGGCAAGATGATCATCAACATGGACAAGAGCTTCATTGTAGCCTTCCATCCATACTTCTGGAGGTTGCTTGTGAAACTAGAAAGTCAATCTCTCAACATGATGTTGAAGTCTCTTTATTACATCATCTTTCACTTTTAATTGGGAGGATTGATCAGCAACAGCTTTGTATTTAGCTTTCAGTTGTGAAGATAACTTAACAACAACCTCAGTCTTAGCTTTCAACTGAGCATCTTGGTTGCCTAAGGTCTTCTTAGTCCTGGCCTGCTCAATAGTTGGTCGGCACATTCTCGATCATTTGGAGGATTGTCTAGGGTTGGATTTATTTAAAGTCTCAAGTTCCTCCACAAGTTTAGCATTCTCATTCTCCAGAAAAGAGGCACCTTCATCGGCATCACCACTAGAAGACTTTTTTAGAATTCTTAGCTCACTTCAAAGTTTATTGTTCTCATTCTCCAAAAACTTGTCGATTTCTCTAAATTCATCAAGTTCACGATTCAACAAGAACTCCTTCTTCCTGAATGAAGAAGCATATTTTTCTAGTTTCTCCTTATAACCCTAACCTTCACTCAAGGCCTATTACTTGGCTCCATAGTCATCATGCAAAAGATCTTTTCTTTCATTATGCTCTGCCTGCAAATCTTTAATCATCTCAAATTATCCAACATTGTTGGCCATATCTCGATCAAGAAGAAACTTGAGATAAGTGTATGCATCCCTTGCCTGATCAGAAGCGTCTGGACCAAGTAAGTTTGTTAATTCTTCATAAATTAAATCTAAGTGGCCAGCTTTGAATAGATTACTGTAGCTCTTGAGTAGGTTTGAATAATTGGAGTCAATTTTTTCCATCTTAGACATAAACTAGAAAGATAAAGTAATAATTGATCAACAATAAAATAAGAAGACAGAGTAACATCCGAGCAATAACAAATGACATGAGAATTGAAGGAAAAATTCTTTCATTAATAAATAAAAAATGTTACAAATACATCGGAACAGAGACAAAAGGAAAACAAAAGAAGGGTGCAAAATCAAAAGATCAAAAGCCGAACAAGTCTACACTTTCTTCTTATCCTTTTCAACGTCAGAAGGAGTAGCTAAGTCCACATGAACTTTTTCTTGTTCAGAAGAGGGGATATGTTAGTCAACAGGAGTTTTGTCTTGGTCAGCAGAAGGGGCAGTAGACTCAACACCCAAAGAGGATTCCCTCGAACCAACATCATCCTCAATTTCGTCATCAAAGTTGGAGGGAGAGCTAGGGTCATGCCTAAGAAAAATCTCAAAATCTTCAGTAGGGCCAACCTCCTTCAACGCTGTCGACCAGCCCTCCTTAAATAATTTTTCCTTTGCGTACCTAATTTGTGCAGAGGTAGAAAAATGGCTTTATCCCAACCCGTGTTGAAGGATTCTTCGCTAGCCTTATTTTTCTTAGCCTTCTCAGCATAAATATCAGTGGAAAGTTTTGCTACTTATCCTTTAGTAACCTTTTCCCTGCGCTCAACTTGAGCAGTATTCGAGTTAGCCACAGATAAGGCATTATCAGCTTTCTATCGAGCTTCTTCGACAGTTTTGATCTTCTCTTCCCAGGACTTCTTCTCTATCTCCAAAGTTTGCTAGGAATTTAGAACAAATTTATTAAGACATTCAAAGGTATCCTTTACTTCTCCCGAAGAAGAACGTAGCAGATCATCCTTATCCTGCATTTGGTTGTAATCAACCAGGAACTGCAAGAAAAAGTCAAGCCAGTAAAATTCAATGAAGACATGAAAAGTATCTAACCAAATTAAAACATAAAAACTTACCAATGTCAAGCTTTGAGTACATATTTCTGATAGCTATGATTGAGACATGGATGCAATAACAACTCTATGGTCTGGGAGGGTGACAGACTTGATCAACTTCCTAGACAAGCTAGGACTAAAGGCTACAGATGAGCCAACAATATATGGGACCATACCGATTAAACCTTATTGGCTGGTATCAATAACTTTCTCAACCTGCTTATTAACATGACCCCTCCTCAATCTCTTCAAAGGAGACTCATCACCCTTGTTATTTAGGGGCTTCTTGCCAACATCAATTTTCTTCTTTTGGGCAGAAGTATCAACTGGTTTCTTGGCATTAGCTACAGAGTCATCTTACAAAGGTTTAAAAATTTTCCTTTTGCCCATGCTGACAGAAATAAGAAGGTCGGAATCAAAGGAAGAAAAAATGGAACTAGTAGTAACATCAATACCACCAGATTCAGTGGCAGATGATGTGGACAATAGATACCTCTCTAAATAAATTATAATTGAAGGCACAACGGTTATTGTTCGATCTACAAAAGAAGTGATGGAAGTTTTATGTTCCAGCAACACAAAAGATGATCGAAGATGCTCTTCTCTTGCCCTTTAGTTCAAACCTCATGGGAATTTGAGTTCTTCCAAGTTCACTTCACCAGACTTAGGTCACTTTCTTTTACGTTCCTCTATAAAAAGCAATAAGAATCAACAATTAACATATATCAGGAAAGAAACTAGAAAAGAAGGGCAAAAATTAAAATAGAAACCTATCTCATTCCCTGATTGAGGGCACCTAGGACCCTGATAGGCCACTCCACCATCTAGTGGGGCATATTGCCAGTTCTTAACTATTAAATTATGACTCCAGTAATCTTTATTGGAGTCAGGTAAATTCAACACTACAGCCCGCTCTAGTTTTCAAATAATATGTATTTTCCCCAATAATTGACCATTTATAACAAAATATAATTTCTGGAATCCTAATATGGGTCCCATAGATTTCATTCAATTTGTTCACGCCATTAACGATTCTCCAGGTGTTGGGAGCCACTCGTGCTGGAATAACGCCAAAATATTGGGAAAAACGAAAAAGAAAATGGTTTGGTGGAAATAAAAAACCATGCTCTGCTATAAATAAAGTAAGGATTCAATGACCCTCGTCTAAGGAATATACATCTAAAGTCCTCTAGGGAACTTCTAAATGATCATCTGAAGAATCAGCATCAATTACATAAACTATGGTTCAAAAATAAGGAAATGAGGAAAAATGAATTCTTGTAGAAGATTAAGGATTCAGTAAGAAATGTCAAAAGAAAGGAGGAACGATGGACAATGATCGCACAAAACCTCAGATATGGCTGGTACAATTCGAAAATTTGGGGTAAGGAAAAACCTGCAAAAGTCTCCCACCTTTTATAGGTTTCCTACACAACAACTAATGAAATGATTAAATGTACCAACAATTAACATTCCGACGGCTTCGCGAATCAAAAGGTTAAAAATACCCATTTTCCCTTTGGCGGTTCGTTAAAATTCCAATTATTTGCAAAAATGCCATTTTCAAACAATGCTATTAAATTTTACAAGTGTGGGAGGTTGGCCGCTGACTAAGCATCATGAAAATACTCTGAGTTACTTTCATAATCAAATGCTCCATACTTTCACGCAAGCGCCAAATCATGGAACATTGGGGGCTTTGGTTGATACAAAAAATTATCCACCTACGTGGACCAATCAGAAGTAAACTCGTGTCCTCCTATGTGGCCAAAATCCTAGTTAGCAGATAGTAACTTTGCCGACCAACACAAGGAATGCAAACCAATACAAGCAATGTCGACCAATACATAAGGATGTAAAAGCTTAATTATATAAAAACATTCCATCCCTTGACATTCCAACCTTTTACCTCCATGTCACTATAAATACATCGTATCGCTTTCATCAAGGGATGGCCGAACGGATTCTAGGATATTCTTATATACAAGAGTACCTAGCTTTTTGTAACCACTAAAATCAATAAAATAACAGTGGATGTAGGCTTTCTTACATAGCCGAACCACTTTAAAAATTCTTTCTCTTTATTTATCATTATACATTTTATCTGTGATTGTAAAATTAGATCAAGTTTAGTTTTTTACATCAACATCCATCTTTCGTTTTTCCATTTCATCACATACACAAGCTTGGAAGTTATATCTATTATCTCTTAATTTAGAGGTTCGAATAATTGACTAAGAAATTTCTCTAACAAATTAGCTAAGCTTGGATTTTGATGGCCTGTGCTGTGAGACACTTTAAATCACACTAGAACGAAATAATGAACCATCTGGATGCCCGCCTAACCAAAATATTTCTTGCTAATAAATACTTAATCGAATCACATTTAGTGATAATGTGCGTCGTAAATGCGAGCAGTTAGTGTCATAATTTATACGCCAAAAATACTAAATCTTGGAAATGTCTCTCCATACTTGTGTATATGGACTCAAATCAAGATATTACCCTAGATAAATAGTACACTAGATTTACATGTCCTTCTTTTTCTTGTGCAAGTAATGCCACAATGGATTTATTTGTAGAAGTCAGGTATAAGAGAAAAGGTTTACATGCTTCAGGAGGAATCATGGCTGAAAAGCATGTTAATATTTCCTTGTTCCTCTCAAACGTTTTCTATTTTTCACTTCCCCACGTCCATTTTACTTTGCCTTTCATCAGTGGGGAAATGGATGAGTGATCTCTGCTAGAGCATGTATGAATTTCCTGAGATAAGAAACTATTCCCAGGAAACTTTTGAGCAGCCTTCGACTCTTTAGAGGTGGCATCATCAAGATTTCTTTCTACTTTTTCACATCCATCGGTGCACTCTATTTGTTAGCAAATAAAAAAAGTGAGAGTGCCTATTGAGTACTTATATGGAGACCCACACAAAATTATTTTTCACACCTAAAAGTCTATGTTAAAAAAATTATCCAAATTTTAATCAACCAAGTCAAGTGTTATCATGTTTAATTATATGGATGATAAGAGACGCATAAGAGGCAATAAGATCACAACAACAGATGTACGAGGAGAAAAACCCACAAATGGAAAAAACCTCATGACAATGCAATAATCTCATTAAAAATTTGGTAAAGACTTACAAAGGGGACTAACGACTAACACTCCTTATGCTCTAACTCACACCTCACACTTTTCTACCATTTTTTATCGAGATAGATATTCCTATCCATTGATGGAACATCTTAACATCTCGATGTCTTGACACGCGTCAACAATGTTGCACAAACCTTCGTCTTCGAACTTGGGAGATCACAAATGATATGAACTCCGAAAAAGAACCTTAGATATCATAATACTTCTTGTAGGGAGAAAAGCCCAAAGTGTAAAGAAAGTTTAATTTTGAAAATGAGTTCACAGTGTAAAGCTTCGTCTTCTTTTATATTTATCAACCTCTAAAAAGAGAGGCGATTAAATGCAAAGAAGAGAAGGAGAAAAATATGAACTACATTTGGAAAATGGGTTGGATCTTTTTCACAAGTATGTTCTTATCTTCTTAGAAATGAAGAAGAGAAGAAATCACATAAAAATCTCTCTACGTATTTGGATCTTGAAAGATTTGAGAGAGTTATATTGAAATGAATAACACTAAAGGTTTAACTAAGGAAAACCACACAAATGGATTCAACTAATACTAATAAAAGACAAAGGACATATCTTTTACAAAAAACTTCTATGAGAGAGTGGTTGGCAGCTAGCAAGTCCAATCTGTAGCCAAAAAGATGTTTTTCACACAAAAATCTATAAAATCTTCAAAGATCTTTATAATAGTTTTGTTGAAGTTTAAATGTCGTTGGAGCGTCAATGAATCGAGGGAAATCCTTGTTGTGGCGATCTTGAGGCGGCACCAAGTCACTAGAATATCTACAATTTTCTAACAAAACCTTCAAAGAACTTGGCGGCTAATGAGGGAAGTGTCTCTACTGTGAGAGACATCTCCCTGATAATGCTTCAATGAGAATGTTACTCGCGCTAATTTCTAGGAACTTTACTAAAGAAATAAACTTATTTTCTATTGAGACAGAATGTCGCTTTGCTTGTTTTTTTATTTCAAATGTTTTTACATAAGAAAGATCAAGATAGAAAAATCATAAGTTTTATAGACACTAAAAGTTTTTACTAAGATGTTTTGAAATTGATTTGTAAAAGAACATGTCGTGGGTGTGGGAATTCTCCTATATAACTTTCATCCAATTATGTGATATACGAGATAACGAGGATGATCAAAACTGAGTTTAATATCTTGAGTGTTGGTGGAGATTTTTGGAGAGGTAAATCAATAACTCAAAGTATTTTGAAAAATCGGAATAAGATAACTACCTTTGAGGAAAAAATAACTATGTGAATACTATTACACCAAGTAACTATCTTGTTGTAAAATCATAACTGCACTTAGATGGGTTGATTCTCATTTTATACTTTATGTATCGCTCTAGGTATCTCATCAAGTCTTCAATATGCATGGATTCTTTCTTGGATTTTACTACCAAGTCATCAATATAGAACTCCAATACATCATGGAATATTGACATCATATTTTACAGGTAAGTTATGCTAGCATTGTTTAAACCAAATGACATAACAATGTAGTGGAAATTTACAAAAGGGTTTTGAAAATCTATATCCACAAGATTTATTGTCCCATGAAGTCGATATAACCATTTGTGAAGTTATACATTTCTTGTCCCATGATAACATATACTAATCTATCAATGTTTGGTAAAGGGAATCCATCTTTGGGACATGCCCGGTTTATGTCTCTAAAGTCTACACAAATTTAGATCTACTTCTTATCTTTCTTAGCCATCGGTACAATAATTGAGATACATATACGGTGTTGGATGGGTATGATTTTCTTTTATTTTAAATCCATAAATTCTTTATAGGTTCGAGTGGATTGTCTCATAGCAAAGCATTGTGCAATATATTCAATTTACGATAACTTACCTCAGGATTTATTCCTGTTTGTGTACATCTATGCAAAATCATTAGTGAATTCTTTCAGTAAGCTCACAATCTCTTCCTTTTGTTTTGGTTCAAACTCTTGGATATGAAAATGCATCTCCCGACTCCATATTCTTCTCCCAAGCTTAACTCTTTTAGTTCTTGTGACTTCTCTTTTGGTCCGTCATGCATGCACTTAAGATCGTCTTTTTCCTCTTTAATGTGCACCACTATATGAGAGCCATCGATCACGAATCATTATGGTGCCATGTCAACATTCTCATTACAGATTGTTACCCAATCACACAATTATATATGGTATATCATCTTCCTAATAAGCTGTACCACCTTCTTTCAAATTTGAGAAAGCTTGGACTTCTCTTATATCTTCCTTTTTCCATGGTTGCTTTCTTCTATGAGCACCACTTATAGCCCTAGCCTATCATGGGTTAACTTCCTCATCCGATTCTCTTTATGATCTGCTCGTGGCACTTTTACGTCTTTTATCAAGCGAGTATTCCTTTCATCATCCAATTCGGTATAGGATGTTACATCTACTATGCGAGTTTCTTCCATCGAGAAAGGCATTTCTATGGCTTTGATAATAATCGTCGTTCCTCGAATATTAAATTTTTCGAACTCATGAAATATGGAGGGCACAATCCCATGGATGTGCATCCATACCTTTTCAATCAGTAGTGGATAACTCATGGTAGCATTGATAACATGGAATTTTTCGTGGGAAGTAAAATTCAATAACTTTATCCCAACATTCACATACCCTATTAAGTGCAACCCCTTACTCTTAAACCCTGAAATTACTAAAGGAATTGGCATAATCTTTTCTTTAGGTATTCTTCACTCATAAACTGCACTAGTGTAACACCCCACACATTTTGGCGTCGACTACCACCAAACTACACCGAGTGTTACTAAATAAAATACCATTCTCACCATGTGATAGAAATATGATACATTTAAAACTTTAATCCACTAGATATATAATGCAATTAAATCTAACGAGTATATAAAAACATTTAACCAATAATATCCATCACCATGCTAATCTCCAAAATAAGTCCAACTCATTTTTTATAAAATAATATCCAATAAATAAGCCAACTACAAATCTCAAACTGAAATCCATAAATAACTGTGGAACTATATGGACCACCAAAAATCTATAAATAACTGTCTCAAAATGAAATGACGGAATAGAAAGTAAATCTAAACTATTAAAGAAGATTAAAGAAATATCCAAATGATGTTACTCTAGCAACCATACCTGAAATATAAGTCAACGCATTAGGTCAGAGCCGACCGCATGAATACTAACTACTCCTGCCAATTAGGGTCCGTAAACCCAGACAATAGCATTATACATGATAAACATCACAATAAAGTATTTTAAATTAAACAAGATAAACTACCACTATCTACTCACATAACTAAGGCACCCCAATGTTCAAGTACAAATATGAAATTTTGATCATTTAATTATAATAAAGCTATCAATTTAATTTAAGTCTCTTAACTAAATTATTATTATGGCGGTGCCGTCATAGCCAGCAGACCTTTCTATTGGTCCTGCACTTATTTGGGCTTGTCTAAAGTTGTACACCACACACTTTCCTCTCCCTATAGCCAACCGGCCCAAGATTGTTAGACCTACACTTATTGATGGGGTTCCACAAACGACATATCACAATAGCAAGCCAACCCATATTCTCTTATCCCTACACTTATTAGTGACACCAAAACACATCCACACTGCTATAGCCAACTAGCCCTACACTTATTGGCGACGAAAATTCATTTTAAACCCCGTTTATTATCTTAGGCATTAATCTCAAATTTCTCAAGTTCTCATTATTTAGTATTAGTCTCACCCTTTTGTCGGGCACTAATTCATCAATCTACCCCTAGTCCCATACCTAGAGGTCTCCAAAACACAAGCCTATCCTAGCCTAACGCTTAGGATGAATACCTACCACAAGCTACTACCTAGCCTCGCACTTAGGCTCACGATCCAACGAAAACGATGTACAAATTAGCCCCAACCCGTAATACCCATCCGTAAAAGTCTACACTAACTAGTCCCAGACCTAAAAATCAACCTAAAAATGAGGTGAGAGCAATAACTACCCAATAATCCCGTCATCCCCGTGGTGTCAATTATGAATGCAATTAACGAATAACATATGACACATTTTCAACTTATCACATCCATTCTTTAAATTAATCACAAGATTACTATTATTCAAATTTTGTACATTTAATTATGATATTAATTTAACAATCCATTTTCTCATCAATTTATAGGATTTCTATTCACACGTAATTACTCAGGAGTATACAATAATAAATCTCTACTCTAAAACATGCACATAATTATACGACAAAATCAATTTATAACCCCCCTACGATTATCTACACGCGAACGTCATAAATTCAACGAAAACCCAACCTCTAATCTAAACATGCAAGGGTTTTGTGTCTTAATTTGAATTAAAGATTTGAACAAAAATAGTCCCGCATTTAGTTACACTTTTCCTAATTAGTGTCTTCAATTTATTTTAGGAAAGAAATGGTTATTATTGTTTAGGCAACATTTAAAATGCATAATACAAAAGAGGAACAATAGAAGTACTCATGTATGCAAGTAAGTATTTTGGTGAATCCAATTACATGGTTGTGTTCCTCTCGAGAAAACAATAAAGGTGCATTCTCAAATGATCTTGAGAAAACTTGATTTAGAACATTAAAACTTGGGTCGAAAGTTGTGTTCATTGGGGTTTAGATTTTCTAGATGAGAGATAATGAAATTATGGGAGGACATTGATTTTTGAGAAGGCTAAAATATGTTTTAAAAGTCCTAAACCCGTCACTCTATGCTTATATACCAAAAACAATTTGATTCTAAATGAAACACGAACACTATAAAAACATTACGGACAATCGGACCGTATGCTGTAGTTGAAGGCAACACGAAGCTGCACAAAAAATTCAGCTCGATCGGACGATCGAATATTTTAATTTGTTTTTTTGCTCCTTAGGTCTAATCCTCCCCGGATTTTTATACAAAAGCTTATAATTTCAAAATTTTAATCCCGGTTTAAATTCCACTTAAAACCTTAGCTTTATTTATAAATACCAAACTTTTTACATATCAAAATTAAATAGATTCAAAAAATTATTTTTTTCAAAATTTTTAATTTAACAAAGTTTTTATCAATAAAAAATCACGGGGTGTTACATAGTCCCGCTAATACAGAAATTTTGTCCTTGAAATTCGATAAAGCGTAAACGTTAAACGTAAAGTCGAGCAAATAAAATAAGGCTTACATATGCCTACCCATAGAATATCAAAATTGGGCTCCCATACACCCAATCCCACATGCACTTACCCCGTGAACAAAATACAACCCATATCTCAATTATATATACAAATATATCTACGAAAAACAACGACGCACTATGCTCTCTCACGTATCACCACTCGATTCTATCTCCAAAATTCATCGAACACTGAAGTCCTCCAATAAAATCAAATCACCAAATTGATACTAGAGATGCCTAAAATCTTCACTAACGACTATGAAAAATAAATCTCGTCTCCCAAAATCACTTATAAGTATCTTCACATCAAGATTACTAGTTCTAACCTCAATGTGTACAACATCCTTAACTCGAAACTCCCTATCTCCAAGAAACACAACTAACACATATAGTACACATAATACCTTAAGGCGTACGAATCAACAAAGGGGATCAAATATTGTTAATGCGATCGCTAAACGAACTCACAACCTACAATACCTAAGTCCATACTCTGATACCATTTGTAACACCCTTCACATTCTTGCATCGGCCACCACCATATTACGTCGGGGGTTACTAAATAAAATACCATTCTCGCCATGTGATAGAAATATGAGACATTTAAAACCTTAATCCACTAGATATATAAAATAATCAAATCCAACGAGTATATAAAAACATCCAACCAATAATATCCATCACCATGTTAATCTCCAAAATAAGTCCAAATAAATTTTTATAAAATAATATCCCATAAATAATCCTGCTACAAATCACGAACTGAAATCCATAAATAAATCTGGAACTGAGTGACCCACCAAAAATCTAGAAATAAGTGTCTCAAAATAAAATGACGGAGTGGAAAGTAAATCTAAACTACAAAAGTAGATAAAAGAAATCTCTAGTTGCGCTTCAAAGATCTCCAATACATCCTCTGCAGCTACTCCAGTAACTATACCTGAAATATTAGTCAACACAATTGGTTAGAGGCCAGCGCATGAATACTAGCTACTCCTCCTAACTAGGGTTGGTAAACCTAGAAGATAGCAGTATACATGATAAACATCACAATAGAGTATTTTAAATTAAACGAGATAAACTACCACTATCTACTCACATAACTAAGGCACCCTAATGTTCAAGTCCAATTATGAATTTTTGATAATTCAATTATACTAAAACTATCAATTTAATTTAATTCTCTTAACCAAATTATTTTTATGGCGGTGCCATCATAGCCAGCCGACCTTTCTATTGGTCCTACACTCACTTTTCCCTCGCTATTACCACCCGCACCAATTTTGTTAGCCCTGCACTTATTGACGAGGTTCCACACACGACGCATCAAAATAGCTAGGCAACTCGTATTCTTTCAGCCCTGCACTTATTAGTGACACCAACACACACCCACGCCGCTATAGCCATCCAACTCGTATTTTGTCACTTATTGGCTACACAAATTCATTTTAATACCCATTTATTATCTTAGGCATTAATTCTCAAATTTCTCAAATTCTCATTATTTTTTATTAGTCTGACCCTTTTATCGGGCACTAACTCCTCAACCTATCCCTCGTCCCATACCTAGAGGTCTCCAAAACACAATCGTATCCTAGCCTAACCTTTAAGAAGAATATCTACAACTAGCTACTACCTAGCCTCGCACCTAGGCTCACGATCCAATGAAAATGATGTACAAATCAGCCCCACCCCAGAATACCCATCCGTAAAAGTCTACACTAATTAGTCCCATACTAGAAAACAACCTAAAAATAAGGTGAGAGCAATGACTACCCAACAATCCCGTCGTCATCGCGGTGTTAATTATTAATGCAATTAAAGAATCACATATGGGATATTTTCAACTTATCACAACCATTCTTTAAATTAATCGCAAGATTAATATTATTCAAATTTTGTTTGTTTAATTATGATATTAATTTAACAATCCGTTTTCTCATCAATTTATAGGATTTTTATTCACACGCAATTATTCAGGAGTATATAACAATACATCTCTACTCTACAACATGCCCATAATTAACGCAGTTTAATATAACGAAATCCATTTATAACCCCCTACGATTTCTAGATGCGAACACCATAAATTCACGAAACCCAACCTCAAATATAATCATACAACGGTTTTAAGTCTTAATTTGAATTAAAGATTTGAGCATAATCAGTCCCACATTTAGCTACACTTTTCCTAATTAGTGTCTCCAATTTATTCTAGGAAAAAATGGTTATTAGTGTTTAGGGAACATTTAAATGCATAATACTAAATAGGAAACATATAAGTATCCATGCATGTAAATAAGTCTTTTGAAGAATCCAATTGCACAGTTGCATTCCTCTCGAAAAAATAAGAAAGATGCGTTCTCGAATGATCATGAGAAAACTCGATCTAGAAATTCAAAACTTGGATTGAAACTTGTGTTCAATGGGGTTTAGATTTGATAGATGAGGGAGAATGAAATTATGGGAGGCTACTGATTTTTGAGAAGGCTAAAATGTGTTTTAAAAGTCCTAAATACGACACTTTATGTTTATATACCCAAAAAAATTTGAGTCCTAATCAAACACAAATACAAACACTAAAAGAACATTACGGACAATCGAACCGTTAGATGTAGCTTAAGGCGAGACAAATCTGCACCAAAACATTCAGCTCGATTGGACGGTCGAAAATTTTAATTTGATTTTTTTGCTCCTTAGGTTGGATCCTCCCCCGATTTTTATATAAAAAGTTATAATCAAAATTTTAATCCTGAATTAAATTCCACTTAAATATCGAAATTAAATAGATTTAAAAAAAAATTGAAATTTTTTAATTTAACAAAGATTAATACGGCTAAAAAATCACAGGGTGTTACATACTCCCCCACTAATACAGAAATTTTGTCCTCGAAATTCGATAGAGCGTAAACGTCAAACGTAAAGTCACGCAAATAAAATCAGGCTTATATATGCCTGCCCATAAAATATTAAAATTGGGTGCCCACACACCTAATCCCACACGCACTTACCCCGTGAACAAAATACAACACATATCTCAACTATATATATAAATATATCGATGAAAATAACGACGTACTACGCTCTCTCACATATCACCACCCGATTCTCTCTCCAAAAGTCATCGAACACTAAAGTCCTCAAATCAAATCACATCAGCAAATTAGTACTAGAGATACCTAACATCTTCACTAACGATTATGCAAAAATAAATCTCGTCTCTCAAAATCACTTCTAAGTATTTTCACATCAAGATTACTAGTTCTAACCTTAATGGGTACAACGTCCTTAACACACAACTCCCTATCTCAAAGAAACACAACTAACATATATGGTAAACCCAATACCTTGAGGAGTCCGAATCAACAAAGGGGATTAAATATCGTTAACACGGAATCTAAACAAACTCACAATCTATGAGACCAAATAACATTCTCTAATACCATCTGTAACACCCCGCACATTCTGGTGTCTGCCGCCACCAAACTACATCGGGCGTTACTAAATAAAATACCATTCTCAGCATGTGAAAAAATTATGAGACATTTAAAACTTTAATCCACTAGATATATAATGAAATTAAATCCAACGAGTATATAAAAACATCTAACAGATAATATCCATCACCATGTTAATCTCCAAAATAAATCCAACTCAATTTTTATAAAATAATATCCAACAAATAATCCCACTAAAAATCTCGAACTAAAATCCATAAATAACAGTGGAACTGAATGGCCCACTAAAAATATATAAATAACTGTCTCAAAATAAAACGGCGGAATGAAAACTAAATCTCAACTACTAAAGCAGATAAAATAAATATCCAAATGCACTCCAAAGATCTCTAATATGTCATATGCAGCTACTCCAACAACTATACCCGAAATATTAGTCAATACAATGGGTCAGAGCCCACTGCATGACAACAAACTAATCCTCCCAATTAGGGTCCCTAAACCCATACAATAGCATTATACATGATAAAAATCACAATAGAGCATTTTAAATTAAATGAGATAAACTACCATTATCTACTCACATAACTAAGGCACCCCAATGTTCAAGTCCAATTATAAAATTTTGATCATTTAATTATACTAAAGCTATCAATTTAGTTTAATTCTCTTAACAAAATTATTATTATGGTGGTTCCGTCATAGCCATCCGACCTTTCTATTGGTCTTGCATATTCGGGCCTGTCTAAAGTTGTACACCACACACTTTCCCCTCATTATAGCCAATCGACCTAATGTTGTTAGCCCTGCACTTATTGGCGAGGTTCCACACAAGATACGCCAAAATATCCAGCCAACTCGTATTATGTCAGCCCTGCACTTATTACTGACACCAACACACACGCGCGCCACTATAGCCATCCATCCCGTAGTCTGTCAGCCCTTCACTTATTAGCGACACAAATTCATTTTAATACCCGTTTATTATCTCAGGCATTAATTCTCAAATTTCTCAAGTTCTCATTATTTTCTATTAGTCTCACCCTTTTGTCGGGGACTAATTACTCAGCCTACCCTAGTCCCATACTTAGAGGTCTCCAAAACACAATCGTATCTTAGCCCAACCTTTAGGAAGAATATCTACCAATAGCAACTGTTGGAAATGATGAGACCCCTAATTTTAAAAACATACCAAAAGTAATTTCCTTTTTGATGCGGAATAGAGATGGTTCAACTACACAACTACATAAACGTAAAAATTAATTTCTTCACAAATTAAAGCTAAAGTTAAACAAATTTTAATTTTCTCAAAATTAAAATTATACTAAAAAAAACAAATTTGTGAATTTTTACTTTAAGCCCAAAAATCAATTTAATACAAGTCCTAGAAATTTGCCTAAACCATATTTTCAATATTGCCAAATTAATCCAAACCAATTTTAACAAATTAAATGATGACTTGAATTAAATTAATATTTACCCAAATTTAATTAAGCACCAATTTAAATAAGTGTGACAGATAAACCAAATTTTATCTTGAATTAGCCTAAGCATGCATTCTAAGTTATTTTGCAAGATAAAAGTAAATTAGTCACACTACGCTGTGATGTACGAGGAAAAACCCACAACGGAAAAAAACCTCGGATGGCCCTAGCCTTAAGTCCACTAAGTATGGTATTTTTACAAGTACAAGACAAAAGAATTACTCAACACGACTCGACTCCCTTCAAGCCCCTGATGCATCTTCTTGTACCAACATCCGCTTAGTTGACAATCCCGGCCTCCACCGGAACCTTGGAATCCACTAATGAGGTTTTAGGAACAACTGTCAACCACACTTGGTGCCTTTCACCATGTGAGAATGTCGCAGTAAAAAATGAGACTTCTTCTTTGAGGTATGTAGAAGTAAACCCAAAGGAACTCTTCAACTAGGTAGAGTAAAAACCCGGTTCCAAAAACTCCATGAAAGATATATATATATATATATATATATATATATATATATATATATATATATATATATATATATATATATATATATATATATATATGGTAATATGTAATAAACAAACTATGGGTGTAAACACAAGTTTTTTGAAATAATGTTCTTGAAAATCCAAACACTTAAAACATGAACTTTTGAACTTAGAAATTTTTCTCTCTCAAAATTTTCTCTCAAAAAGGTGTTTAGAAAATGTCAAAAGTTAGTTTTTCAAACTTGGTTCCCGTACATATAACTTCTGTCAAGAGTTAGTGGATAAAAGTAAGTGGGAACATAGGGAAAAACTGATTAAAACTGCCAAAATATTTCCCGCAAAAAATTTCGTTCGAACGAGATTTTCGTTCGAACGAAGTCTCGTTCAAGCGACACTTATAACGAAGTTCCAGTGGCCAAGTGGGATAATTCGTTGGAAAACTCGTTTGAACGACATTCTCGTTCGAACAAAAAACTTGTTCTAACGACAATATCGAACGAACTTCCAGAAGGCTTAAAATTCAATTTTTAGCCCAGAAACTTTATTTTAAAGTTTTAAAGAAACCTTCTCAAAATAAACATCAGTTTAAAATAAAATTACACCCAATAAATATTGTTCCAAGATCCTATATATATTTAAAATGCATTCATACCTTAGGAGCATTGGAACAATGTTTTTGACGTAGAAACGAGGCACAATAAACTCGACATTTGATGAAGCTTTATAAACTTGGACGCTACGTCTTCAACTAACATGTCGTAGGCTTGAATGGATAAACTTGAACACTATTCTATGAGTCAAATGTTTTTGTCAGGAATTGAGCCGACACAACATTGAGACTCAATTGGAGAGTTGTGTCCTTACAGCCACTACCTAGCTCGCACCTAGGTTCACGATCCAACGAAAATGACGAACAAATTAGCTCCACCCCGGAATACCCATCCTTAAAGTCTACACTAACTAGTCCCTCATCCTAAAAATAAGGTAAGAGCAATAACTACCCAACAATCCCGTCGTCTCGGCAGTGTCAATTAGTAATGCAATTAACGAATCACATATGGCATATTTTCAACTTATCACAACCATTGTTTAAATTATTCACAAGATTACTATTATTCAAATTTAATCCGTTTAATTATGATATTAATTTAAGAATCCGTTTTCTTATCAATTTATAGGATTTTCATTCACACGCAATTATTCTGGAGTATACAATAATAAATATCTAATCCACAACATGCACATAATTAACGTAGTTTCATATGAAGAAATCAAATTATAACCCCCTATGATTTTCTACATGTGGACGTCATAAATTCAACGAAAACCTAACCTCTAATGTAAACATGCAAGCATTTCTTTCTTAATTTGTGTTAAAGTTTTGAGCAAAAATAGTCCCACATTTAGTTTCACTTTTCCTAATTACTCTCTATAATTCATTTTAGGAAAACAATGGTTATTATTGTTTAGGCAACATTTAAAACACATAATACTAAATAGGAGCAATCTAAGTATTCATACCTGTAAAGAATTCTTTTGAGAATCCAATTGCACGGTTGTATTCCTCTCGAGAAAACAATAAAGATGCATTTTCGAATGATCTTGAGAAAACTTAATATAGATCTTTAAAACTTGGGTTGAAAGTTGTGTCCAATGGTGTTTTGATTTTGTAGATGAGAGAGAATGAAATTATGGGAGGCTACTGATTTTTTAGAAGGATAAAATTTGTTTTAAAAGTCCTAAACCCGTCACTTTATGTTTATATACCAAACAGAATTTGAGCCTTAATCAAACAAAAATAATAAAAAAAAACATTACGGACGATCGGACCATTAGAATTGGCTGAAATTTGAATATGTTGTAGCTGAAGGCGAGGCGAAATGCATAAAAAAATTCAACTCGATCAAAAGGTCGGATATTTTTTTGCTCCTTAGGTCGGATCATCCCTTGATTTTTATACAAAAAATTATAACTTTCAAATTTTAATCCTGATTTAAATTCCATTGAAAACTCTATTTTTATATATAAATACCAACCTTTTTACATACCAAAATTAAATAGATTCCCAAATTATGTTTTTCAAAAATTTTAATTTAACAAAGATTTTTACGGCTCAAAAATCACGTGTTGATACAACTAATAGGCATGATGTTAATAGAATCTCCTCCATCTATCAATGTTCATTGGAAACTGATCCCATTTACTAGAACAATAACATATAGTGGCATGTTGTGAAAAAATGACACTTAGTTATTCTTTGTGTAGAATACTATCTCCGATGTGTATGTTTTGCCAAGCCTCCCAATTAGCCCATGCTAATCTATTAAGGGATATCCTTTATCTTAAACACCTTCCAAAATTTTCTCTGTGATCACCACTCTTCTTTCTTCTTTAACTCGTATTTTGTCGAAGAACAATTTGAGTTTTGGGCTCCTAACTCTTATTGCACATTCTGAATATTGCAAACATACTTTGCATATGAAGTTCCCCACTATTCTCACATTTCCTTTTTCAATCTCCATCTCCTCATTTCATTCACACTTATAATCCCCACTTTCCATATCTAACAACAAATCACTATATACTTGATGATTTTCTTTCCACCCCACGAAGTTCATTATTTCTTTTGAATCATGAATAACAACCATGTTCGCATATCAATATTAATGACCTGTCAGTGGTTTATTATTTATATTTAAATTATGGATTTTAAGTTTACCTTAATCTAATTGATCGTTGATTATCTTGCGCAGACAATAACAATCCTTTGTTGATTGTTGAACTCTTTAGTGTAAATCGTAGACTTCTCATTGTCTTTGTCCATTGTCATATGTTCTATATCAAGCAGGTTGGGTGAAACTTCCACTCCTTTTTGCATAAGCGTATGATAGAAAAACATTATTTCTTCCACACTGCATGGTGAAGGGTATCTCGTTTTTGAACTTCCTCTGTCAAACTCCTATATTCTTGGGGGTTGCCGATCCACTTTTCTTCCCTTCCGGTTAGCTATCCACATAATTAATATTCTTCCTTCGAGTTTTCTAGAATCTTCATTGTTGAAGAGTGAATACTGCTCTCCATCTCTGAGCTTAGGGTTTGCTGATCGCTGTGAGGTTCCTTGCCTCTCGAGATCACTCTTTAAATGTGACTTCCATGGTCTCATTGATCAAGTTAATCTTGTGCTCTTTGAGCAACCAATCCACACATATTTGTTATAATCTTTGCTTCTATGGCTTCCTTGTGTACGTACAAAGATATTTTTCTGATGCGTTTGATGTATTTCATCATATCCTAACCAGGTTTTTTAACTTCTTGGTCAGAATGACTCAAAGTGAACTCATCTTCTGCTACCCATAATTTCTAAAGGAAAACCCTGTGCATATCTTAGTAAGTAGGGATGCTATTTGGTGCCAAATGAGAGTACCATGAGTAGGCCTTTCCAGTTTGAGTTTTCAAGAGCTCTCTCATCCGCATGATCTTATCATGCAATGCACCCTAAGGTATTCCACAAACCTTTTAACATGCTCTTTGGGGTTCTCTCATTTCCCATTGAAATTAATGAACTTTGGTGGGATGTATCCCTCCGAATATGGTATATCATGAGTACTTTTTATACAAGTGGTGGTTAATCTTATTAAAAACCTCTGGAAACATCCATGGAAATATAAGTATTATCACAATGAAATTCTTGCCAATCTTGAAAATCTCAATTTCACAGTGACTCATTATTATAGGGAGTCGAATATGGCCGTTGACTCTTTGGCAAATATAGGGATTGGGCTGAGTAATCTAAAAGTTTTTTAAACTTACGTTGATCTGCCAAACTTCATAAAAGGTGCTTGCAAGTTAGACACTCTTGGATGTAAATACATTAAGAAAATTAAATTGGTTAGTTATTTCTCTCCTTTTTTGTACCAGGCCTAATATAAAGCCCCATTTTTAACCTTCATTTCTTGTATTAATTTTAAGATAAAGTCCTAAATTTTTGTATGCTTTTTGTAATTGTCTCCCCTAAGGATTTCTAATAGGTTTGTTCCTCTGAGCTTGTATATGCCACCCTGGAGAGGTTGTTTCTCCAAATTTTGATATAATATGTGTGGGGGTTACATCCCTCTTCTTAAAAAAAAGTAACCATTGGTGTAGTAATAGTTCACCGTAGGCCAGACATGTCCATATTTTTATGCTTCAATAACCTTAGAATTCCATAATCTTCCAAAATTTGCTTCATCCATAAGAATTGTGCACAATAACTCCCGATGATGGTGTACTTTGGCCTCCGTCGTGGACAAAGAAATGGAATTTTTCTTCTTGTTCAACCAAGTGGCAAGAGCACTCCCAAAGCAAAAGAATCCACGTGAGGTGCTTTTACAACCATCAACATTCATGGACCAACGAAATCCAATTAAGTTGACAAACGGTCATCGATATGAAAGAAATCTCAAATATCATAAGAAAGAGCGTCACTCAGATATCTGATGATACATTTAAGTGAAAACAAGTAACACTCTTTTAGAAATGCTTGGTAACGCACAAAAACTCCAACGCTAAAGGCTATGTCAGGTTTCTAGTAGTCAAGTAGAGGAGACAGCCTATCATACTCCTATAAAGTGTTTTGCTCTACGACCTTACCTAAAGTGTCTTTTATAAACTTAACAGAGGAACTCATGGATATACGTGAGTTCTTAGTGGAGTCTAACCAAACTTCTTCACTAGGTCCCTAGCATATTGAGATGAGATATAAATATCATATTCTCAAGTTGATGCACTTGGATACCTCAGAAGATCGTGAGTTCACTAACCATGCCCGTCTCAAATTCACTCATCATCTCCAACTCAAACATGTGATAATGTTAGTAACAGGTGGATCTAATGACTATGTCATCCACATGGACTTGGGCAACTAAGATAACACCACCCTCTCTTTGAACAAATAGCATCATATCAATTCCCATTCTTTTGAAACCACATGCTAAGAGATAAGAAGTTAAATTTCGTACCAAGCGTGGGGTGTTTGATTCAAATAATACATGGCCTTATTTAGATAAAGGAAATGTCTTGATCGCTTCGAGTCTTCAAACAATTTTAGTTGTACCATGTAAACTTCATGTTGAAGAATTCTATTGAGGAAGGCATTCTTATCATTGGTTTGATATAACTTGAACCGTAGATGACATGCTATGGAGAGTAGTAAACAGATGAACTCAAGCCTAGTAACATGATTGAATGTCTCTTCAAAGTATATGCCCTCAATCTATGTGTAACCTTAAGTGACCAACCAAGCCCTATTGCGAATAATGGTATTATTCTCATCCATCTTGTCTTGTACAACCACTTGGAACCAATCACAATTAGTACCTCTAGGTCGAAGGATTAATTTTAAGACATTGTTCTTTCGATATTGAAGCAAATCATCTCAGATAGAATATATGTAAAGGTCCCTTTTTAAGTGTTCTTTAGGTGAAAACCGTTTTTTCAAAACCTTCTTCCAATTTAACAAGCACCAATTTTGTGAACCAATTTTTCTTTAACCCAATTTTATATTGTCTAATCCTAAACATGCATCTAGAATGATTAAGAAAGTAAATAAATCAAGTCCACACAACACCGATATATGAGGAAACCACTAACGAAAAATAACCTCAGACGACCCTAGCCAGACAATCACTATGATATGGTTTTACAAAGTATAGACAGTAGACTTACTCAATGACTCGATCCCAATAAGCCTGAACACTCTTCTATGCTTCAACCACTTCTCCACAGTGCAACGTAAGAGTCCACGTGTGCTTCGGTATCCACCGATATAGCTTTGGAAACCGTTTACGATTAGGAATACATATTCCACCATTTATTCACCACAATCATCACATACGAAGTCCACCGCACGAGAACAGGTTCCTCAATGACAGAAGAATAAAATAATAGTGCAAACCCAAGATCTCTAAACACAATAGTTATGAAAGTTTAGACCTTGTAAAAATAAATGATGTTTTTATCTTTGAAATCCTTTGATAAATAAGTATAGAAAAATGTATGGGTTTTGATATGTATTTTAGGTTGTGCACTACCAAAATTCTGAGTCAAACATGCCTTAAATAAAAAACTTTAAGTCAACGCATCGTTTGAATGATATTGGCATGTCGTTCGAATGATCTGGCCATCTCGTTATAATGAGAAGTCCATGTCGTTTGAACGACTGTAGATGTCGTTTGATCCTCCAAAACACTAGGGAAAGATCCATGCGACTCTAAATAATATTTATCTCAGAATAAACATTTTAAAATCATTTTAAACAAAATATCATCCTTATAAAACATTTCTGAATCCCGTAAACATTATGTGTTCATACCTGAGAGACCAAAACATGATATAAAGACGTAAAACGTGCACAAGAAACATGACATGATCTATCTTTGAAGCTTGGCCGCAATGTCTTCAACACAACGTCATGGGCTTAATAAAAATTATGACTCAAAATACAGTCCTATGACTTAAACTTCTTTTGTCCAGACTTAAGTCAATTACATACAAATTGATTCACTTGGAAAATTTTCTTTATAAATCTCCCCCTTTAACTAGTCCGGGACAAAACCAAAACAGTGATTGTGAAGTTGGGCCGTCAAGCCATTTAGCACCTAAATCCCATTTCATAAACCCAAAATAAAAAATTACAGGAACGAACTAGTATATGTATGACGAACATGCATGAGCTATCTGAATGTGATGTAGTTGCAAAATCTCGAATCAATAAAGTATACCTACACACATGAAATAAACAAATACCCAGTGAAGTATGGAGGAACAAATGATGCATAAGACAATTTGTTAAATATGTGAGCTAATCATAATTTGCTATCAATTTTTGAAAATATTTTTCAATACAACTCAAATCAATATGATTCTAATATATAAAGATGTAAACATATTTGCACATAAATCAAAACTCCCTCTACATCACATACTATCTCTCCCCCTTTTGTCTCGAATAGATGATCAGTGAAAAAAATAAACAAATAAATGAATATCTAGCATGAGAATAATCATATAAAGAAAATTTAGATAAACATGGTATGGCCAGTAAATAATAATCAGAAGATACCAAATCGTAGATAGCAAACAATCACATAGTGAATCATCAATCAAAGAAATCATGTGACTAAACAACATCAAATGCAGTGTATGAATTAATCATGAACAATACAAAATTGACTTCATATAAACTGTAAAAAAAAACCAGAATTACAAAAATAGTACAATATCAGAATATATATGAAGCATGTTGTAAGGACAAATTTCTAATTGAGTTAATTTGTTTGTAATTGACTTAATACGGACAAAACTTGTTTAATTCATAGGATAGATTTTTCTTATCATGATTCCTATAAGCCTATGACGTTGTGTTGAAGATGCAGTGGCCAAGCTTCAAAGATATATCATGCCGAGTTTTATTGGTGCACATTTCACGTCTTCAACATGTTTTAATCTCTCAGGTATGAATGCATAATGTTTATGGGATTCCAAAATTATTTTAAAGATGATATTTTTATGAAAATGATTTTAAAATATTTTAGCTTCATTTATTCCGAGATAAGCAATGTTTAGAGTCGTATGAATTCTCTCCTTGTGTTTAAAGAGTTTAAACGACATAAATTACCGTTCAAATGACATAGCCTTTTCGTTATATAGACATAGATAAGTCGCTCGAACGACATAGAGATATCGTTATAACGACTTGCTGACTTAATCTTTTTTATTTAAGGCAATTATTTCTCAAAATTTAGGAGTGCGGAACTGAAAATCGAGAACATAACCCATAATTTTTCTGCACTTGTTTACAAAGGTTTTTTTAGTTAAAAACATCCTTTGTGTTTACAAGATCCGAACTTTCACACAAATATATTTCAGAGATCTTGTGCTTGCACCATTGGTTTATTCTTCCTTGTTTAAAGAATTTTTTTCGTGCGGTGGACTCCATACGTGCTAATTGCGATGAAGAAGCAGTTGACTCCGTGTTCTACATTATATACGTTTCCAAAGTTGTATTGATGGATACCGAGGCGCACGTGGACTCATGTGTTATGGACCTGGTGTAGGTGGTCTCTTGCGTTGCACTGTAGAGGAGAGGTAGAAGCATCAAAAGAGCGTCAAGGCTTATGGCGATCAAGTCGTTAAGTAAGTCTATTGTCTGTACTTTCTAAAATCGTATCATAGTGATTGTCAGGCTTAGGCCATTCGAGATTTTTTTCCCTTAGTGGTTTCCACGTACATCGGCATTGTGTGAACTTTATTTACTTTATCTTTCTTAATCTCATCTAGATGCATGTTTAGGATTAAGAAGATAAAGTTGGCTGAATTGAAAATGGTTCACAAACTTGGTGCATTATTAAAATTGAAGTTTTGTTTGAAAAAGTGAACTTATCTTAAAAACACACATTGGGGGCATCTACAAATTGGTATCAGAGAAGGTTGCACTATCTTATTGTGTAGAACCTTGTTTTGTGTGTTTTTGGTGTTTATATGTTTTCTCTCTCATGGATTATTTTTCTCCTCAATGGATTCATATAGTGATTATGTTGTTAATCGAGTTGAGTGATGAGACAAAGGATGGTACCAGCAAAAGAAATTGTATAAGTGTGAATAGATCAAGCTCAATCACATCACAACAATAGAGATATATAATGAAACTCGGCGAACTACTCCTGTAATGCCTGTTGGATGGCCAACAACGATTTTAACGCTTTCGCCACCTCTGCCATCTCTGACTGAGGTGGAGCGTGGTTAGAGCTGGGACCAACACATCGTGATGGAAATACCGACGTCGTATCTCAGGTGCATCAGATAAGCTGTGAACTAAAGAAAAAAAGCTTAGAAGCTCAACAAGATTTCTTTCAATAGTGAGACAACTCCACAATAGGGGAGAACTAGATCACCACCAGAGACTTCGGCGAGTACAAGATAAAGGAGGAAGGCGATCATGATCTGCGCTTCCCACAAACGACGCCAACTTGATGATACCAAGGATGGTACCAGCAAATAAACTTGTATAAGTATGAACAATGCAAGCTCAATCATAGCACAAAAATAGAGATATAGAGTAATATATATATAAGAAAGAGAGAATGAGCTGAGGAGATGAGGAATAACACCAGAATATAAGTGGTTCGGTCATAGCCTACGTTCACTGTGCAGTGTGAATGGAGTTTCACTATAACAATGGCACTAATGGCCAGTAAATACAACAATCAAGATTTTCTTTCTCTTCTGTGTATTTTGACAGAGTTTTGCTAGGGTTGTGAATAATCGATCCCTTCTAAGGGTAGAAGAAAATGGGTATATATAGTGCCGAGGGGATGTAATGTACCCCCCAAGCATGCAATGAGCATGTGCATAATGAGCTATCCAATCTGGTGAAGACATATGTCACTGTTACATGTTGATTATGATGATGAAATATTCCCTCACATGTGAGGGAGATCTGGTTATAATGATTTTGCCCATATGGACCTGCAACCCACGAACACCGTTCCACGCGTGCTCTGTCTCGCGCGCTCTGCTAGGTGTCATTGTCATCCATACAATTCAGGCCAAGGCCGAGATGATGAATGAGTCCCCTAGTGGGACCATCGCTGATGTTAAATAGTCTCGGTCGGCTTCCATCCTCCAGGAGGGGGGACGATTATGAGGATACACTTGTTGCAAGTCGCTGATGTAGATTATGTGGACTAACCTCCTGGGATGAGGCTGAGGCTTTGTGACCTGAGTCACTGGTCGAGGCCAAGGTCACACGGGCTGAGTCTACAATTGAGTCATAAAACTTCATGCTGAACAATCTGGCACTGATGGACTAAGGCCGAGCGGGTCCCAAATAAGGACGATGGTATACTAGGGCCAATAAATCACCCTTAGACATTAATGTGATGATATGGATCATACATCCATTCAAATGTTAGGTCTGGTAACTGAAGGGAGACACATGCCAACCATTGTGTGGAATGGCATGTTGCCCAAGAATGACGATTGTTAGGCACGCTTAGGGTATTGTTCCCTAATCATGAAATGTATTGATAGTTGTACCCCGCTTCGAAAGTTATGGAAAATCATTGCTGGTATTTAAATGGTTTTCAAAACCATTTTCTATTTCATTATCTTTTTTCTTCGTGCTCTCTCTCTCTCTAGAACCAATGCTTCTCTTTCCATCGTTCTAGCAGCTTTCAGTCACCTCCAGGGTTCTCATTGGTGCTTTCATCCACAAAGCCTCTTAGGTACTTCATTTTCCCCTTCTTTTCCATCTTTTCCATTACTTCGAGGTTGAATAAAGAAATAAAGATTTTTTTAGCTGCTATTAGTTTTTCTGCACCCTCCTTTGGTGTTTTTAGGGTTGCTATTTCAACTTTAAGGTGGTGGTAGAACCTCAGTTTTGGAGTTTTGGGGAGGTTTTAGGTATATATTATCGGAGCTTGCCTTTTCAAGACCTTTTTCGGTTGGGTTGGTGAATTTTTTCTTGAGTGTTCTAGGACTATTTCCATTGGAAATGATCAAGTTTCCCTATTTGATCCCTAGGTCAACCTTGGTCAACATTAAATTATTTTTGCCTTTTGAGTCCTTTTCACCCAAAGTCTAGTATTATCCTTTGAAGGTTAAGAAAGATTTATGAGATGATTAATCAATTCCCAAGCCTTAGTGAGAGGCTCCTTGGTGAGATCCGTTAGTACGAGGTTGAGGACGAGGCTAGACGCCAAGACGAGGCATTTCTAATCCACCCAATTTTTCCCATTCCATTATAGAAAATTTTACCCTCGGCCTCTAAGGTTGAGAAAGATAAAATGATTAGATCTTCCTCAGAACCAGTCGGGAGTAGACTCTCATTTAAAGAGGCAAAAAGGGTACCTCCTATCGTCCCTACTGAGTTTGAGTTAGCCGATTCCCAGTCTCGGTCTTCATCTTCTTCTCAAGCAAAGTCGTTCAGGCAGTATGATTCCTCCCTTGAGATTATGTCTGGTGATGACGAGCCAACCATAAACATTATCGTTCCCCCACCTATCATTCCCCTCTCAGACCTTACTGCAATAGAATTCTAAGAGAGGTTTACTGGTGGTGCTCCTCCTGCCGACCATGAGGGCGAAGACCCTGAGGCCGAGGAGCCTGTTGATTATTCATATGCTTCAAACTTTGAGTCGTCCATTCAAAAGTCTAATCTCCTCCTCTGGAGACACTTGTATGACATCAAATATGATGTCTCGATGAGACTCCCAGAGAGAGATGAGAGAGTTTATGAGGGTCGAGAGGGTGAAATTTCCCTGTACGATCAAATGTTTAGGGTCGTCTTCCGCATCCATTTTTATCCTACCGTCCGGCTTATAGTGTCCAGTTTTGGGGTGGCCCCATCTCAATTAGTACCCAACTCTTGGAGAATCATACTCGACTATATTTATTTATAGATAAATGTAACAACCCGAGGTCTTGGAGACGATGATTTATTTATTTTGGGAGAAATAAATATTATTTTATTTGGAGAATAATTAAATTGGCAATTGAGGTCAAAATTTGATGTCGTTATAAAGTGTGTCGAATGGCAATTCTGAGGGTACCATTGTTTTTGGAATGGTCGAGAAAGTTGAAATGACTGTACTTGGGGTCTATTTAGGTTCCGAAATAAATTAGGACCGTTTGACTCGAATTAAAGTTACCGGGTCATTTAAAGTGTGTATTATCATTTAAAGATGTGTATCTTGGGAATTAGGGATTAAACGCCTACGGGAGAAATAATTCTCCAAAGAGAGAAAGAGAAATAGAAAGAAATAAAGAGAGAAGAATAAAGAAGAAGAGAAAGAAGGAGAAAATAGAGAGAAATTGGAGATTTCCGGACAATACGCGATCTCAGGGCGGATTCAGTTCCTACGAACCCGAGGCAAGTGATTAAACTTGCTAAATAATTATTATATACCATTTATTGCATGATTTGTGGATTGATATTATGGGTTTTAGGTTTAGTTTATCAAAACCTAACTTTTTGGGAAAACTTAGATTTGTGGTCTATAAATGATTTCTAGGTTAGAAATTAGTTTATATGTGTTTATAGATGATATATATGTGATTGGGTTGAGGAGAAATGAAGAGATAATGATCAAAATGTATTTTGGGGATTTTAGGCTAAATGAAACTTGGCCATTTTCGAGGTTTCTGAAGGGCCGAATCGATTCGGCCTCCTACCGAATCGATTCGGAAATATGCAGGTGCCCAGGTCTGAGTGACTGAATCGATTCAGACCCCAGCCGAATTGATTCATCCTGGGACAGAGTCCCAGGTCTGATGACCAGAATCGATTCGCCCTCCTGGACGAATCGATTCGCTGGCCCGAATCGATTCGAAATTGGCCCGAATTGATTCGAAACATGGCTTTTTCAAGGGATGTTTTCTAGGATGAATTTCATCCCATTTTGTTCGAGGTTATCAATTGGGGACCTCCATAGGAGATATGTGGAGTATGTTTTGGAGACTTTTAGAGAGTTTCCCTAATAAGAAATGATTGGAGTCATATTGACTAAATTTGAGGAACACCGACTAGATATTTTGGTATATTCTAAGTGGGGAAGCCCACCTTGATTTGGAGATTTTACTGGGAGATCATAATTACAATTCATATGAAAGAATGAGAATAACTTAGAGATACTGGATCTTAGGATCCAATCCCAAATGGGATAACTTTAAAGGTTCATAAATGAATTGAACCCTATTATGGATGGAGAACTATAAATGCTAATTGATGTGCATACGAATATAGAAATATCCTTAATGATGATTGATTTGGGAGATATCTCACACGATGAGAAATGCCAATAGAAGCGACTTGTGAGCTTCAAGAGAGAAATAGTATCGAATATACTAAGTGGGGAAAATGTGTGAGAATTGACGACTAGTATATCACGAGAGAGATTATACTAAAGAATGACATAAACTTGGTTGCGCCTAAGGGCGTATAACAAATATGAAAATGATGTGATAGGTATACCTTATATGATGGTATATCTTTATATGATGTGATGAAATATGTATACCTTATATGATTGTATATATATATATATATATATTGAAGCATACCCCCTCCTTGCTATCATTGGGAAGTTGCGTGCATTGAGGGCGAGCATCCTGGCTCAAAGAGCAGGGTGTGGATAGTCCCCAGGTCATAGTCGTCCATTGTGATTATTTATGCGATATATATATGCATTCTTTTGGGGGTGAGAAGTCGGGGGTATATGACGTTCTCACTTGCCGGTTAGGAGTTATGACCGCTTCCCGGATGTTGTGTGCGTGAGTTGATCACGAGGTGGGTGTCGTTGAACCCCACCAGGTGGCCCCAGTTTTCTACGTACATGGTCTGCTGGAAGGTGATAGCATGTGAGCCTGCATCCACGAGTTATAGCTCGGTTGGATGGTTATTTTCATTTGTGCTTGTACTTGGGTATCAAGGGCATAATGGACCTCCAGGACTAACATTACCAGGACTAGTGTATCGGGGGGTTCCTTGTTTGGATTTTGCCTCGGCGAGACGTCCTACGCACGAACCGCAGTGTAATGTTGGAAATTTCTGAGAAGTTAGTCCTTAATTCTCATACTTATATATATATCACCTATCCCGAGGATCGACAGTGCCAGGAGTAGTGTAACGGGGGGTTCCTTGTTTGGATTTCACTTCGGCGAGACATCCCACGCATGAAACGCCGTGTAATGTTGAGAATTAGGAATATTAATTAATTAAAATTTGGATAGTAACTTGGGTTACATGCATCATGCATTGAGGGCATAATGAATCCCGAGGATCGACAGTGCCAGGAGTAGTGTAACGGGGGGGTTCCTTGTTTGGATTTCTCCTTGGCGAGACGTCCCACGCACAAAACGCAGTGCCGTGTTGAGAATCGGGAGGAGTTTAGTCCTTAACTCTTGATGCTAATAACTCATATATAATAATTATATATATTGTTTACATGCCATATAAGGGCATCACTAGAATATAAAATTCTAGTAATTGAGAATGTTGATGTATTGGGATGATGTGGTTATGAGGTTAATTGTACAACTTTATATGTTCAACAAATGAACAAATATAAAGATAACTATAACATTTAAATTAAAGTATATGTTTTAGAGGGAATTCAGTTAAGTGTAGAATTGGAGATAGGTTAGATGATTTTATTTAAATATGTCAATTGGGTTTAAGTTAGATTCATTTGCCTAATTAGAATTGGGCATTCATTTGGAGATCACGTGCATACACTTAGTGCGCGCTTTACTGGAGGGGCGAGTTGAATTATTATGGAGAGTTCGATTCCATTAAATCATGTAATAATGCATTTATAATTATTATGCATTTTAATGCACTTGCTATAAAACGTTTTCAACTCGGGCTCTGACCCGTTTATATTTTTCTCCTCCATGTATATATTGTATTACTTTAGGTTTTCCTCCGTAAGGACGCCATTGATGTTCATCCACCCAGTATTCGTGGAGCAGTAGCAGTAGCGGACTGTTGCGGCACTTTTCTTTAGTCGATTCCTCTCTTGTATATCTAGATTAGGATTCAGTTGTATATGGAGTTAGTATTCAAAGTGTTTTAAATTAACACTTTCATATTTTATTTCTCAGATTTGTATTGTCTGTTACCCGATAGCATATTCGGGTATTTTACTTGTGCATTGTATTACACTCTGGTATATATTGGGAGTTTACACTTATCACTCATCATAATTAGTTGTGTATTGTTGGATGTGTTAGTAAAGTTGGTTTTGTTGTTGTTGTTAAATAAACGTTTTAAATTTTTTACGTTTTACTTTTTTTGATTCTGGGTAATTATACTTATATTATAGTGTATTGTCAGTTGATGTTGAGACTGTGCCATCTGAGATACCTGATTTAATGTATTATAGGGCTGGCCACCCGTTATTATTTTGAACGGGTTGTCACAGATGGTATCAGAGCATCAGGTTCTAGTGTCTTTAGGATCTGTGTGCGTTACTACGATCTTCCGTAAGCATTCTTGATATAGAGCCTTATTGTTAGGACGGTTACATTCTTACTCCCATATTTCTTCTGTGATTTGAAAATATTTGAAAGGCGTTTTGATACAAGTGTTCTTATTTCAGATGCCACCGAAGGGAGGTCGTTCAGGCAGGGCAAACAAAGGGGCTAAATCACAACCCCAAATGCCTCCGAGGAACATGACTACAAATGAAGTTGCCAATATTGTGGCACAAGCAGTAACTGCTACCATTTCCATGATAGCGCAGCAACCTATCGTTCGAGCAGCCCAACCCCATTTAGGATTGTCTTTATGGGAGAGAGTGAAGGAATATTTTAGTAAGGGGCATCCTCCCGAGTTTGCAGGGAGAGTGGATGCAATGGTTGCAAGTCAATGGAAAAATAGTATGCAGAGGCATCTTCGTATGGTTGAGTGTAGTGAGGTGCGAAAATAATTTTTAGACACCTTTAAGTTATCGATCACATCTCTTCAATGGTGGGATTCTGTCACCACATCTGAACAGAGAGATACTTTACCTATAATAGAATTTTGGGAAATTTTTTATCGAAGGTATTTTCCTTCCCCGACTCAGAATATGGATATTTTTCAAGGTAATAGAATGGTGGCAGAATATGAAGAAGATTTTTCTTGATGGGCGAAATTAGTACCTAATGAGGTAAATACAAAAGAGAAACGTATATCAAAGTTTGTTCGAGGTTTAGATTGGAGAATTCGGCAACATTTGTTAGAGAGTCCTAAGTTAGTGACTTTCATCGAGGTAGTAAATGGGGCACTATTAAAGTGTCACGAATATCTTCTTCGTTCGTAAGAGGGTAAGAACTTTGGAGATTCGAGTTCATCAAGTAGGTTTGGCAATGAGAGTACCAGTAATGCGAGTGGCGAAAAGAATTTGTGGGTAAGTGTTTCTTTTGTAAAGAAATAGATCATAGAAAGAGAGATTGTCCTAAAAGAGGTAAAGGAACACGTTTTGATAAAGTCTTAGAAGTGCAAACCCTACAACGAATTCGAGGTCATTTTAGACCGGGGGACTTTGTTTGGGAGCCCATTGACGAGGGAGGAAAATCGGACTAGTGATGGATGATGTAAGTTAATTTTCCTTTATGAATAGGATAATTATTACGTAAAGTTTTGAAAATATCGTATGTAGGATATTTATGAAAGGGTAGTGCTATAGCCCTATTGTGTATGTAATGACCCTAAAAAGGGGAATTTTGAGCAAGTTAGGCTCTTATGTTATTATCTTTTGTAAGAATAGAGATTTTTGAAAGGTGCTCAAAAAGTGCTATAAACCTTGTGGTGATGTAAGAATGATTATGGGATGATAAGTAGTAATGATAAAACTTCTTCTTTTATATAGTCATGATTAGACTTATAAAATTGTTGTATTCCAGTTATGGATGTGCCTTATAAATGGCAATAAATTGAAATGAAGTAGATGTTGTTTGTGATAAAAGTTGAGATTGTGGTTTAATGGACGTAGGAAAGTTAGCTCATAATTATGCTAATTTTTGTGAGCTACATATTGTTATACATATAATGATTGTTAAGACCTTGTGTTGGACATAAGGCATTTTATATTATATTATATTATATAAACCGTTTTTAAAATAAACTGTTTTCCAAAATAAAACTTTTTATCGGCCTTCGGGCCATTTCAAAATGATTTTCATAAAATTTCTTCTTTCAAACTCTAGTCCGGATTTAACAAACTCTCAATCCCCAACGTCGCTACATAGTAGTGTACTGGGAGGGTTCCTTGTTTGGATTTCGCTTTTGTGAGACGTCCCCAGTACAAAAGTGGCGAATGTCAGGAATTGAGAGGAGCTATTTCTTTGGACCAATCAAAAATTTTATATTACTAAAATGCTAGTATAATATATATATATATATCTATGGAATTGTGGAACTTTGGAGGCAAATGAAACCTCATTATGATTGCTATGAGCATAAAGCTCAAATATAAAGGGTGTATGGGCGCCCTAGATATGGAAATTGGTTTCATACAACTCATAATTAACTTAAAATAAAATAAATTTATCGTGGGTAGTTAGATGTTTGGAGATAGGATTAGTAAGGATGGTTATAGTATAACTAGTTGAGCTTTGGAGAAGTTTGTATACAACTCATAATTAGCTAAAACTTCGAGGATGAAATTTTTGTAAGTGGGGAAGTTTGTAACAACCCGAGGTCTTGGAGACGATGATTTATTTATTTTGGGATAAATAAATATTATTTTATTTGGAGAATAATTAAATTGGCAATTGAGGTCAAAATTTGTAGTCGTTAGAAAGTGTGTCGAATGGAAATTCTGAGGGTACCATTGTTTCCAGAAAGTTTGAGAAAGTCGAAATGACTGTACTTGGGGTCTATTTAGGTTCCGAAATAAATTAGGACCGTTTGACTCGAATGAAAGTTACCGGGTCATTTAAAGTGTGTATTATCATTTAAAGATATGTATCTTGGGAATTAGGGCTTAAAGCCTACGGGAGAAATAATTCTCCAAAGAGAGAAAGAGAAATAGAAAGAAATAAATAAAGAGAGAAGAAGAAAGAATAAGAGAAAGAAGGAGAAAAGAGAGAGAAAGTGGAGATTTCCGGACAATACGCAATCTCAGGGCGAATTCAGACCCTACGAATCCGAGGAAAGTGATTAAACTTTCTAAATGATTGTTGTGTACCATTTATTGCATGATTTGTGGATTGATATTATGGGTTTTAGGTTTAGTTTATCAAAACCTAACTTTTTGGGAAAACTTAGATTTGTGGTGTATGAATGATTTCTAGGTTAGAAATTAGTTTATATGTGTTTATAAATGATGTATATGTGATTCGATTGAGGAGAAATGAAGAGATAATGATCAAAATGTATCTTGGGATATTAGGCTAAATGAAAATTGGCCATTTTTGAGGTTTTCTGAAGGGCCGAATCTATTCGGCCTCCTACCGAATCGATTCAGAAATATGCAGGTGCCCAGGTCTGAGTGACCGAATCGATTCGGACCCCAGCTGAATTGATTCATCCTGGGACACAGTCCCAGGTCAGATGACCCAAATGAATTTGCCCTAATGGCCAAATCGATTCGCTGGCCCGAATCGATTCGCTGGCTCGAATCGATTCGCTGGTCTGAATCGATTCGGAATTGGCCCGAATCGATTCAAAAATTGGGCTTTTTCAAGGGATGTTTTCTAGGAAGAATTTCAACCCGTTTTGTTCGAGGTTATCAATTGGGGACCTCTATAGGAGATATGTGGAGTATGTTTTGGAGAATTTTAGAGAGTTTCCCTAATAAGAAATGATTGGAGTCATATTGACTAAATTTGAGGAACACCGACTAGATATTTTGGTATATTCTAAGTGGGGAAGCCCACCTCGATTTGGAGATTTTACTGGGAGATCATAATTACAATTCATATGAAAGAATGAGAATAACTTAGAGATACCGGATCTTAGGATCCAATCCCAAATGGGATAACTTTAAAGGTTCATAAATGAATTGAACCCTATTATGGATGGAGAACTATAAATGCTAATTGATGTGCATACGGATATAGAAATATCCTTAATGATGATTGATTTGGGAGATATCTCAAACGATGAGAAATGCCAATAGAAGCGACATGTGAGCTTCAAGAGAGAAATAGTATCGAATATACTAAGTGGGGAAAATGTGTGAGAATTGACGATTAGTATATCACGAGAGAGATTATACTAAACAAAGACATAAACTTGGTTGCGCCTAAGGGCGTATAATAAATATGAAAATGATGTGATAGGTATACCTTATATGATGGTATATCTTTATATGATGTGGTGACGTATGTATACCTTATATGATGGTATACATATATATATTGAAGCATACCCCCTCCTTGCTATCATTGGGAAGTTGCGTGCGTTGAGGGCGAGCATCCTGGCTCAAAGAGCAAGGTGTTGATAATGCCCAGGTCATAGTCGTCCATTGTGATTATATATGCGATATATATATGAATTCTTTTGGGGGTGAGAAGTCGGGGGTATGTGACGTTCTCACTTGCCGGTTAGGAGCTATGACCGCTTCCCGGATGTTATGTGCGTGAGTTGATCACGAGGTGGGTGTCGTTGAACCCCACCAGGTGGCCCCAGTTTTCTACGTACATGGTTTGCTGGAAGGTGATAGCATGTGAGCCTGCATCCACGAGTTATAGCTCGGTTGGATGGTTATTTTTATTTGTGCTTGTACTTGGGTATCAAGGGCATAATGGACCTCCAGGACTAACATTACCAGGACTAGTGTATCGGGGGGGTTCCTTGTTTGGATTTTGCCTCGGCGAGACGTCCCACGCACGAACCACAGTGTAATGTTGGAAATTGTTGAGAAGTTAGTCCTTAATTCTCATACTTATATATATATCACCTATCCCTAGGATCGACAGTGCCAGGAGTAGTGTAACGGGGGGGTTCGTTGTTTGGATTTCGCTTCGGCGAGACATCCCACGCATGAAATGCAGTGTACTGTTGAGAATTGGGAATATTAATTAATTAAAATTTGGATAGTAACTTGGGTTACATGCATCATGCATTGAGGGCATAATGAATCCCGAGGATCGACAGTGCCAGGAATAGTGTAACGGGGGGTCCATTGTTTGGATTTCGCCTTGGCGAGACGTCCCACGCACGAAACGCAGTGCCGTGTTGAGAATCGGGAGGAGTTTAGTCCTTAACTCTTGATGCTAATAACTAATATCTAATATTTATATATATTGTTTACATTCCATATAAGGGCATCACTAGAATATAAAATTCTAGTAATTGAGAATGTTGATGTATTGTGATGATGTGGTTATGAGGTTGATTGTACAACTTTATATGTTCAACAAATGAACAAATATAAAGATAACTATAACATTTAAATTAAAGTATATGTTTTAGAGGGAATTCAGTTAAGTGTAGAATTTTAGATATGTTAGATGATTTTATTTAAATATGCCAATTGGGTTTAAGTTAGATTCATTTGCCTAATTAGAATTGGGCATTCATTTGGATATCATGGGCATACGCTTAGTGCGCGCTTTAGTGGAGGGGCGAGTTGAATTATTATGGAGAGTTCGATTCCATTAAATCATGTAATAATGCATTTATAATTATTATGCATTTTAATTCACTTGCTATAAAACGTTTTCAACTCGGGATCTGATCCGTTTATATTTTTCTCCTCCATGTTTATATTGTATTACTTTAGGTGTTCCTCCGCAAGGACTCCATTGATGTTCATCCATCCAGTATTCGTGGAGCTGTAGCAGTAGCGGACTGTTGTGGCACTTTTCTTTAGTCGATTCTTCTCTTGTATATCTAGATTAGGATTCAGTTGTATATGGAGTTAGTATTCAAAGTTTTGTAGATTAACACTTTCATATTTCATTTCTCAGATTTGTATTGTTTGTTACCCGACAGCATATTCGGGTATTTTATTTATACATTGTATTACACTCTGGTATATATTGGGATTTTACACTTATCATCATCATAATTAGTTGCGTATTGTTGGATGTGTTAGTAAAGTTGGTTTTATTGTTGTTGTTAAATAAAAATTTTAAAATTTTGACGATCTACGTTTTATGATTTCGGGTAGTTAGCCTTATATTATGGTGTATTGTCAATTGATGTTGAGACTGTGCCATCTGAGATACCTGATTTAATGTAGTATAGGGTTGACCACCCGTTATTATTTTGAGTGGTTTATCACAATAAACAAGTATACTGATGAACGCGAGTTGATATCTTTAAGGCCTGTTATAACACACTACACCAATTCTTGCGAATGGTCATGCCCAATGGATCACGACCCAAGTCCGTGACCAGCTGGTCGTGGACTTGGTCCGTGACCATCATAATTTTTGACGTGACCATAGAAATTACCACACTGAGTCATGGATGCTCTAAAAGTGGTCACGGCCCAAATCCCTGACCACTGTGGGTCACAAACTTCGACCGTGACCAGATTGTGACCATCTTGGTGCTAAATCCGAAAAAATTCCCTCCAAGCTTGGTCATGAATGGGTCATGGACTTGGGCCGTGACCATAGGCATGACGAAGTAGAAAACACACACACTAAGGTTCACGGTTGGGGGCCATGACCATTTCTTTGTGTGGGTCATGGCTATGGGACGTGACCATTTGCAAATTGATGAGCTGGTTCGATTTCATTAAAGGATTTTGGTGGTGGTTCACTACTGAGATCCATGACGAGGTTCAATCTAAAAAAAAGACCCCACTGCCTTCATTTCCTCATTCACACACTGACTTCATTTCTCCTGACGAAACCATCACAAACCCTCCTCGCAAAATAGCCCGTTTCCTTCATTTCCTCATTCAACACACTGGCGTGGTGGACTGTGGCTTTTTTGGCAAACCAAAGGTGGAGCTTGAGGTTCTCAGAGCTTGATACCACCGACAGAAAGTTCCCCCGACGAAAACCTCTCTTTCTCACAATCGCTCATGGCCCAAATCACCAAACTCATCCAAACCTGCTACTGTGTGTGCATTTCGATTTGTTGATTTGTGGCTGATGTGTGTATGTGTGTGAATTCCTGAAAACAATTCCTCCCCCCCAAATTGATTTCAACCAGCATAAGCCCTCGCCCCCCAAAATCGATTTCAACAGGGTCAAGGACAGAAAGAGGGGTAAGTATTTTCTCTTATAGATGTTCACAACGAATTATTTTTGCTGATCTCTATTATATTTTCTAAATGATTATATTACCGGGGCCACTAAATCAATTTTTGTTTGGGCTGATTATTTAGGCACTATTCGCCATAAGATTCACTTCACCGTTTGGGTGTTCATGCAAAAGAATTACTTAGTTTGTTTTATGCCCCCTTTATGTTCTTTTATTAGTGTTAATGTGTATCTACATATTTTGGCAGGATGGGATTTATGCGATTAAGGAAGTTTTTAACCATATCGAAACATATGATATGACTACAATCAGGGCAAGCACGCCCATGTTCCTTATGGCGCGTAAGATAAAGTCACTAGGAGTAAGATGGTGATTTCTGGTAAATGGTTTGATGAGATTTTTGGTGGGTACTTGTACTTACACAAGGAACTCAACGAGGAAGAGTTCCATCGTGAGACGTGTCATGAGGTAATAGACTTCATTGATAAAAAATTGTTCTCGTTTAGGAGGATGGTAATAAAGTTAATAATAAAAATGTGAATCATTCTTTGATCTTTTGTTTATTAACCCTGAATGGAAGATGGTAGGAATTATACCAGAGTAGATTACGGGGATCTATCAATTTAAACAGATTAACAGTTTTGATTTTATATTGGCTTAATTTATATCAGATTAAACGAGACGAGGGGCAAATTGAGATGAGGATTCTTAGGAGGGATTTTGATGACGAGGACCAACCCTACCTTCCAAAGGTCTGAAATAATGATATGCCTTTTGTTCTCTAGTACATTATAATCACATCCTGCATATAGACTAACATGTTCTATTTGATGGTATCCATCATATTCTGTATAGGCAAAAAGAGAAATTCAGTGACGGTGTTGGCCATAGCTGGATAATTGGCTTAAAGCCCATGTAGCAACACATGTATATTTTAATCTATATCTCTCCTAGTACTGAAAATCTATAGCTTTCAATGAAACTTGTAAATATGCAAAGTGGGTGCACTTAGAAGATGGTACAATCATACTTGGTTCTCCGAGGCTATTCCATCAAATCCATATGATCCCCATTTTATTAGGATAAATTTTTTATGGGATTGTCATAGAGTATATAGTGTGATGTTAATTACAAATAGAATCACAATATTACTTTTGTCATCTCCCCACAAAATATTTTTCCCTTTAGGAATATATTATGATTTCACTTGTCTAAAAGAATCTTAATAAACATAACAGAATTGAAGTCCTCGAATTAACTTGTAATAGAAAATATGAATCAAGCACCCCTCTCATGTTTAGTCCAAAAGTGCTTGTTGCATAGACTATGTAACTATTCAAGCATGAAAAATGTGAACGTTATAAAGTGGTTCTGAACGATTTAGATTGTGTTGAGTGCAAAATTAATAATAAAGTCAAGAAAGAAGACTAAGTTAGTCCACTTGTGTATGCTTTTGTCATTCCCTTGATCTATCATGAATCACAAATGAAGATCTGAAAGAGCCGCTATAAATGTTATATAACAGTTTATATAAGTTGTTATATAAAATCTTATATAACAGTTATATAAACACAATGTTTTTGCTAATTTCTTTTTTGGGCTCCTATTCTGATGACAATTTCAAGCACCATTGGCTTAGTTGGAAAGAACTTTTCCTCTCATTCAATAAATGGGGTTGGAACATTAGAATCTTAAATGGTGTCATTAAAGCAACTAGTTTGAAAATGTGTTGGTCTTTGCTATCCTAAAAAAGTCTCTATATTTTTTATGCATCAAAAATATAAAAAATTTCTTTTTTCAGGCTCTTATGTCTCCCATGTGATCAAAAGAATCAGATCTATAGCTGACTTAATTGATGATATTATTATATCAAAGGGGGACTCTCAGGTATGGACCCTTACAATAAGTGGCTTATTCTCTTTCAAGTCTTCTTATGAATTTTACAAATCTTATAGATCTACTTCCTTAATTTGGAAATGCTTATAGTCTAGCTCCCGGACTTTAAAATTGTATTATTTCTCCTAAAATCTTTTGCATAATGCTATTCTTCTGAAGTCTAAAATTAAGAAATTGAATATTCAGTTGGCCTCTAGATGTAGATGTTGTTATGAACATGAGGAATATCTCTCTCACTCTTTCTAAACTATTATATAACAATTATATAAATTAGTATATAACATATTAGATAATGGTTATATAACAGTTTAGATAACTGTTATATAAACTATTATATAAGAGTTATAACTGTTATATAACAGTTTATATAACTGTTATGCAACTTCTAATTCTTTAAAACTTGAGTAGATGGTAATGTTACAAATGTTGCAACAATTTTCTAAGTCAGATTATCTCAGTCTTATTGGATACGTGAGTTGCTCATTTTCTCACACTATTAAGTATGTGTTCAATCTAAAGTTATGTTTCTACCGTCCTTTTACAAGATAATATGCAACTAAGACAATTGGTTTAATTTTTCAGGTATCGAAAGGAATAGGACATCAAGGCCACTCGAAAAACGGCCTGCTTTTATAGTTGGGAAAATGTCCTCAACTGCAGTGATGGAGGTCTAGTGATGTTTAATTCAGGCCTGATTTTATTCTATGTACCATACTTATCTCCGATCTTGCTTTTAGTAATCATGAGTAAGAATCATTGCTTTCAACATGTTCCTAGCTGATCGAAATTATCCTAAAATGTTTGTTATCTGAAAATGATTTCTATATAATTAGTGATATACCAAAATACATCCTCGACCAGGCCGAGGGTATCCTCGTCTAGGATGAGGACCCAACCCTACAACAGGCCGACCCCATCAACTGAGGTCGGACGACCATGCAACAGGCTGACCCCATCAACCGAGGCCAGACAACCATGCGATAGACGAACCCCATTAACCGAGGTCGAACGACCCTATGACCGGATGAGGCTAACTGACTGCACGAATGGATGACCCTAAGAGGGGATGACAGTACAAGGCTCATATCCAGTAGCCAAGACCCAGTGCCATCATGAACCTTAGCCTCAACCTGGCATCATAAGTCGAGGGTGACATCACCATAGCGCATGATTTGGGAGACGCGTGGCACAGTGCGCGTAGGACTCATATAGCACGTGGACCAGACTATTATAATAATATTACCCCCTCACGTAAGGGAATACTATGTCATCATTAACCACAAGTCGCACAGCCAGGTGTCAGTAGGGAATTGGCTAGATCATTATTCACATGCTCAACGCATGCTTGGGGGGGGTACAATACTCCCCCCAAACCCTATATATACTTGTCATCTTCAACCTTGTAAAGGGATCGATCATATAAACCCTAGTGCAAACTCTTCTTGTACACACTAAAAAGAGAGAGTGAGCTTATGAGCATTGTATCCAAGGCCATTAGTGCCCTTACTTAGTGGATCACACACTCACAGTGGATATAGGCCTAATTAGCTGAACCACTACACATCACTATCGTAATTCCTCTTATCCACATCCCCTTCTATACACTTATACACATACATAACTCGATTGCTGCCATTGTTATTACTGTTTGAGCTCATCATCTCATATCTGGTGGAGCTAAATCTTAGCATCATCAATTAGTATTGTCACTATTGTAATTATCACCACTTAGTACAGGCATACACCATTATGTATTGGGGATGGACCTTTATGGGTTTAGAAATAAAAATACGACGATAATTTGAGAATATGTATACTTAGGCTTAAAAACATGGCGTTAAAGGGCAAAAACCCAAAACAGCCCCCGAACGGCCCTGTGAGAGGCACCAACACCTCACACGGGACCAATGTAACTCGTACTAACTGACCGCGTGATCATGGGACCCCCGATTTGAGAATACAATAATAATTTGAAAATATATAGACCTAGGCTTACAAAATGGCATTAGAAGGTGAAACCTCGAAATAATCCCCGAACGGTCCCGTGAGAAGCACCAACAACCAATGTAACTCGTAGGAACTGACCGCGCGATCACGGGACCCCCAGTTTGATAATACAAGGATAATTTGAAAATATAAGGAATTAGGCTTAAAAACATGGCATTAGATAACCGAAACCTGAAACAGCCTTCGAACGGCCTTGTGAGTGGCACCAACACCTCGCACGGGACCAATGTAACTCGTAGGAACTTATCTCATGATCACGGGACTCCCAATTTGATAATAGGATGATACTTTACATATTTCTAGACTTGGGCATAAAAACATGGCGTTAGGGGGTGAAAATCCTAAATATCCCCTGAACGACCCCGTGAATGGCACCAACACCTCGCACGGGACCAATGTAACTCGTAAGAACGGACCGCGCGATCACAAAACTCCCAGTTTGAGAATACAATGATAATTTTCATATTGGTATACTTAGGCATAAAAACATGACGTTAGTGGGTGAAAACTCGAAACAGCCCCCGAACGGCCCCGTGAGTGGCACCAACATCTCGCACGGGACTAATGTAACTCATAAAAACTTATCGCGTGATCATGGAACTCCCGGTTTGAGAATACGATGATACTTTACATATTTCTATACTTAGGCATAAAAATATGGCGTTAGTGGGAGAAAATTCGAAACAGCCCCTGAACGACCCCGTGAGTGGTACCAACACCTCCCACGGACCAATGTAACTCGTAGGAACTAACCGCGCGATCACGGGACTCTCGGTTTGAGAATACAAAGATAATTTTCATATTCCTAGACTTAGGCATAAAACATGGCGTTAGTCGGTGAAAACTCGAAACAGCCCCCGAATGGCCCCCTGATGGCACCAACACCTCGCACTTGACCAATGTAAGTCGTATGAACTTACCACGCAATCACGGGACTCCCGGTTTGAGAATATAATAATAATTTGCATATTTCCAGACTTAGGCATAAAAATATGGCGTTAGTGGGAGAAAATCCGAAACAACCCCCGAACGGCCCCGTAAGTATCACAACACCTCGCACGGGACCAATGTAACTTGTAGGAACTGACCGTGCGATCACGAGACTCCCAATTTGAGAATACGATGATAATTTAAAAATATCAGGACTTAGGAAAAACATGGCGTTAGCATGTGAAAACCCGAAACAACCCCCGAACGGCCCCGTGAGTGGCACCAACACCTCGCACGGGACCAATGTAACTCGTAGAAACTTACCGTTCGATTACGCAACTACCAATTTGAGAATACGACGATAATTTGTATACTTCTAGACTTAGGCATAAAAACATGGCCTTAGTGGGTGAAAACCTAAAACATCCCCCGAATGGCCCCGTGAGTGGCACCAACACCTCGTATGGGACCAATGTAACTCGTAAGAACTGACTGCGTGATCACGAAACTCTCGGTTTGATAATATGATGATAATTTCAAAATACCAGGACTTAGTCAAAGTATGGCGTTAGTGGGTGAAAACTTTAAACAACCCCTGAATGGCCCCGTGATTGGCACCAACACCTCGCATGGGACCAATGTAACTCGTAGGAACTTACCGCACGATCATGGGACTCCCGATTTGAGAATACGACGATAATTTTCATATTTGTAGGCTTAGGTATAAAAATATGGCGTTAGTGGGTGAAAACCCAAAATAGTCCCCGAACGGCCTCGTGAGTGGCATCAGCACCTCGCACGAGACCAATGTAACTCATAAGAACTGATCGCTCGATCACGGGACTCTCGATTTGAGAATACAATGATCATTTGCATATTTTTATACTTAGGCATAAAACCATGGCGTTAGTGGGTGAAAATCTGAAATAGTCCCCCGAACTGCCCCGTGAGTGGCACCTACACCTCGCAAGGTACCAATGTAACTCGTAGGAACAGACCGCGCGATCACGGGACTCCCGATTTGAGAATACGATGATAATTTGCATAATTCTAGACTTAGGCATAAAAACATTGATATGTTGATAATTATAACTCACATATGCAATTTTCAACTTAAATAATTTTTTTATAAAAAGTACTTGGTTACTGATATCATTTTTTTTGTATCCTATCATTTGTCGGATTTTTGCACGTGGAACAAATGAAGAAGGCAGTGGTTTACAACATGAAGATTGTTTATGTAATGTTGTGGACATTCAGGATTATGTTTTTTATGTGTTACAGTCGTGCAGGCATTTATTGTCTAGTTTTATGGTCGTGCGGGCTTTTATAATTTGATTGTTAAATTTTATGATCGTCCGGGTTTATAATAAGTAGGTTTTATATTTACAGGGTTTAGAATGTCCATAAAATAGAGGAAACTCTACCCAATTTTTTTTGGGTCTGTGAATTATTAAGACGTGTAATATTTTTAAGTTCGTATATATATATATATATATATATATATATTTGTTTATTAACAACGTTCCCGATTTGCAATTTGTGATTTTTTTATTGTTTTTTCAATAATAAATATTTGTAACACCTCGTACGTGTCCAACGTTACATGTAGCAACCGACTGTGCAGTCACAGGACCCCCGATTTTAGGATTGGACCAAAAAAGGACATTTTTAAAAAAAAATATAGTTAAATATGGTCATGGAGTTTGTCCATGACCATTTTTATTTTTCCCGTCGCGCATAAAAATAGTCGCGACCAAAGTCCATGACCCTCAACCGTGATGAAAAATGGTCGCGGCCAAAGTCCGCGACCATTTTTTTCCTTTTTTCCATCGCGGTGTGGGTCACGGACTTTGGCCGCGACCAATTTTTGTCACGGTTGTAGGTCATGGCCAAAGTCCGCGATTATTTTTTCCTTTTTTTCCCGTCGCGATGTGGGTCACGGACTTTGGCCGCGATCAATTTTTATCACGGTTGTGGGTCACAGACTTGGGACGTGACCATTTTTTTTCCCGTCGCGGCGTGGGTCACGGACTTTTGCTGCGACCAATTTTTTCACTATTGTGGGTCACGAACGAAGCCCGCGACTATTTTTTCCCCATCGCGGTATGGGTCACGGCCCAAGTCCGCGACCATCTGCCGTGACCCACTACGAGTCGTGACCATTTTTTGGTCCCGGACTTGGGCCGCGACCCACGAAATTGGTCGCGCTCGAAATGGTCACAACCCAAGTTCGCGACCTACAGTCTTGTTCAGGGTTTTTAGTCATGACCATTCGCCAGTTTAGGTGTAGTGACTTCTCGTCTTTAAAGACTCAGGCTGGATACTTTCACCTTGGGGCAAGGAAACCTGACAAAAATATCATCCACGTAGCCCAAACTTCCAATTATAACTGGAAACCTAGGTTTTTGTTTATCTCTAGAGCTTAGGAGTTTCCAACTGACACTAAGGTATCGGAGGATGAGTCGAGAGTTTCGTGCGCCTAGGCTAACCCTTCCATGGCCACTAAGTCTGATCCCGGGCTCAGCGGGGCTGATAGATAAAGAGAGTGGACTACCTGATGGTTTAAGGGGAAGAGGGTGCCCTCCCATTGTTTGAGGACCTAATGTCTCTTGAGTACATAGAGGAGGCTAGTCTGAGGGTTGACCCCCTGGAAAAATTATGTAAGTTGGCATCTTTACTTTTTCAAGTTGTATCTAGTCTCTACTTTATTTTATGATTTATTGTTCTGTTTTTTTTCTTGTAGACCATCCTGATCATATTTCTGACGACCTTTGGAATATGACGACTCCCATCTTGAATTCTATTCTGAAGAAAGGAGGCAAACAGCCTATGAAGAAATCTATCGCTGAAGGGATGACCAACTCCGATGTTAGGCAAAAAAGGAAAGAAAGATATGCTCCTACCGACAACCGGCCTCTGTGGGACCAGATGGCGAGGGTTAACCCTCCTCTCCAGGTTGTTCCAACCACCTGTGGGCCGAGTGAGTCCTGTGGGGACTCATTCAAAAGTTTTTGGGCGACCAATCTAGCCCAATTGAAGGCATGTCCCGACTCGATAATCCCATCTGCGTCGAGGTCGAAGTTTTCTATGCTTTCCTTTCCTTCAAAAGGTGATTATGAGTTCAAGGGGAAAATGCCCCCATAAAGGCCCTAGACTTTAATCTTCACCACTTTGCACATGTATCGGCCTCGTCTATAATTTCTTCTCGTCATTATTTATTTTTTATCTCATTTTTTCCTAACTTCTCATTTAATTTTCTACAGTCTGCATGTTCTTTGGCCTCTATCTAAAAATAGTATGGTGAAAATTTGCCTATGTTTCAGGATGGTGAGAACGCCAAGGAAGATTTAGCTCAGCTGAAGACGATATACAATGAGCGACAAGAGGAGCACAGGAATGCTCTAGCTCAGTGAGACCTTGATCATTCTAATGAGCTAAAGAAAAAGGACGACAAACTTGATACTCTTAATTATTAAGTGGCCAAACATGCCACAAACCTTGCTGAGGCCGTCAAAAGAACCAAGGACGAGGCTCTTTCAGCCGCGGTCATCCAGAAAATAAAGGATGAGGCGATCGAAGCTTACAAGTCATCCAATGAGTTCCTCAACTTCGGCATGGATTAATTTAAGATAGGGTTTAAGGAGGCTTACAGGTGGGTCATCAATAAATTCTCCGAGGTCGTCTCGTCTATCATCCCAAAACTGAAAGCTCCTGACATAGAAGATCCATACATGGCCTTAGTACTAGACTATGTTGAGTCTCTACAAGAAGTTGAGGGAGATGAAGGCATAGTCGAGGAACCAATGGAGACCAATTTTACTGATGTTGTGGCCAATGACAATTAAGTTGATAACATGATGGGGTCAGTGGTACCAACGAATCGATCATAAATGAACCGGCTGCATAGGGTGGCCATTTGTGGTCGAGAACGTCATTTATGTAATTTTTCTCTTTTTCAATATGAACATTTTAACTTCCTGCTTCATTTGTACTAAACTGACTATCCAATATGAATAAATGGAAGTGTTAGCTCGTCTTAATGCTTTTCCTTTATGTTTATTGATGATGAATGGGTTTGATAAGTTTACTTCTTATTTTTGATTTTCATGTTTGAACTCACCCTCATCTAAAGATGAGTGTCAATAACCACAAATGCAATAATTTTTGAATTTGAATGGACTAAATTATAGTGTTACCAAGTTCCCTCTCATCGTTTTGAGAGTTTAAGGATGAGAGTTATCTCGTCCTACACTATCATACCACCGAGAGATTTTCTCACCAAGTTAATGATGTTTATCTCCTCTCGTCCTTGGCCAAGAGGAGTGCAACCATAATGAAATGATTTTTGGAATTTGAATTCCCCAAATTACGGTGTTACCAAGTCCCATCTCATCATTTTGAGAGTGTAGGTTGAGAGTCATCTCGTCCTACACTGTCTTATCATCGAGATAGTTTCTCACCAAGTTAATGATGTTTATCTCCTCTCGTCCTTGTCCAAGAGGAGTGCAACCATAATGAAATGATTTTTTGAATTTGAATTCAACAAATTATGGTGTTACCAAGTCCTCTCTCATCATTTTGAGAGTGTAGTTTGAGATTCGTCTCATCCTACACTATCTTTTCGCCAATGGAGTTTTCCACCAAGTTAATGAAGTTTTTAATATGAGATCACCAATTTAATGATGTTTATCTCTTTAACTAACCCAATGGTTTTTTTTAAGTATGAGATCACCAGGTTAATGATGTTTTGTCTCTTTAATCAACCCAATGTTTTTTTTAGTATGAGATCACCAAGTTAATAATATTTGTCTATTTAACCAACTCAATGGTTTTTTGAGTATGAGATCACCAAGTTAATGACGTTTATCTCTTTAACCAACCCAATGGTATTTTAAGTATGATATCACCAAGTTAATGATGTTTGTCTCACTTCCTCCCTCTTGATATTATTGAGAATCCATGGACGAGGTCATCCCCGTTTGAATTCTCGTATTACCGATAGAGGAACATAAATGAAAGTCATTTGAGAACAAATCTACTTTTTCGTTGACCTCTTATAATAAAAATAGTTTATACATCAAAAGTCATTTGAGAGAGGTTACATTGAAACTTACGGCTTATACTAAGATTTCCATTGTTAACGACATCGTAAGTGGAGGTTTGTTGACCTTTTTTGTTCCTCTATCTGCTTATTTATTAGGTGGCAGGTCTGGGTTGGTTTCACCACTATCGACATAGCACTCGTCACTTATGTTCGTCTGGACATCTCATATCAGCTTATCATTATTTCTACAATCGTAATTTTTTCTAGAGTCGTCCTTGTCTCCACGTTTGTCAATAAACTTTTTGAGCTTTCCCTGTTTCTGGAGTTTTTCAATCTTGTCTTTGAGGGCAAAGCATTGGCCAGTTGTATGGAAATGTTCCTCATAAAACTCACAACGTATGCTCTGGTCTCTTTTATGAGGAGGAGATCTCATCCTCTCAGGCCATATCAATGCTCTATCTTCTTTAATCTCATTTAGAATTATATCAGGACTTACTGTGAGTGGAGTATAGTCAATAAATTTGTCTTCAATCGACCTCTTCTTCTCATCTTTGCCCTTAGCTTTATGAGGATTTTTTCCACCCGCTCCTTTGTTTTCTTATTCTTTTTCAATATGGCCTCTTTCGCCATGATGACTCTCCCGATCGTGGTCAAGATTTTTTTATGGATTTTAGAGGATCCTCGACTAGTTTCCATAGGATCTTACCCTTTTGTAATCCTCCCATTAGAGTTGTCATAGCTATGCTTTCCTCATAGTCTTCTACTTTGAGATTTTCTCGGTTTAAGCGTGTTATGTAGTCTCTGAGAGACTCATTCTTACCCTGCTTAACATATAGCCGGTGTGTGGTTTTCTTTTGGGATTTCATTTAGAAACAAAAATTATGTATGAAACTCTCTGCTAACTGCTTGAAATTCTCAATTGAATCTCTAGGGAGGGAAGTATACTAGATGTGAGCAACGTCCGTGAGAATACTGGAGAAGGCTTTTAATTTTATCTCATCTGAGACCGAGAATATATCTGTGACTAACTGATACATCTCCACGTGGTGGATTGGGTTAGTGCTTTCATCAAATTTTAGAGTCACATCTGATATCTTGAACTTAGTCGGGGTTGGGTAGCTCACAATTCTATCTACAAATGGGGACCACCCCATATACCCCCTCTACAAGGGGTCTCGGCTCTTTTTGAGGTCGCCAATCTTATCCTCTATCCGTTATATTGAGTTGTTCTAGGTCCTGTCGGCTACTGCTCTAATATTTCCATCAATTGCAAGTACATTTTCCCTAACCCCTTCTCTCTCGGTTAGGCGTGGTACGAGCTCTCTTTCACCTGCCCTTTAGTGGCTATTTACTTCCCTTTTCTCCTTGTCTCGGTCACATGGGGGTTGTTGACCACCACACCCCTCATTTCTCCTGGAGCTAGCAATGCTCCTTGACCTGGACAGTCGGTCTCTGAGGTCACCCACTAGGACAAGACTTTTGAAGGCTAATCCTCTACTTAATCGATCGAAGGCTGAACCCCTGGGTCGATCATCTTGGCTCGACCTCCTACTGTGTCCTCTGCTGCCTTGAATGGGACGAATAGTGTTCCTAGATATTTTATAAGGTCCCAACAATCGACATGTTCATCCTCGACTTCATAGTCATCGTACATATCCTATGGGCAGGGGTGACCTTACCTCCCTAGGGGTAAACACCTAGGGATAGAAACATCCCTCCACCATTAATGAGGTGGACTCTCCTTGTGTGGTGCCTGGGGTGGTCCCCTGGCTTCTGGGTTTTAGTCCTCCCTTACGGCCGGAGTAATCACCTCCGGTGCTATGCCAGTAGGCCTTATCAATGCATTCTAGTTGAAGGTGGCCAACTACTCTGGCATCACTTTCTAGATCGCCACCAATGATTTTAATGTTGTTGCCACCTCTGCCATCTCTGACTGAGGTGGAGCGTGGTTAGATCTAGGACCAACACCTGGTTATTGAAACTCCGACGTCGTATCTCAGGTGCACTGGATGAGCTATGAACTGAAGAACAAATCCTTAGAAGCTCAATAACATCTCTTTCAATGGTGAGACAAATCCACAAGAGGGGAGAACTGGATCACCATCAGAGACTTCAGTGAGTACAAGCTGAAGGACGAAGGAGATGATGATATGCACTTCCCACAGACGACGCCAATTTGATGGTACTAGTAAATAAAATTGTATAAGTATGAACAACTCAAGCTTAATCACAGCACAACAATGGAGATATACAATAAAACTGATATATATAAATGAGAGAATGAGCCTAGGAGAAGAGGAATAACACCATATATAAGTGGTTCGGCCAGAGCCTACGTCCACTGTGCAGTGTGAATGGAGTTTTCACTATAATAATGGTCGGTAAATATAACACTCAGGATTTTCTCTATTTTTTGTGTATTTTGACAGAGTCTTACTAGGGTTGTGAATAATAGATCCCTTCTAAGGTAGAAGAAGATGGGTATATATAGTGCCTGGGGGTTGTAATGTACCCCCCAAGCATGCAATGAGAATGTGCAAAATGAGCTAGCTGATCTGGTGAAGACATATGTCACTCTCACATGTATATTATGATGATGAATATTCCCTCACGTGTGTGGGAGATCTGGTTATAACGCTTTTGCCCACATGGACAAGTAACCCACGCTCACTGTTCCATGCGTGCTCCATCACACATGCTTTTCCAGGTGCACTATCAGCCATACTGTCCAGGCCAAGGTCTAGATGATGAGTCAGTCCCCTAGTGGGACCATCGCTAATGTTAAATTATCTCAGGTCGGATGCCGTCCTCCAGGAGGGGGGACGAGGTTAAGGATACACTTGCTTCAAGTCGCTGATGTAGATCATGTGGACTAACCTCTTAGGGTGAGGCTGAGGCTTTGTGACCTGAGTCACTGGCCGAGGTCGAGGTCACCCGGGCTAAGTCTATAACCGAGTCATAACTCTTTGTGTTTAATGATCTGGCACTATTCGGCTAAGGCCGAGCTGGTCCCAGGTAAGGACGAGGGTATACTAAGGCATATTATTGAGTTTTATAAACTTCTTGACCGTTCTGAAAAATTAAATCTTTTGAATTTAAAGTTTACAAAACGAATTGAAATACTTGAAGAGGAAAATTCTCGTTTTAAAAATATAATTGAATATTTGCAAACTTTTGAAGTTCAAAGACATATCTTCGTGAGAATTTTGTTGCCTTGTATGATAACTATAAATCTTTGAAATTGGTAAAGGACTTGAAAAAGAATGAGAATAAAATCCTTTTTTTAGAAAAAGAGTTAAAGGAGTTGAAAAATTCTAGGGTTTGTGTCGTTGGGGAAAATATTTTAATTATTAATTTTTGGGTACGTGAGAAGACTCTTAGAGATAAGTTTGCCCCCATTGAGGGGCATCTAGATAACCTTCTAGGGGTAATTGAAATTTTAAATAAGGAGTTCTGTAAATTTGAGGAGTCTAATTATTTGCTTGAGTAAAAAATTTTGAAGTATAAAAATGATTTAAACGCCTTAAGTAGTGATGGTAGTGAATTATCTTGTTCTAATGCTTCCGTTGCTAAAGTCAAAATCATAGTTTTTTTTAGAGCATCAACCACATCCAAGGGTGTTAGAAAAGGTCAAACAAAAAGTCTTGTTCCTTATCGTGTTTACACACGTTCGCATTGTGGTAGGAAAGGTCACCTTAGGCATATGTGCTATGATCTTAGTAAATACCCTAGGATATTTAAGTGTAGTATCCCGTCGGTGATCATAACCCCTCGAGTTAGGTATACTCCTGTTTGGGTTAGAAAATTTTTCTTGGAGATGCTAAATGCTAGGTTAGTTGATTCTCACATGCGTGCACATGATTCTTCTCTTGCTATTTCTTACGGATAGATGCTTGCATGATTATATTTGTCATACGTTAGTCTTTTCTCCATGATTTATAACTGGTTAGTGTTAAGACATGCTTATCTCTTTGTATTTTATTTTTATTTTATTAAGTCTTATATGAAAAATACAAAAATATTTTTGGTTTATATATTTTTTGAAAATACAAAAAGATTTTATTTTTGAGTCAAAAATATTTTTTTGAAAAACACAAAAAGATTTTCGATTTATTTTTGTGTCTTGAGTTTACATGCTTGATGTGGCATATTGGTGTGCTTGGACCCCCATTATTTCATTATCCACATGTCTAGGACATTTGGTCATAATTATTGATGCTTTGAATGATCTTAACCATTGATTAATGGGGTTGTTTCGAAGTTGATTTGCAATTTGATTCGACTTTATATATATGCCATCTTTGCACACATACAAGTGCTTACATGAATGTTTTACTTCTCACGCATATTTGAGTTTGGTGAGTCGTTCTCCTCTTAATTTGTCATCTATGCGTAATTAGACTTAGGAGGTGGTGTGAATGTAAGAACCGTTTACCGTGAGGATTTGTATTTCATATTGAAAAAATGATGAGTGTTCATAAGAAAGGTCTTGTGAGAGAATAATAATCTTGTCGTGAAAGCCACCGTTTAAAAGCGCTCGAGAAAAAATTAAGGCAATAAAAAGAACATTATGCCAAAAATAGGCCAACTAGTTTAGTTTAGTATGTTCATTCAAAAGAAAAATTATGAATATTTGAGGGATTTTGGATGGAAATAACAACGGGTTTGCACCACAAATCCTAATGTTGAAAAGTTATATCATGACGCTATTTTTTGTGGAATCGTCAAAATTACGGATTTGTGTTCAAGTTGTTTCTTTAGTCTGTTTAAGCTCAATATATTAATTTCCACATATAGATAAAACTAAGTTTGATAAAATTTAACTATCAATTAGAGCTTCTTGATAGTTTTGATGTGTTGTAATTATGATTCATTTGTTCTAGTTCAAGCCCATACATTCCATATCCATGCTTGAGCGCATCGATACTATGGTAGCATGTAACTCATATTGTTTTTGTTTGTTTTATATTTTCTATTTTGAGTCTGTTTTGCTGTTTTTTTGTATTTTCAGTACTTATTTTGAGCTTGTTTTTTCACTGGGAAAAAGTTAAAGATTTTTGGAGCTAGAATATAAAATTTGTTGAAGTTGTTTGAACGACTTCTGCATGTTGTTCGAACGACTTCTGCATGTTGTTCGATCGACATGTCCCGATCGTTTTCAGTATGGATCTTGAGATATTCAAAACGAGGTGAGAAAAGTTTCATGTGTGGTCACGAGAAGGGTCATTAGAAGGTTTCATCGTGCGACATGCTACTGGTTTGATCTGTTTTGGGTTGTTTTTTTATTCATTCTAGTGACTTGCATTATCGCTTAAACGATAATGCATAGTTGTTCGAGTGACCTAAGGAGATTTTTTGAGATTTCTCCTATTTTAGTACTTGCTTTGTATATACATATTCTTTTGGTACTTCAGGGGTGTTTGGATGAAGTCGACTTTTTCTTCTACATGATTGATTCGTACACTACATTCGTTAGTCATATCATTACTGATTTTGATGGTTTCTTTCATGTGATTTTTTTCTAGCTACGAGTTGTTATCCTATGATTATTTTTAGCTGGATACATCTGTTTATCTAAATATCCTTTATATGACTACATTTATGCTAGATACAATGTTATTTGTTTATATTTTTCATTGATTGTCTATTCGAGACAAAAAGGGGAAGATACAGTATGTGATGTAGGGGGAGTTTTGATAATGATCACGTATGTTTACATGTTTATATATTGGTATCATAATGTCTTGCACATATTGGTTTTTGATTATATTGTATTCAAATTGGTATCATATGCTTTCCTTACATGTTTAACAAATGGTTTGATTTACTCGCTGGTATCATTATGGGTTATATACTTTGTTCCTTTATACTTCACAAGCTATTTGTCTGTTTCATGTGTGTAGTTATTCTTTAAAAGTTCAAGACTTTCCGACTACATCACATTCAAACGTTTCATTCTTGTCGATCCTACATATACTAGTTTGTACCGTATTTTTTATTTTTGGGTTCACGGGATGGGATTTAGGTGTCTTTCGGCTTGATGACCCGACTTAGAATTCACTCGTTTGATTTTTTCCCAGAATAGTCAAAGGTAGATATTTGTAAGGACAAATTTCCAATTGAGTTAAATTATTTGTAATTGACTTAATTCTGGAAAAAACTTGTTGAGTCATATGATAAATTTTTCTTGTTATGATTCGTATAAGACTATGACGTTGTGTTGAAGACATAGCGGTCAAGCCTCAAAGATAGATCATGCTGAGTTTTATTAGTACATGTTTCAAGTCTTCATCATGTTTCGATCTCTCAGGTAAGAATGCATAATGTTTATGGGATTCGAAAATCATTTTAAAGATGATATTTTTATGAAAAATGATTTTAAATGTTTTAACTTCATTTATTCTGAGATAAACACTGTTTAGAGTCATATGAATTTCTCTCATTGAGTTTAGAGAGTTCAAACGACATAAACTGTCGTTCAAATGACATCTCATAGTCGTTCTAATGACATAGCTAAGTCGCTTGAACGACACAGAGATCTCTTCTAATGACTTCCCGACTTAATCTTTTTTATTTAAGGCAATTATTTCTCAGAATTTTGGGTGTGGAGAACTGAAAATCCAGAACGAAACCCTTACATTTTTCTTCACTTTTTTACAAAGGTTTTCTAAGTTAAAAACATCCTTTGTGTTTACAAGATCCTAACTTTCATACACATATGTTTTAGAGATATTGTGTATGCACCATTAGTTTATTATTCCTAGGTTGAAGAATTATTTTCGTGCATTGGACTCCGTACATGCTGATTGCGGTGAAGAAGAGATGGACTGTGTATTTTACATCGTAAACATTTCCAAAGTTGTATCGGTGGATAGCGAGGCGCACATGGACTTCTGTGTTGTGAACGTGGCATAGGTGGACTCATGCGTTGCACTGTGGAGGAGCGGTAGAAGCATCAGAAGAGCGTCAACACTTTTAGGGATCGAGTTGTTGAGTATTGAAAAATTGAATTTGTCTTAAAAACAAACGTTAGGGGAATCTACACAGGCACTAAAATAAAAGGAAATCTCAAAAATCCTCTATGGGTCGTTCGAATGACAATGCTAGGTCATTTGAACGACTGAGGCAAGTCATTTAAACGAGGGTAAGAAATTACCTAAAATAATACCACGTCACGCGAAACATCTATCTAACGACCTGTCTCGCGACCATACCTGACACTTTTTGTTCCTCATTTTTAAGGTCGCTCAATCCATTCTTCAAATCACGTGGACATGTCATTTGAACGACTTCGAAAACTTTCAATTAAAAATATGCAACATTTTTCCAACGAAGAAATTTTCTTAAAATAACAATAGGAAGATCGAAACGGTAGCAAAACACACTAAAAAACAACAAATATGAAATACCAAAAAACATATGAGTTACTTACTAACATAGTATTGATGTGCCTAAACATGGTTATGGAATGAATGGGCGTGAACTACAACAAATGAATCATAACATAAACACATCGAAATGATCAAGAAGTTCTAATTGATAGCTAAATTTCATCAAACTAAGTTTTAGACATATGTGACAATTAATATATTGAGCTTAAAAAACTAAACAAACACCATGCACATAAATTCGGAATTCTAACGATTCTTCCAAACAAATAGCGTCATGACACGAATTTTCAACATTAGGATTCGTGGTGAAAACTTGTGTTACTTTATCCAACCAAACTCCCTCAAATATTCTTATTTCTTTTGAGGTTCTAACTTCTCTCCTTAGATAATTCCTATTGGCCCTTTTTGGCATACATGAGATCTTTTAATATGCTTAAATTTTTTCTTAGGCTCTTTTGAAACGGTGGCTTTCACGATGAGATTATAATTCTCTCGCAACCTTTTCCTGTACACACTCATCATTTTTTTAATTAAATAATATTTATCCTCACTGATATACCCATATACATCCTCGGCCAGGACGAGGGCACCCTGCACCTAACATATATCAGACGACCCTTCAAGGGGCCGACCCCTCAGCAGGCACAGATGACCCTCCAAGGGGCCGACGCCTCATCATGGTCCAGACGACCCTCCAAGGGGCCGACCCTTCATCAGGCCCAGACAACCTTACAAGGGGCCGACCCCTCATCAGGCCCAGATGACCCTTTAAGGGGCCGACCCCTCATCAGGACCAGACGACCCTCCAGGGGCCGACCCCTCATCAGGGTCCAGACGACCCTCCAAGGGGACGACCCCTCACCAGGACCGGACGACCCTCTGAGGGTACGACAGTACGAGGCCTAAATTAGGCCAGACTCACCACTAGAGGGAACTTTTCCCTTGACCTCGTATCACAGGCTGAGGGTGACATCATCACAACGCGTGATTTGGAAGATGCGTGGAACAGTGCGCATATGGCACGTGGAAGACCGTTATAACAATATCACCCCCTCACGTGAGGGAATATTATGTCATCATTTGGCATCTACAAGTTTCAACAAGAGATTGGCTAGATCATCATTCAAATGCACCATGCATACTTGGGGGGTACACTACACCCCCCAAGACCTATATATACTTATCACCTACAACCCTATAAGGGGATTGATGGATAATTGTAACCCTAATAAAAACTCTACTGGTATACACAGTAGAGATAAAGTGAGCTTATGTGCATTGTATCCAAGACCATTAGTGCCCATACTTAGTGGATCACACACTCACAGTGGATGTAGGCCTAATTAGCTGAACCACTATACATCATTATCTTGTTCCTCTTATACTCACCTACTTCTATATACTTATACATATACATCTCTATGGATGCCATTCTTATTACTATTTGATCTCATCATCACTTATCTGGTGGTGCTATATTTCAGCATCATCAATTTAGCGACGTCTGTGGGAACGAGAAGACATCTCTTCCTTTATACAGCTTGACCTCACTGGGCACTCTAGTGGTGAGCCAGTTATCCACGTGTGGAGATGTTTCACCATTGAAAGAGACCCATTAAGGTTCTCAAGCTCATTTGTCTTTTCTTCAGTTCAGCTCTTCATAGCTCAAACACATGGCACCGGAGATGCCACCACCACCACTTCCTCCACCGGATAGTGGATTAGGACCCAGTTCCAGTCAGCCACCACCTCAGTCTGAGATGGTTGATGTGGCGGCAGCCTTGATCTCTCTGGCAGCAAGTCAGCGGATCAAGCAGGCATAGTTCACAGCTCTAAGCCAGAACATACTAAGACCACCAGGGGTCTCACCTGAGATGATTACTCTGGTTGTGGCTCCAGAGCAGCATGAGGCCAAGGGACCACCCCAGGCACCACACAAAGACTTTCCACCCCCATAACGGTGAAGGGATGTTGCTGACCCCCGACGTCTACACCTGGGGAGGTAAGAAAACCCTTGCCCTGAGGACAGGTATGATGATCTGGAGGGAGATGAGGCCCCCATAGACTGCTGGGAGCCTTATGAGGTCTCCAACAATACTATACGCCCTCTCCAGGAGAGCAGAGGGAAGCGTGGGAGGAAAAATCCTGACGATCGCCCAAGAGGCTCTACTTTCGATCGCTTAAGCAGGGGGTCGTCCTTTAAGAGGCTGGGCCCAGTAAATGACCTGCGGGAAAAATTGTCCAGATCAAGGAGTGCTGCGAGGTCCAGAAGGGAGGAAGCAGATGGCCGACCCCAAGGACGGGACGATGGTCAGGGGGAAGTAAATAGCTGACACAGGCCTACCGTAGCAGAACCCTCCGTCCACCTCAAAGAGGTGGTAGGGGACAACCTCGGCCAAGCCGACCCTACGAGGCCCTGGAATGACTCAATCCAGCGGCTGGAGGATAAGATCGGTGGTATTCTGAAGAGCCGGGACCCACTTCAGAGAGGATACTCCATAGTCTCACCCTTTGTGGCAAAGATAGTCAACTTCCCAACGCCATCCAAGTTTAAGCCACCCGTGGTCACCCTAAGGTATGACGGGAGTACCAACCCTGTCCATCATATTGAGATGTATCAATTAGCGGTAGACATATACTCTATCTCAGATGATATGAGGTGTCGTGCCTTTTCTGGTACTCTGACTGGGGATGCACATGTATGGTACATGTCTCTTCTAAAAAACTCCATTGAAAGCTTTAAGCTGTTGGCAGACCTATTTATCCATAACTTTTGCTTTGGGGTAAGGCCACAGAAGAAGACCACACACCTGCTCTATGTTAAGGAGGGGAAGAATCAGAGTCTAAGAGACTACATAGACAGATTCGATAAAGAAAAGTTAGAGGTTGAAGACTATGAGGAGAGCATAGCCATGACCGCTCTCATTGGAGGACTCCAGAAGGGAAAGCTACTATGGAAGCTTGTAGAAGACCCTCCAAGGATGATGGATGAACTGTTGTCAACAGCAGGAAAGGTGATGAATGCCGAAGAGGCGATGGCTACAAAATACAAAGATGAGAAAGGAGGCACCAGTGGGGGTAAGTACCATAAGAAGAGCAAAGAGGGGAAGAAGAGGTCTACGGACGACAAGTTCGCTGATTACACCCCTCTGACAGTCAGCTGTGAACATATTCTCAATGAGATAAAGAGTGATCGGTCCCTGAAGTGGCCTAAGAAGTTGAGGGTAGCCCCCAACAGGAGGAACAAAAACCTGTGGTGTGAATTCCACCAAGACCATGGCCATGTGACAGAAAAATGCTTTGCTCTGAAAGATGAGATTGAAAAAATGTTGAAAGAAGGGAAGCTAAGGAAGTATTTTGATAAGAGTTCCTTCAAGAGGGGCCTAGGGGATGACCCCAGAAAGAAAAGAGGTGATGCATGCCGAGAAGATCCTTCAAAAAGAGGGGATGACCCTTCTGATGACGAGGACGACCCTGACCTCCCTCCAAGATATGACCACGACCCTGTCAAGAGATTTAATATGATCTCTCTCGGTTTGGGGATGGTCTTCGGGGACCTAGCAGGAGGAGGGTCGGAGGTCGCAGACAGGAAGGCCCATGTAGTTGAAGCCAAGGTAGTGACGAGAACTATACACTCAACCTCTTTGGAGGCAAAGTCATAAAAGAGGAAGAAGGTCGATATGAATACTCTGATAGTGGGGTTCTCAAGAATGGACTTCAAAGGCCTATTAGCCCCACATGATGACCCTCTCGTCATCACTACCAGGTTGCATGGATGTGAGGTGCTAAGGATCTTGGTAGATGGGGGGGGGGGGCTCTGCAGATGTGATGTTTTGGCCATGATTCAAAGCCTTAGGTCTCAGTCGTGCTAGACTCGTCTCATACCATCACCCATTGATTGGGTTCAGTGGGGAAAAGGTTCATACCCTTGGAGTATATGAGGCCGATGTTAGGATGGGGGACGAGTGGCCGAGATAGCTCACCAAGAAGGTCATCTTTTTTGTGATGGATGAACATTGTCTTCTCGGCCTACAACATTATATTGGGGTGAGTAGCCCTCAAGGGGTTTGAGACTGTGTCATCTACGGTTCATCAGATGATTAAATTTCTAAAGGGAGACTATACGACAGCACGGGAATGTTATTTCAACTCCACTGAAGAAAGGGAGGCCATAATAAGGCAATAACCACTTACAATATTGATACCCTTGACCCCAGGGACGAGACAAAACTGAAGAAAAGAGAATCCATGGAAGAGGTAGAATCCATCATCCTCAATAAGGATGAGCCAGAAAAAACCATCCAAATTGGCAAGACTCTGAAGCCAAACATCAAGGAAGACCTCATCAAGTTGTTGAGGAGAAGATAGAGCGTCTTTGCATAGAGTCATGAAGATATGCTGAGGATCAACCCTGAAATCATGTGCCACAAACTAAACATGGTAGAGGGTGCAAAGCCAGTAAAGCAGAAGAGGAGAATTTACTCTCGAGAAAAATATGAGGTCATAAGGGACGAGGTTACAAAGCTGGAAGATGCTGAGTTTATCAGAGAGGTCATCTATCCTGAATGGCTATCCAATGTAGTCATTGTCCCAAAAATCAACGAGAAGTGGCGAATGTGTGTAGACTTCACCAACCTCAACAAGCATTGTCCTAAAGATAGCTTCCCTCTCCCACGCATTGATCAGATGGTAGACGCTAACGTAGGCCATAAACTAATGAGTTTTATGAATGACTACTCAGGTGATAACCAGATCTTTATGAGCCCTGGGGACTCAAAGAAAACAACTTTTATCACCGACAAGGGGACACACTATTATAGGGTCATGCCCTTTGGCCTGAAGAATGCAAGGGCAACGTATCAGCGCCTTGTGAATAAAATGTTTGAAGACCAAATTAGGAATTCTATGGAGGTCTATGTTGATGAAATGCTGACCAAGAGTTTGAAGGCAGAGGATCATGTGGATGACCTTGAGATGACCTTTAATACGATGGACAGATACTGGATGAAGCTCAACCCGGCCAAGTGTGTCTTTGGGTTGGAGCAGGAAAATTCTTGGGGTTCATCGTGAATCCAAGAGGCACTGAGGCTAATCCTGAGAAAATAAAGGCTCTCATAGAAATGAAGACCCCCCAAACCATTAAAGATGTTCAGAGGCTCACGGGGCGAGTGGCTACTTTGAATAAGTTCGTGTCCAGGGCCACAGACAAGTGTTTATCATTCTTTAAATTCTCAAAAAGGCCTTCGAATAGAGTGAAGAGTGTGATGAGGCTTTCAAGGAGTTAAAGTCATACCTAGAGTCTCTCTTGCTGTTGTCATGACCAGTGCAGGGTGAATGACTTTATGTGTACGTAGCTGTCTCAGAGTCAGCCATCAGCGCAACAATTGTCAGAGACGAAGACGGAGTACATAAGCCTATGTATTTTAATAGTAAGGCACTCCAGGGGGCAGAGCAAAGATACCCACGAATGGAGAAGTTAGCCTATGCCTTAATCCATGCATTAAGAAAGATGAAGCCATACTTCCAGTCCCATACAATGGTCATCCTCACTGACTCTCCCCTTAGGCAAGTCTTACACAAGCCAGAAAAGTAAGGTAGGTTAATGGCCTAGGCTATAGAGCTGGGGGAGTTTGACATTGTGTATCAGCCTAGGACGGCCATTAAGGGGCAAGCATTGGCAGATTTCGTGGCTGAATTTACTTGGGAAGATGATGAAGTTGATGATGAGAGCCTCGTGAAGACAGATGCCCTACAAGGTAGACTCACTGACACACCCGTAGATAAGGCGGAGATAAGCACCGCTAGAGGGAGAGTGGCCAAAAATGAGGAGGGAAGATATCTCTTTGGACAGGGGTCCCTCATCGAGTGAAATTTCTTAAAAGAACAGACTATGTGGAGCCTTTTCGTTGACGGGTCCTCATGCGACAGCGGAAGTGGAGCTGAACTGATAGTATCAGCACCTGATGGCACAGATATTGAGTACGCCCTAAGTTTCAACTTAAAAGCCTCCAACAACGAGTATGAATATGAGGCCTTGATAGCAGGGCTCTCCTTAGACAAGTCTCTTAGTGTCGACCAGATGTTGGTCCATAGTGATTCAAGGCTAGTAGTGAATCAAATACTAGGAGCCTACGAGGCCAAGGATGAGAGGATGGCCAAGTACCTCAAAAAAGTGAGGTCACTATTGAAGAGCTTCAGAGAAGTAAAATTTTTAAGAGGATACCTAGGCTCGATAATGGTCGAGCTGATGCACTTGATAGGTTGGCCTCGATAACTAGGACAGATATCAGGAGGACAGTCCCAGTGAAAATCTTGCTTCGACCAACTATTGAAGATGCTGAGGGAACACTTAGCACTTGCCTGAGTGTTTCTAAGGAAGCTTCATAGATGGACCCTCTGATCTGATACATTAAAGAGGGGGATATGCTAGAAGCAAGGCAAGAAAGGAAGAAGTTGAGATACAGAGTGGCAAAATTCACTGTCATTGGAGACACCGTGTACAAAAAGGGGTTTTCACTCCGCTTACTTAGGTGTGTGCATTCATCTGAAGTCCCATGAATTTTGCAAGATGTGCATGAGGGGTCGTGTTCAAGCCACATTGGGGGCAGGTCTTTGGCGAAGAGGGTGGTCACCCAGGGGTACTGGTGGCCGACCTTGGGGAAATATGCCAAAGCATATGTAAAAAAAGTGTGATAAATGTCATAGATTTACCACCATCCTTCACCAACCCCTCAGCCCATTACCTCCATTACATCCCCATGGCCATTTGCAGTGTGAGAGATTGACCTAGTAGGCCCCTTGCCTAGGGCCATTAATAACTATCGATTCCTCATCGTGGAAATTGACTATTTTTCAAAATGGGTGGAGGTAGAGTCGATGGTCTCGAATACCGAGCAGAAGACCTTCCATTTCATCTGGAAAAATATTATATGCAGGTATGGTCTCCCCAACACCCTCATCTCGGATAACGGGACTCAATTCAAGAATACATCTCTAGAGAAGTACTGTGAAAGGGTGAGTATTAAACAATTCTTCTCTACCACAGGCCGACCTCAGGCCAACAGGAAAACAGAAGTTACAAATAGGACAATCCTAGATGGGATCAAGAAGAGACTTGAAGAGGTAAAAGGAAGATGGGTTGAGGAGTTATATGCTATACTGTGGGCCTACAGGACAATGGCAAAGATCTCTACAGGAGAAACCCCATTCATGCTGGCTTATGGCTCAAAAGCTGTCATCCCCACCGAGATTGGGTTTCCTACTCACAGGGTCCAAATGTATGACCCCCAGAGAAATATGGAAGAGAGGATACTTGACTTAGACCTGATTGAGGAAAGGAGGGAAGACACCGAGATAAGGCAAGCCGCCTACCAGCAGAGGACTGCAAGGTTTTACAACCAGAGGGTAAAGCAGAGGCCAATTGCAGTGGGGGACTTAGTCCTCAAAAAGACTTGGCAGAAGCCCAATAAGCTCCATCCAAATTGTCATGGCCCATATAGGGTCATCGATGAAGTTGTCCCTAAAACCTATCGACTAGAAAACCAAGAAGGGGAACCCTTTTTTAACCCCTGGAATGCAAAACATTTGAAGAAATACTATCAGTAGTGTTGTAATGTCCTATCGGACCACAATTGTAATGGGTGTTACTCCCATAGAACACTTGGAATGTTAATGAGAAATATCATATTGCGTTTTCCCTCATCTTGCGTTTGTCAGTTCCAGTATGACTGCGATCATCTTCGAGGAACCACCCTCGGCTATGATGAGGGTCAATGCTGGGGACGACCCCTCATTCACCCTCAAGAAAGACGAGGGAGGACTTGATTTAAAACATCATTAGTTGGTGTGAAACCATCCTCGGCTATGATGAGGGTCAATGCTAGGGACGACCCCTCATTCACCCTCAAGAAAGATGAGGGAGGACTTGATTTAAAACATCATTAAGTTGGTGTGAAGCCACCGTCGGCTATGATGAGGGTCAATGCTGGGACGACCCCTCATTCACCCTCAAGAAAGATGACGGAGGACTTGATTTAAAACATCATTAAGTTGGTGTGAAGCCACCCTCGGCTATGATGAGGGTCAATGATGGGGACGATCCCTCATTCACCCTCAATAAAGATGAGGGATGACTTGATTTAAAACATCATTAAGTTGGTGTGAAACCACCCTCGGCTATGATGAGGGTCAATACCGGGGACGACCCCTCATTCACCCTCAAGAAAGACAAGGGAGGACTTGATTTAAAACATCATTAAGTTGGTGTGAAGTCACCCTCGGTTATGATGAGGGTCAATGCTGGGGACGACCCCTCATTCACCCTCAAGAAAGACGAGGGAGGACTTGATTTAAAACATCATTAAGTTGGTGTGAAACCACTCTCGGCAATGATGAGGGTCAATACTGGGGACGACCCCTCATTCACCCTTAAGAAAGACGAGGGAGGGCTTGATTTAAAACATCATTAAGTTGGTGTGAAGCCACCCTTGGCTATGATGAGGGTCAAATGCTGGGGACGACCCTTCATTCACCCTCAAGAAAGACGAGGGAGGACTTAATTTAAAACATCATTAAGTTGGTGTGAAGCCACCCTCGGCTATGATGAGGGTCAATGCTGGGGATGACCCCTCATTCACCCTCAAGAAAGACGAGGGAGGACTTGATTTAAAATATCATTAAGTTGGTGTGAAACCACCCTCGGCTATGATGAGTGTCCCTCATTCAACCTTAAGAAAGACGAGGGAGGGCTTGATTTAAAACATCAATAAGTTGGTGTGAAACCACCCTCGGCTGTGATGAGGGTCAATGCTGGGGACAACCCCTCATTCACCCTCAAGAAAGACGAGGGAGGGGTTAGTGAGTGTTAATTTAAAAACATCACAAGGCAAATCACACAAGAGTCAAATATAGAAGACAAAAAGAGGCATTAAATTACAAAATGTTTATACTTGTTCAACAAAAATAGGGTATAAAAATATTGGTTACATGAAGAGGGTATGGGCTACAGACAACCAACCTATTGAGCAATGTCGGAGGGAAATGTTTTAATATTAATTATGGGGGTTTCTTCTATGAACAAGAGAGGTTGATCCTTAGATGTGCCGGTACCATCGACGTGCACTTGGGACTCCACTTGGGCTAAGGCTTCAGCAATCAGGGGATCGTCTAGTTAAACTGCCTCAAGGGAGGTGCGGACAGATTATACTACATCGGCGAACTTTAGGACGACCCACCGACAGGCCGTTCTAATTCCCCTCTCTAAGTACTCAATACCGAAGCCTTAAAACTTGTCCAAAAGTTTGTAGGCCTCAACATCATCGACCTATGCCTTCTTCACGGCCTCGACTAGATCACTTTTGAATTGAGCAGTCAGAGCCTCTTCCTCCATCTTGAACAGATCATCCCTAGCCTTCAGGTCATCATCGTACTGCTTCGTCATCTCATCCAAGACCTTGGCGTGTTCAGTCCAAGAACTCTCTAACTCGGCCCTTGTAGTCTCAAGATCAGTCTACAGGTCAGTCGCGTGCTGAATGGCCCTCTCGACTTTATGGAACTTCTGTTGGTTCTCAGCCATCCACTTGGTAGCAGACGTGAAGGCATAAATAGACTTCATAGAAAAAGAAACTCATTAAGAGTCCGAGGAAACAGTTAGTGAAAAATTAACACTCAGTGAAATGAAGTAAGAAAAAATACCTGGGCAAGAGTGTGTAGACCATAGTCATACACCTTTGCCGTGGGCATCTTGGATAAGAATTCATAGTCGGCAGCCGAGGGGGCAGAAAACATAGAAGCCTTGGCCGCCCTAAGGTTGGCAATCAGGGAAGACGGCTCGGCCTTTAAAAATGCTAAGTTTTGGTACCAGAAGGCCCCCATGCTGGAGGAGGATCCAGTCCCCTCCGATGCCTCCACCCTCGCCCTCGTCCTCGAATCAGGCCAAGGGTCAACAGGAACTTAAGGACCTTTTCTTTTGGAACCCTCGGCAGAAGGTTCGACAGGTGTCGGCCCCACGTCCTTCGACTTCATCGGAGCCTGCTGAGGCTCATTTCCCTTCTTCTTGCCTAGGCCAGATAATAAGCTAGGGGCAGTCATTTCCCAGAGAAAATTAGAGATACTTGCAGGGTGACCTGAAAAGAAGATAACACATCAGAAAAATACAAAGACAAGGATGAAACATGAAAAAAAAAAGCAAAGACAACAAAAAATAACAATAACGCACATAGCTCTATCAAGGGGGTCGACCCTCAGACCAACTTCTTTGAGGAACCGAGGGGTCATCAAACCTTCAAACGTTGCAAGTTCACCCCCTTTCCCTAGTTCTCTCAAATACTCGACTATGTACTTCTCATCCAGACTAAGTTCGGGGTCTGACCTAGCCTTCATCGAGGGGTTAGACCATCTCCTTGGGACCCTCAGACCATCGTCCAAAGGTTGAGTCTCGGCAGCAAACTCCCATTCTCCAGAAATGAAGAAAAATCTCTTCTTCCAGTCGTGGTTGGAGGTTTGTGCCACGTGGAGAAGTTTTTTATCAGACCTCCTCGCCCCCAGGTGATAGTACCCAGGCTATTTAGACGAGGAAGTGATATTATAACAAGCCAAAAACACGTCAGATGAAGGCTCATCAGTGAAGGCATTATTCCACAAGGAGACGTAGCCGAGGATCGTCCTCCAGGAGTTGGGAGGAAGTTGAGAGGGGGCAACACCAAGGGATGATAATATGTTGACTATGGCAGGGTGTAGAGGGAACCTAACACCGAACTTAAACATTTGTTCATACACTTCTATCTCCCCCTCGTCCCCTTCAAAGACTCTCTCAAACTCAGAGGGGACCCTCATACTTATGTTGGGAGGCACACTAAATGTATGCCTCCACAACAGGAAGTTACGATCCCTGACTGAGGAAATATAGGTCGAGGCGTGGGAGGTGTCAACTGGGTCAGCGTATGAGTCCTCACCATCATCCTCAGTCCCCTTTCCCTCGACCTCATCACCTGTCAGAGGTCTATGAGGAAAGGCCATCTGGAAGGCATGAGGGGATAAAGTTGTCACAGGGATAGCTTCGGAAGGGACCACTCCCTCGGCCTGTTGTCTTGGGCTTAGATCAGACGTCTCTCTCTTCCTAGAAGGCCCAGTTCCAGTTGGTGATGATGCTCTCTCATCCATCTCTCCTGAATGACTCTCGATTGGACGACAGGATGACCCACAAGAATCAGATGGTTTTATTGTGGCTAGAGGAATTAGAAAAATGGGTCGTACCCAATTAGGGTCGGCCCCTCGTCTTCTCTCCTCCTCTTCCTCTACTTTTCTGATCTCTACAAAGAACTTCTCTTTCAGGAATGGGAACTCTTCAGCTAAATTGTAAACCCTCCTAAGCATTAAGGGGGAGACCCAACACTTAGAAGAATTTGGATAACCTAACTACAAACAAGTTGTCAATTGACTAAGTTGGACGTTTGGATTGAAACTAAGGAAAGTAAAAGTTTTAACCAAGAACACTCAAGAATAAGCCACCGGAGAAGAACGTCGAAAAGTATGAAATAGCCAAAGAAAAATCTAGTCCTACAGACCTAAAGCAGTCAAAGTGTTAAAAAACAATGGAATGTAAAGAAGGCACTGGATCAGAAGGATTACCTGAGAAAGGATGACGAGGCTTGATGCAGAAGTCACAGAAATGGCTATGGCTATGGAGCTGTGGAAAATCTAGAGAGAGAGCTTGGGCGCGAAGAAGAAGAAGTAAATAACCCCAAAAAATTTGTTTAAATACCTAGCTGTTGAGTGGGACCATTAATCGAGGCATAGCACAACCCACGAGGTGGGCATCATTAGGGCACAAAGTCCCAAGAAGTGCGCAACTGCCATGCCTAGGAAACTGGAATTATAGTGGACATCTGCCTAAGTGTCACATCATCTTGACACGTGTCACTCATCAAATTGACCATACACTCATCTCAAAAGCAGCACTATCCCTCAGCCATCTCAATATCATCGATGGTTAAGGGATGGGGGTGATTGATATACCCATATACATCCTCAGCCAGGCTGAGGGTGACTGCACCTAACATATATCAGACGACCCTTCAGGGGCCGACCCCTCATCATGCCCAGACGACCCTCCAAGGGGCCGACCCCTCATCATGGTCCAGACGACCCTCCAAGGGGCCGACCCCTCATCAGGCCCAAATGACCCTTCAAGGGTCTGAGCCCTCATCAGGCTTAGACGACCCTCCAAGGGGCCGACCCCTCATCATGGTCCAGATGACCCTCCAAGGGTACGATCCCTCATCATGGTTTAGACGACCTTCCAAGGGGCCGACCCCTCAGCAAGCCCGGACGACCCTCTGAGGGTACGACAGTACGAGGCCTAAATTAGGCCAAACTCACCACCAGAGGGAACTTTTCCCTCGGCCTCGTATCACAGGCCGAGGGTGACATCATCACAGCATGTGGTTTGGGTGACGCGTGGAACAATGCACGTGAGGCTCATATGGCACGTGGAATACCGTTATAACAATATCACCCCCTCACGTAAGGGAATATTATGTCATCATTTGGCATCTACAGGTGTCAACAAGAGATTGGATAGATCATCATTAACATGCACCATGCATACTTGGGGGGGTACACAACACCCCCAAGACCTATATATACTTATCACCTACAACCCTACAAGGGGATTGATGGATAATTGTAACCCTAGTAAAAACTCTGCCGGTATACATAGTAAAGAGAGAAAGTGAGCTTATGTGCATTGTATCCAAGGCCATTAGTGCCCATACTTAGTGGATCACACACTCACAGTGGATGTAGGCCTAATTGGATGGACCCCTATACATCATTATCTTGTTCCTCTTATACTCACCTACTTCTATATAACATATACATCTCTATGGCTTCCATTGTTGTTACTATTTGAGCTCATCATCACTTACCTGGTAGTGCTAAATTTCAGCATCATCACTCACGGGCAACATTTCTTACATGCACACCTCCTCCTAAGTATAATTGTGCATAAATGACAAAATTGAGAGGATAACGTCTCACAAACTAAAATATGCATGAGAAGTCAAACATTCATATAATCTCATACATGTGTGCAAAGATGTCTAATATACAAAGTTGAATCAAAATGCAAATCAACTTTGAAATAACCCCATTAGGCAAATGGTTAAGATCATTCTAAGCATCTATAATTATGATCAAATGTACAATCCACATGGATAATGAAATGATGGGGGTCCAAGCACACCAATATGCCGCATCAAACATGTAAACTCAAGACACACAAAAATCAAAAATCTTTTTAAGTTTTTCAAAAAGATATTTGAAACCAGTATTTTTTTTCAATAAGACTCAAAAAAATGAAATATATAAAAGAAATAGATAATCATGAAGCACAATAGCGTATTACAAACATGATCATGTAAGCAATCATTCATGAGAAATAACATGTGAAGCATTATATGCTAGCATGTGAGAATCAGCCAACCAAGCATTTAACGTCTCCAAAATATATTTTCTAACGCAAATAGGTGTATACCTAACTCGACAGATTGTAAACTCATGGGACACTACACTTAACCTTCCTAGGGTCTTTTCTATAATCATAGAAAAAATTCCTAAGGTGACCTTTCCTACCACAATGCGAACATGTGTAAACACGATGAGGAATGGAACCTTTAGGTTGACCTTTTCTAACACCTGGGATGTGGTTGGGTCTCTGAAACAAACTATGGTTTTGGCTTTATCAATGGAATTACTAGAACAAGATAAGCCACTACCATCACTACTTGAGTCGTTTAAATCATTTTTTAACTTCAAAACTTTGGACTCAAGCAAATAATTTGACTCCTCAAATTTTTGGGACTCATTTAAATTTTCAATTACCCTTAGAAGTTTATCTTGCTCTCCCTCAATGTGAGAAAACTTATCCCTAAGATTCTTATCACGTGCCTTAAGTTCATTAATCAAAATATTTTCTTCAACGGCACAAACATTCACAATAGAACTTTTAACGTCCTCTTTCTCCAAAATAAGGACTCTCTTATCACTCTCTTCCTTGGCCAATTTCAATGATTTAAAGTCATCATACAAAGCAAAAAACTTCTCACAGATGTTATGTCTTTGATTTTGAAACAGTTGCAAATATTCAATCATATTTTTTAAATGAAAATTTTTCTCTTCAAGAATTTCAATTCGTTTTTCAAACTTCAAATTCAAAGATTTAACTCGTCAAAACTAGAAGAACCCATTGAGAGGAAAAACAAGCTAAGAGAGAGAAAAAAAATCACCTCAAAATGAAGAACTAAACATGAGCAAACACAATAAGATAGTGCAACCCGCTCTGATACCAATTTGTAAAGCGGTCCCCTTTTAAGTGTGCTTTAGGTGAAAACAATTTTTTCAAAAACTTCTTACAATTTTAACAAGCACAAATTTTGTGAATCAATTTTTCTTTAAACCAATTTTATCTTGTTTAATCCTAAACATGCATCTATCATGATTAAGCAAGTAAAATAAATCAGGTCCACACAACACCGATGTACAGGGAAACCACTAAGGGGAAAAACCTCGGACAACCCTAGCCAGACAATCACTATGATATGGTTTTACAAAATAGAGACAGTAGACTTACTTAACGACTCGAAGCCCAAAAACCTTAATGCTCTTCTATGCTTCAACCCCTCCTCCACAGTGCAATGAAGGAGTCCACCTATGCCAGGTCCACAACACATGAGTCCATGTGTGCCTCGGTATCCGCTAATATAGCTTTGGCAACTATCTATGATTCGGAACAAAAATTCCACCATTTTTTCACCGCAATCCGCACGTACGGAGTCCACCGCATAAAAATAGATTCTTCAATGATGGAAAAATGAAACAATGGTGCAAACATAAGATCTCTAAACACAACGGTTATGAAAGTTTGGATCTTGTAAACACAAAGAATTTTTAATCTTTGAAATCCTTTGATAAACAAGTGCAGAAAAACATATGGGTTATGGTCTATATTTTAGCATCTGCTCTACCAAAATTTTGTGTCAAACATGACTTAAATAAAAAACTTTAAGTCGGCGCATCATTTAAATGATATTGGCATGCCGTTCGAATGATCTGGCCATATCGTTAGAACGAGAAGTCGATGTCGTTTGAACATCTTCCACATGTCGTTTGAACTACTCTAGATGTTTTTTTATCTTCCAAAACACAAGGGAAAGATCCATACGACTCTAAACAATATTTATCTCAGAATAAACATTTCATAAACATTCTAAAATCATTTTTAGAAAATATTTCCGAATCCCATAAACAATATACGTTCATACGTGAGAGATCGAAACATGATATGTAGACGTAAAATGTGAACCAATAATCACGGAATTATCTATCTTTTAATCTTGTCCACAATGTCTTAAACACAACATTATAGGCTTAATGGAAATCATGACTCAAATATAATTCTATGACTTGAAATTTTTTTGTCCGGAATTAATTCAATTACATAGAAATTGAAACCCTTGGAAATTTGTCCTTACAATATATCTAATGCTCATCCTTGAGTGCTTCCTTCACATACTTGGGCTCTACCATGGAGCTGTAGAAAAAGTAGATAACCACATACCCTAGTTGAGCGCGAATCTTTACACCTAGTGTGGGATCACCTTACACCTAGTGTGGGATCACCAAGTATGTTGAAAGAGTCATGACTCTTTCGAACCCAAGAGGGTGGATATTCTATATCAAGAGTGGGGTCCACCATAATGGTGTGGGGTAGCATTAAGATCATCACCCGGGATGCATTGTTCTCATGTTGAAGCCTAGGATCAATAAATATAACGGGCACATCATTTTTAATCGTGACGTTTATTGATTTCATAACCTTAGAGATTTTAAGTTTAAACACCCTATAGTCTCTACTAAACGATGAATAACCTAAAAAATTCCCTCATCACTTATAGAGTCAAAATTTCCTAAGTTCTCTCTATCTCTAACGATATAGCAAGGACTCCCCAAAACTCAAAAATACGATAGGTTTGGTTTATTTCCTATCCACAACTCATATGGAGTGTGGTGTGTGTGTAGAAGAAGATATACCTATTCACCTTGTGGCAAGCGTTATTAACCGCTTATACAAAAAAAAAGTATAGGCACATTTCTTCCATGAATCTCGGATCTAGCCATTTATTTCATTGTCTGATTCTTTCTCACAACAATCACATTTTGTTAAGGAGTACAAATGGCTGAAAACTCATATTTGATGCCGACTTCATCACAAAACTATCCATTTTGTCTTCTTTAAATTCAGTTTCTTTGTCCCTACGAATCCGATTAATAGTGACACCATGTTGATTATGTATAACATGAAAATCGATTGTTAGGAACTCAACATCATCATACTTTTTCTAACAAATCCAATTATAGAATATCTCTAAAAGTCATCAGCCATCACTTGGATATACTTTGTACCACCAATACTCTCCCTACGTGTGGGATCTGTGGCCATCACTTGGAGAAAGAGAGATATCTAATCTCTATATTTTCTCTTCTTGACGTGGGCTCACTCGCTCCAGTGAGGGGTGAGGTGAAGAAGAGAGAGTAAATAAATTAAGTTCTCACCCTCAATACTTTTTCAAAGGATGGGTGCTTCGACCGTCGTCGATGTAGGGTAATTTAGAGAGATGGAGTTGTCAATCTATTTTGTACAAAATAGGCAAAATAACATGTTGTCGCTTCGAGAGAGTGGAATCAAATACTAAATAATTCTTACGAAACCAATAGTTCAGACGTTTGGGTCTAAGTTACAGAATGGGAATGAGTTAGGTACCCATCCTTCCCTTTTGATCTCTCATGGGCTTATGTCATTATTTTCCTTAATTTCTCCGCAAAGTGTGTGTGCATGTATATATAGATGGAGATTGGAATCACTCGAATCGTACCATGGAAAGGATAGAGTGGGGTCATAAAAAGGAATGTTCCTAAAACAATAATTAAAAAATGTGATATGTGCTCTTATCGAGCCATTGATCGTTATGATGAAATGATAATGTGTATGTTAGATAAGATGCAATGTGTGAATCATAAGGATGATATATCCAAGTATTGTATAGATATAAGGATGAATATGTAGAAATATGAAAATAAGAAAATTAGAAAAACAGACTCCAGTCTCGGGCTTTAGCCAGAAATGCCTACATAGCCTGTAAAGGCATCAAAGTCCACGTGGTTCACATCTGGCATAAGGGTGGAGTTTATCCCATAGATTCTAACTGTAATTTGTTATAGGTGTGAGTGTAAAAAATAGGTTTAGTTTTGAGAAAATGTGGTGATTAATCCCGTCGAAATTTATGGGTGTAACCCTTTTTTTTCTTGTTTTTTTTATAGAAAATAACTTGTGTGCAATATTAATAATAAATTATGAGATATTAATGTGTAAGATCTAAAGTGAAAAAAAAACTAAATTAAGAATTTATATAACTAATGTAAAATAGCAAAATTTAAAGATAGAGAATAATATTGGACCTTCTTTAAATACTTGAGGATTAATCTTGGTTGATGGAGCTTCCTTGGAAGTTAAGGATGTTGGAGAATTTCTACTAGATTGGAAAAAGATAGGGATGAAAGGTGGAAATAATTTTCACATAAGGAAAACTTTACTGATCGCAGAAGAATGTTGCTGAGATCACTGATGCTGATGGACCTGAGGTGTGTCTAGAAGTCAGCTCATGCCTCCTATATATAGGGTAGGGGGACTGTCGACTGGCATACCCCTAGCCCTACCAATCAGGAGGTAACCCTATTCACACTGTCGATAGGCAGGAGAATGGAGCTGCCAATTGGCAGTCTTCTGTAGATTGTTTTGGAAACTGGTCATAGACCACAATCCTTTAGTCCAAATCTCTCACGGAGCACACCATTAGAAATTTAATTTAGAGACCTTCAAGCGTAATTTGGTCCTCTCTTGGGTTCGAGAGTTGACTTTGGGTCAAACGGGGCTTGGAAGTGCTCATCGATCCTTTGTACGGAAGATCGTCGGACGATACTGGATCGTTCATCCGAATCGTAAGTATAAATTGTGTATGTGGTGGAAAGTTGGAAAGTTGGAAAGTTTAATAGATATACTTCAGCATTCCAAAGATCTTTGCTCGGTTCGGAGAGGTGACTTTGGTCAAATAGGGATTAGAAGCGCCCGGTGACCTATTGGAGCAAAACAGATCTTTCGTTCGTACTGTATGAATGATTCATTCATGGGCAGAACATTAGAAAGGGTATTCAGTTCCGTTTGTAGATTCATTCAATCTTGTTTAAGCTGAAGAGTTGACTTTGGTCAAACGACGCCTGGGAGCGTTCGGTGACCTCCAGATCAGTTTTAGAGGGAAAATGGATCATTTGTCTGAACGATTATCCCATTTTTTTCCCGGGGGTGGACCATTGGAAAGTGTGTTAAGAGACCTTCGAAGATACATTGATATTTCTTTCTGAAGACGAAGTTGATTGGGGTCAAATATGGCCTCTATAGCAACTTTTGCTAGTAAAGTGGTCCAGTTGTCCGAACGGTTATGTTGATTCGCACACGAGATGGACCGTTGGAAATGGGATTTAGAGCACTTAAAATATTTATTGAGCTTTAACTATGAAGATGAAGTTGACAGAGTCAAATGGTCCCGATAGAGCTCGATGGCCTCTAGATCGATACTTAGAGTATGATCTAGGTTTTATGGTGAATGAGGAGGTGCTAGGGACCTATGAGGGTCCTAGAATTTTTTTCTATAGATCCCCTAGACGGTTGATCTTGGAACAAGTGAAAGTCATCGAGTAGATGCCACATTATGTTTGGGAAAGAGGTCGATTCTGAGGGCCTAAAGGGACGAGGATGGTCGATTCAGTAGGTCGAGGTTGATTCTGAGGGCCTAACGCAATGAAGAGGATGGACAATTCTTCGAGTTGAGGTTAATTATAAGGACATAAATTTAAGGTAACCAATTCTGCAGGTCAAAGTCAATTCTAATGATCTTTAGTAGAGATGACCATTTCTGCGGGTCGAAGCCAATTCTGAGGGATTAAATTTAGGGAGACCAATTATGCGGGTCAAAGATAATTTTGAGGGCTTAAGTGGGGCGACTAATTCTGTGGGTCAAAGCCAATTCTGAGGGTTTAAGTTAAAAATGACCAATATTGTGGATCGAAGCCAATTCTAAGGGCTTTAAGTTGAGAGCGTGGGGAATAGATCTCTTGGGGAATTTTTGAATTTTTTGGACAATCTACTGGGGAGAAGATTTGATGATGCTAGGGATTGTGTTTCTTAGAGACGTTGTTGGGGAGCAAAGTCCGATTAGGGTTTCTAGTATGTTTAGAATTTTCAGGGGGACAGTTAAGTTTGGGGGGAACTCTTGTTGGGGGAAACAGGTAGCTTCTGATTTTTTTGCTGAAGATGGGGTTTTCTAGTTTTCGTTGGGGAGTGAAATGTGATTTTAATCCAGTTAGGGATTCGAGGTCTTGAAAAATGATTTGTTTTGGTGAATAAATATTATATATTTCTTTGGTAATTTTTAGGAATTTTTGAAATTTTATAGGATTTTTTGTACGAAATTTCAGGGGGGCGACCGACAGGTTGTAGGAGTTGCCAAACAGCAGTGGCATGGTATTTTGGACTACCTAGGGATAGGGAAGGAATAGTGATGATCGACTGGTGTCAGGGGAATGTCGATTGGCATACTCCTTAGCCTCCTACAAAAAGGGGCGAGTTCTCTTCATTTTTCACAGCTTCTTGCTTTTGCATTTTCTATTTTTTCTCTTTTGTGATCTGTTCTAGCACTCTTTTCTCTTTTAAGACCAAGAAATGGCAAAAAAAATTAGCAGTGAGGTACACATGGCATGGCTAGGAGTTGAGGATTAGGATCACTTGGACTGTCGGGCCAGGGTGCCCTTAGTGTTGGGAAATGAGAATGCATTTAATCTTTTTTAGCATGTTGCTGATGAATGGACCCTTTTGTGTGAGCCCTAGAACCACCGATATTCTAGGGTGGTGAGACCTAGTGGTTATGTAAGTACTATATGGCATTTGGTATTCCTTTTACGTATTTTTCTTTTTGAATTTTGACAGAGTTGTTTCTTTTGTTTTGACAGATTGACATATATTGTTTGACCCTACATTCTCGAGGGACGATAAGGTTTAGAGATGTATGGGAGCATCTTACTCCGGTGGTGCGGTGGGTCATTTTTTTAACTGGTTTTGGTAATTTGGCAACTCATTGGATGAGACGCCCCGCTCGACGATTGACTTATGTGCTCTGGGGGAGAGGTGGTGGGATACTAACCACACCATACATTTAGGTTTTGGGGAGATGACAGTGGCTCCCATCGACATTCAACAGATACTAGGGATCGACTGTGAGGGGTCCCAGATAGAGGTGGATTGTATGCTGAGAGTGACTCCAATGGAAATGGAGGAGGCGTTGGGTGATGTTGGACGGTTAGTCTCAGGAGATTCGATCCGCATTTCTGCTTTGTGGGAGACGCTTTTGAGCTTGAGGATCGATGAGACAGACGGACTATGGGTCCGTCAGCTGTCCCATTTATTTATTCTGTTGTTGTTGGGAGGATTTCTTCTGGCGTCGAGCAGCGACGTCGTCCATTTATGATTTATGTCGTACTTGAGGGTATTTTGGAATATCCCTCTTTTTGATTGGGGAGCCTGACCTTGGTGACCCTTTATTCATCTTTGTATGCTTTCAGCCGGTGCTATCGACAGACTTTTACTGGAGCCACATATCTTTTGGAGGTATTCTTCCTTGAATTTTTCCTTTATGCATTCTATTTCCTTTTTTATTTCTTCTATTTTATTGACCCTTGTCCTTTTTCAGGCGTGATTCTACGACGTGATTGGACTTAATTCCCGTCTGGTTGGTTTGAGAGATGAGTCAGTGGGGGCTTTTATCGGATGTACTGGTCGCAGAAGTCCAACCAACGATCAAAACAGTCTCTCTCCTTGGTGGTGGTGCGTCAGGTCCTGAATGGCCTAACAAAAGACTAGGTTAACTCTTGTTTTCTCTTTGAATCCTTTTCATTAGTGTTTTCTTCTGAATACTAATTTTCTACCGGGGGTTTTATAGGTGACTTTCTATCCCTGAGGGACGGTAATCCAACACATGGGGGTGACCGATATCCATGCGCATATGAGGCGGTTGCTAGCGCACGAGTTCGGAAACACTTGGTATCTAGGAGAGAGAGTAGTTTGTTAGATTGTGGAGGAAGAGGTGGCGGTCCCACCAGCGATGCCCTTTAGGCATATGAGATGGGTGCGAGAGACGTCGAAGGATGTCCGGGTGGCAGCGATGATCGGCGATCCCTATTCACTATATATAAATATGGTGGCGAACTACGATTACCTTAATTTTATGACGAGTTAGATGATGTCATCATGCATTTATGATGTCGTGAATATTACTCCACCTACTACGATCTCGGACAGGAGTACGAGTTGGCCAGTGGGGTCTGCCCATAGCGCGGGTGGTGCATCAACATCAGCAGCGATGGTTACATCAAAGGTTTAGCTTCTTCAGATTGTTCCTCCCTATTATAACATCAGGCTACCTGGAGGGGAGTCGGTGAGTATGATGCACCGCTCTAATGGGATGGATCCAAAGGTGTTGGGGTTGACAGAGGATGTCCTTCATCCACAGGTATACCTTTTATCTTTTTGGCATTTTGATTTCTTCCTTTTTCTCTAGACTAACTAATTTGCTTTCCTTTGTTTTCTCGCAGTATGTCAAGGTGTCGACTACTTGGCTACGGGACATTTGGAACTGGGTGGCTTCTACGATGGATCATATTCGGGATTTGATTTCAGTTCCTTCCTATTTGGTGTCATATGCTTCATTGGAGGAGGATTTTAGTTCGGGTATCGGAGGTTCCTCAGCTCATTCCCGAGGGAAGCGCGCACGTCGCAGGGATAGGGGAACCTAAGGGGAGAGAGAGAGAGAGAGAGAGAGAGAGAGAGAGAGAGAGAGAGAGATAATGTGTAGGGGTTTGGGGCTGATTCCCGTTATTTTTCTTTTTTCTTGCTTCTCGATAAAAAAATCTAATGGTGACAATATATATTTATATAATGAAATGGGGTTTTATTTATTTTATTCTTTTGCTTTAAACGATTTACTCTATATGAAATTTTTACTTTGTTGCTGAGATCATAAAAAGGACTAGAATTTATTTTGACGAATGATAGTAAAAATGTAGGGAGGAAAATTTTAAATTTTAGAAAAATTATTTTTATTTTAGTTTTTGATTTTGTCAAAACATGGAAAAAGGAATTTTCTAAAAATAGGGGGATGTCAATCGGCATGCCCCTTGTCCTTCCTATCGGCAGGTTAGTCCAATCAAATCACCCCAAGACTTGATTTCACTTTCTTCATCTACTTAGTGTACTTAGTGGGGCTGGCATTCATCTCGGATTGCAGATCTTTGTCCCTTTGCCCATTCTTTTGGTGTATAAAAAGGCATAATGGTGGGGAGTTTCTTCCAACCAGTTTTCTAGTTCATTCTTTTCTTTTTATCTTATTTAAAAAAAATGGCTCTTCTCATTAGTGCATAATTTTCCTCCTATCTTGTGAAGCTAGAGGATATATGTTTGTAAAATGTAGAGTACAATGCCTTTAACCTGCGTTGTATCTCCTTGTGGCACAACCGGCCCATTGATTGAAGCATATTGATGCGGTATTACAATTCTGGTACCCTGAGGATAATGTTTTTCGTTTTGGTTTGAACAAGGTCTGCTAATCTATGAAGAGGTTTCTGCTATATTAGGAATTAATCCTAATGTTGCAGCGGCCATGCCTGAATTTTCTTGATCCCCTCGGGCATTGTTCCCAGAGTTTCTGCATATTTCTTCTTCAATGACTCGGCCTCTGGTCACTGAAGGAATGATCTCTCTCCCGATTTTACTATATTTGATGCATCTCCGGGATGTTAGTGATGCGAGCTATGCCAGAGCTGACGCATTGGGCCTAACTTCAAGGCTAATGCTTGTGACTAGAGACTTGATGGTGGGCCCCCAACTTACTTCTATCACTGCGTGGACGTCATACCGTCAGAAACTTATGGCGGTGATAATGAAGGAGACCTTAAACAGTCTAGATTCTTTGCATGAAGGCCATTCTAATTTTCTCAGGGGAATTCCTATTATAATGTTCATGTGGCTATCCGAAAGATCCCTTTTAGCGATCCCTCTGAAATATCCTTTAGCAATTATGACAAATTTTTTTAATCGTTATTTCATCAGTTTTGGCCCTACTATAGAGAATTAGGTGAAGTGGTTTGTGGATCACGGAGCTCAATGTCTACACTGGTCAGTGCCTTGGTGGGGGGAGTTGCAGCCTATTCTAGAACTGGGGGAGTACCAGAATGTTTGGTTAATCGTACTTTGGCAAACATCTTTCTATTTTCCTTAATGGCTCTTTCGTCAAGTCGGATGGGAGCAGATTGTGTCACCTCATACACTGGATTTCTTTCTTGTAGAGGATTTGACTGAAGGTTTGCACATGCGATTGGGATCTCTATGGGATAATCATCGATCGTTGAACAGTTCTTCCCAATCTGTTGGCAGAGTTTGGCATGTTTCTGGGAATTACATGAAATGGATATGGAGGACAGTAGTGGTTAAAATTTTAGCCGAGGAGACCGATTAGAAATGGTTTGCCATGTTTAACACCATGAATGGAGATGTAGTGATTTCCTCCGAGTTGATCCGGGATTACCATTCTATGGAGCGTCTGCGACATATTATTCAGACAGGAGAAGTTTGGGGTCCTCAAGATTTAGATTATGATGATGATGGAATTAGATCTTCTGGTAGCTACAGGTAGGATCTTTTGTGAAGTTGATGATATTTATGTAGCTATTTTACGTTTGGTAATGTATTGGATTATGGGAACAAATTTGGAAAATTTTGGGTAGTTTGTTTTAGGAGTAGTTTGGTTTGGTTTGTTTTTAGGACATTTAATTTTGGGCTGGGGGGCAGTTGTTTGATTCCCTACACTGATATTTCATGTAATTGTGTCAAAATTTCCTAAAATGGAAATGAAAAGGTCTTTTGATCATCCAGTTGTGCCTCTTGATGAGTTTTGCATTTGAATTAAGTATACCAATCGTAGAGAAATGATGAAATAAACTGTCATTCTCGGAGGTAAGAAAAGAATAGCATTTTGTGAAAAGAAGGGAACTGTGCCCATGTCAAGTGTATGGGTTAACTACGTAACTCTGAGGATTTTGAATTTTTTTGAGTTTTTATTTTTGAAAGCAAAAGGTTTTGTAGAGGATCAGGCCCCACTTAGTTTCCGAGTAAAGAGAAATGAAGATATATTTTTTTCTTTTTAGAATATAAGGGGGATGGGAAGAGGCGTAGCAGGTGGAGACTTCGGACTAGGGGTAGAATTTCTTGAGATGGTCCAGGTTGACTCGGCGCTCCATTTCTTCTCTGTCAAGGTCAGTGAGCACAGCGGCGCTATCGGACATAATGTTCTTCATGATGTAGGGTCCACTCCAATTTGGCTTGAATTTTTCTCTGGGGTCCCACATGGGTTCTACTATTTCTTTGAGGGATAAGTCCCCTTCTCAGATACCACGGTCCTTGACTCTCTAGTTCAATTATCTCGCTATACGGCGATGGTATCCTTGTATATGATATAGAGCCTTCAGCCTCCTTTGGTCTAAAAGTGGCAGCTCATGGAAATGACTCTGATGCCAGTTTTCTCTGTCAAATTTTCTCTCAACCATGACACGTAATGAAGTTATCTCCAGTTCAACAGGTGGCACTGCTTCCATGTCGTATACCAAGGAGTATGGGTAGCCCCAGTAGATGCTTAGACTGAAGTACGGTAGCCCCTGAGGGCATAAGGGATTCGATCGGCCTAATATCTACAACTGTCGATCATCTTATTGATGATTGCTTTGAGGTTATTATTGGTGGATTCAACTGCATCGTTGGCTCATGGTTGATAGGGAGAAGATTTTTGTATTTGAATCCCGTACTCGTTGCCCAATTCTATGACTTCTACCTCTAAGTGCAACCCAATACCTAACACTATCTCATGAGAGACCCCATATCGGTAGATGATGTTTTTCGGATGAACTTGGATACCTTTTTGTCATTCAGCACTGTGTATAACTCGACTTTAACTCATTTGGTCAGTAATCAATAGCAAGTGGGATGAACTCGTGCCCATTGGAGGCTTTGGGTGTGACTTTCCCTATGATATCGATGGCCCATGTGGAGAACAGACGGGAAAAACTCATATTGTATAATTCATGCTGAGGCAAGTGCTGAAAATTGGAGAGTTCTTGCATTTAAGACATCTTCAAACATAAGCGGTACAATCTTGAACCATGGTGGTCCAATAGTAACCCTGTCGAATAATATTATTAGTGAGCATGTGGTCATTCATGTGGGGTCTACATTCCCCGCTATGAATCTTCTCATTATTTCTTCAATATTAGCCCCTACGATACAATGTCGGTGGGTTCTATCGAAATTTCTTTTGAACAGTGCTTTATCGCAGATAATGTATTGGGCAACTAGTTTGTGGATGGTTGATCGGACTTTATTATCAGAATCTTATGGGTATTTATCATGCTTGAGGAGGCACCAAATGTCACAGTACCAACACTCAGCTATATCAAAATCTTCTTCTGTGATGATCTCAATATGGTAGTAGCCGGTTGGCTTAACTTATCTTTGGATTAGGAAGGGGGCCATTGTTATTCCTTCAAGCATTTTAACCATAGAAGCTAGGGTAGCAAGGGAATCGGATAAGTTGTTCCTTGATCGGGGAAGGTAATGGAAGGTTATATCTCGAAACTGGGAGCTAGTTCTTCAAGGTTGGAGTGGAAGGGTAAGAGTTTTTCATCTTTGAATTTCCATTTCCTTAGGACTTGGCCGATGATGAGGGAAAAATACCCATAGATATCTAGGCATTGAATTCTTTCATAAGAGATACTTTGAGCCCTAGTGTGCACGCATCGTACTTGGTCATGTTGTTCGCACAGGAAAAATATAGCTTAATGGAAATGGGAGTGTGGGAGTCATCGGGGGCGATTAGGAGTATCCCAATACCATATCCTTTTTTGTTAGCAGTTCCATCAAAGAACATTTGCTAACGGAGGTCTTCCTAAGAGGTGCAAATGATATTTTCATCTGGGAACTCAAAAATCCACACATCGGCCTCTTCCATGGGGTAATCAGCAAGGTAGTCGAAGATGGCTCTTCCTTTTATAGTTTTCTACATGATATGAATAAAATCAAACTTGGCTAGTATCATAAACCATTGGGCCATTCGGTTAGACAAGGCAGTTTTCTCGAGCAGGTATTTGATAGGATCCATTCGGGATATAAGTTTGATTGGAAAAACGAGCATATAATGTCGTAATTTTTGAGTGACCCAGACAAGGGCGATACATGCTTTCTCTGAGGCAGTGTAATTGACTTCGTACCCGGTCAATTTGTGACTAGTATAGTAAATCTCCCTTTCTTTGTAGGTTTTTTCAAGGTATTGGGCTAGCAAAGCCCCAGCTGCGGTGTCTGTTACGGTCAAGTATAATAGTAGAGGGAGATCAGGTTGCGGTAGCATGAGTACCAAAGGTTGGTTTAGGTATTATTTGATTCAAACAAAGTCTTCTTGACATGCGTCATTCCTGACTTTGGTTGAATAACTTCGGAGGAGCTTAAAGATGGGTTCGCAAATGGAAGTCAACTAGCTGATGAACTGGATAATGTACTATAATTCTCCTAAGAATCGTCGTACTTTCTTCTTTGTTCGGGGTGGTGGAATTTCGATTATGGCTTTCATTTTGGAAGAATCTTCTTGGATTCCCTTCTCGCTAACCATGAATCCCAAGAGCTTTCCTTTGGTGACACGGAAGACACATATTTATCGGTTTAACTGCATCTGGTATCGCCATAGCCGTTCTAAGAACTTTCGTAGAGCGGGAACATGACTCTTCCGAGTCTTAGATTTAATGATCATATCATCCATGTAGGCCTCAACTTATTTGTTTATCAGATCTTGCAAGATGGTTATGGAAGCCCTTTAATAGGTAGCCCCTACGTTTTTTAGCCCTAAAGGCATAACTGTGTAACAAAAGGTCTTCTAAGGGATGATGAATGCATTTTTTTTCTTGATGATCGGGGTGCATCTTGATTTGATTGTATCCAGCAAACCCATCAAAGAATGACTTGAGAGCATGAATGGTTGTGTTATTTATGATCATGTCGATATTGGGCAATGGGAAATCATCTTTCGAAGAGGCTTTGTTCAAATCTTAGTAGTCCACGCATACGTGTACTTTTCCCCCCTGATTTTGATATGGGTACAATGTTATCTAACCATGTGAGATCTTTAATCACCCTAATGAATCCTATGTTCAACTGTTTGACCACTTCTTCATTAACCTTGAGCGACCATTCAATGTGTAGCTTTCACAGTTTCTGTTTGACCGCTTTACACACTGGGATGGTTAGAATCTCATCCTGAGCTATTTTTGGGTCGATGTCGGCCATGTCATCATAAGACCATGAGAAGACGTACATAAATTTGTTCAATAGTTCTTCAAGTTGTGTGTGCTCATGCTCGTCAAGGATGTACGCTATCCTAATCTTGTGTTGTTGGCTACTAGAGCCGAGATTAATAACAACAGTTTCATCCTCATTAATTTAAATGTGGCTATGTTGTTTATTATTAACCTTATTGAGATCAGTTAAGAATTGTTCATTTGCAAAATCATCATCATCAAGAGTTTGATCAGAATCAAGATAATTAATATAAGGCATAACAAGTTACTCAAAATCCTCGTTTATTTCATTATTAGTAAAAACAACATTGAGAACCTCATCAAAAGAGGTATCGATTACATTGTGATTAGAACAAGGGGGAATAATAAAAGAGGAAATGGGATAAACAGCTGGGTTGGGTTGTATTTCGATTAGGTTATATTTCGGTAGGCGAAACTGGTATGGCATTTTAGTTGAGGAGAGGTTCATAAGAAATTTTGATCAGGATAGATGGGTCTAATGGTGTAGTGCTGGAGTGGATCATGCAGCGTGTTAGCCCCAATGTGTGCAGATTGAACGAGTACTCAGAATCACTTTCTTCAGAATCCTTGGTAACAGCTATAGTCTTCTCAGTGAGTGGTTGCACATGATGCTAGGAAATTTTGACCCATGAGTAGCTATCTTGGAAGAAGATCTCCATTATTAGATTCATTTTTTGTCCACGTGATCATACCATGGCTTATTAAAGCCATAAAAGGGGAAGTCTTCACCCTCTTTGATACATCTTCCATTCACGAAATCCCCTAAATTGTATTGTCATATTCTAACCTTCGCTTCGATCGGATTTAGCGAAGCATTATAAGTTCTTCTGATAAGTATTAATAACCCAGGACGCATGGAGGAAAGGTCTTCTTTAAGACTATGGGTTCTAGTATCCCCTGTTGTCATCGTCCCAGTGCCAGTCAGAGCATGAAGTGCATATTCTTGAACAACTGTATCATATTGACATTGTTATAAGGGTTGTGCTCTGGAAAAATCTTGCCTTTGAAATCATCCCCTACTAGGAGTGGAAGACGTTCGACTCGAAATCCATAAAGAGGCATGTAATTCTCCCCATGATGTATCTCTAGTATCAGATTACTGGTTCTTACATTTTTGGTATTATCATCGTCGCCTAAGATGGTGAAGACTTGCCCTTTGGTGAAGAACTTTAGTTTCAGATGAAGAGAGGAAGATACCCCCTTGATGATATGAAACCATGGTCGTCCAAGCAATAGGTTGAAACAAGCCGATGTTGATAACCTAAAACTCAGTAACGAGAGTGATATGGATCCCATCACCTCTCATCGGGTGTTATCATAGGCATGAACTACGGTGAAAGTGTGATCAAGGTCATTTATCTTCAAACCTAGGTAATTGAGGGTTTTTAACGGTCAAACATTAAGTGCCGAGCCATTATCGACAAGTGAGAGTGGGACTGTCTTCCCAATTACTTTAATAGAGATATTACGAGCATAATTGTGGTTTGGACTGATCTTCAGGATTTCTTCTTCATAGGAGGAGAGAAATCTTTTATAGGTTAAGGATCTGACCAAATTCACTAATTTTTCTGACATGGTGGAAGTAGGGATCGTGGGCCCAGTAAGTAATTTAATCAATCCATTTTGGTGCAGTTGGGAAGACATAAAGAGTCTCCACAAGGTGATGTTGGCTTAAGTTTTCCTTAATTGATTGAGGATCTTGCTCTATTCGAGGGTCATTTTCGGTATAGGAAGTTTCACGCCACCCTTTCCCTTATATGTCGCTGATTGTGGATTCAGAACCTGGTAGTGCCTCCTAGACCTTGTCATATGGTTTACAAAAGAGGGGGAAAATAGAAACCATATTTCTTCGTCGATCTCATGGTGTTCGACTACCTTGTTGGTCTCTCCTAGCAGATCTTCAAATGATATCATTTTGCATATACTGACTATTGGGTTAGTCTTTTGTGGGCTTTGCTCTTCATTTGAACTATCGAATTCATCCTCTCATCTGGTGGCAACGATGTCATCCTTCCATGAGATGTCAATGCATTCTACAAACTCAATGGCCTCTTTGTATAAATCCTCCCACTCAGTAGGGATATGCAGAAGTGAAGGTACCAATCATCCCTGTAGTTTCAAAGTATCGAGTAGCTTGTAGATACAATAAATATCATCAGTTTGTCTAAATATATATGCCATAATTTGGAATGAAGCATCTAAACTGACCTCATTGATGGGTACCACCCAATTATCTAACTCTCATGCCCACTTTCAATCTTTTGATGAACATGATGCTGAACTTTTGACAGTCAATAGTCATTTTAGGGGGCAATTTCAGCGCAAACTCTAGAAACTAGTTCAGTAGTGTTGGCAATTCTATTATTTATCCTTCAAAATGGGTATGAACGACAATACATGCCCTTGTAAGTAGTGACAGAGCCTGATCGGCAAAACAGGTAGGGTGTAGGAGAAAATATGGGCGAACTTTAAGGGGTTTAGGGGAATATACGGGTATGATAGGTAATTTACTAGGTACAATCTGGGCAGATGGATCAAATTATGGCTCTTCTTCTAGGAAGATGGCATTTGCATGATTGGGAAGTGTATTACGAGCGACATTGGGTTTAGGATTAGCTGGTGGGGCGATAACACACTGGTCAATTAGACGATGGATTATATTCCAGAGGTGGAAGCATTAGTCAGTGATATGGCCGACATTTTGGGGAAAATCACAATGGACGTCGGATTTGAAACTTTTGGTAAGTGGATTTGGTCGTGGACGAGAGTTCAAAGGTTTGATGAGGTTTCAGCTTAATAGGGCTTGGTAAAGTTTAGAGAGGGGATCATGAAGCTTGATGCATTCCTTTTCAACTGGGTTAGGACAACTTTTTGGCGCCCAAGAAGTGGTAGGCTGTGAGATGTTGTTGATGGTTGAAACTGTGGTATCGACAGGATTATCATATTTCCTTAGAGTGAATTGTCTAGATACTTTCTTTGGCTTAGCTTTTGTCTTGGAAATAATTTCTTCATTCTCCACTCCTTCTTCTCAGAGACTCAAAAATGGGGATAATATTGTCCTCCTATTGTGGCTCGAACATGGTGTAAGAAGTTCTTGTTCACAATGCTAACTTGCTCTTCTTCAGAAGGTCGGTTGGTCATGGTGGATGCTTTCTCCCTCCACCTTGTTATGAAATTACTGGCAATTTCTCTAGGGTTTTGATTGCGAAACCTCCAACTGCTCGTTGTATTTTTACTTCGACATAAATTCACGGGCACCATCCTCTCAACTACGAATTCTGGATTCCTCTAAGGATAGGAACTAATGAAGAGAACTGTCCTTGAGAGTTTGTTGTAAAATTTGGGATATTATTTCCTCGGAGTTCCCTCGAATAGTCATGGCTCGGTTATATCATCAGAGATGAACAATTGGTGGCCCGCAACCCCCGAACTTCTCAATATTGGGCATCTTGAATTTTTTTGATAGCCTTGCTTTAGGGTAGGGAGACATATGAGTGTAATCCATGTAGTTCCCGGAGATTAGAACTTGATCAAACTTCTTAGTCAACATCTTAAGGTCCTCCTTAACCTTACACACTACTCCCCTCAAATAGGATCCTTAAATCCAGACAGTAGCATTATACGCAATAAATATCACAACAGAATATTTTAAATTAAACGAATAATTAAACACGATAAATATAAATTACTAACTACCCGCATAAATCCCTATTTTAAAAAGGTACACCAATATGATTTTAAATTCCCAAGTCCCCATGATGTTAATTTAATTAAATTAAGCAAATTTTATTATTTCTTCTCACTTTTTATTATGGTGGTCCTCCCGCCCCGGGTGAAAATCCACCAAAGTGTCACACTTCCCCTTGTCAAATGGCCTCTGATCCATTTAAACTGTCAACCCCGCCCCATGATAAGGTTCCACACACGACACGACATAAATCATCCCCTGAGCCATTTAAACTTTCGGTCCGTGACACATTATGTCTCCACAAATTTTAATACCCGTTTTATCTTAGGCATTAATTCTCATTTTCTCAATTTCACAAATTATAAATTACCCCACCCTTTTAATCGATGTGAGATCCTCAAAATACCCCTTAGTCCCATACCTAAGGGTCCCCAAGTTATTAATACGTCCTACCCTATGTATAAGAGGAATTTCTAACATAAATCTCGACCTAGTCACATGCCTAGGCTAGCGTAACGACGACAAGGTAACAAAAATCAGCCCACCCCCAACATAATGAAGTCGTAATAATCTACCCTCACTAGTACCATACCTAGAAGGAGTAAATCATCAAAAGGCCTATCACTAGTCCCATACCTAGAAGGCATCCTAAAATATAAGGAGAGCAAAAATACCCAACAACCCGTCATCACAAAGGAAATATAATAATCACACAAACAATCATAATAATCACCGTACAAAACTATGCAAGATAATCCAATTCAATTAAATATTAATTTAATTCACATCGTTAAAATACCCAATTAATCCCATTTAATTATTTTAAATTTAATACACTGAGGTTTCATTATTAATACATCAAAATTCTAATTTATTTATCTATACACAAATTATGTGAGTTATATTCCCCCAAATTCATTTATTTCAAAATAATTTTTTTTATCAAATCCGCTCAAAAATCCTACGTACCCAAGGGTTATGAATATTAATCATATTAAAGGATTTCATAAATATATCCCCAAGTTTTATGTGTCCACTTTCTCTAATTAGATTGCTAATTGATTTTAAGAAAAACATGAGATTAAGGTTTAGGCAACACTGAAAACACATAATACTAAAGGAAAATAATATAGTATTCATATCTGAAAATGGTTGGGTAAAAATATGAGTAGAAGGTTGAATTCCTCTTGAGAAAATACCAATTGAATCTTCTAAACTTATTAAAAGTTGGGGCTAGGGGTTAAAGATGAGATAAATCTATTTTGAGAACCTTACTTGAGAAAATTTGAGAGAACAAGGGTTTTTCGAAGTCTGAGCCACGTATCAGTTTAGTATATAAAGGGTTTAAGAGTTAAAACAAGATTAGGACTCTCCCATCCATCCACCTCCCTTGTCGTTCGAATGAGAACACTTGTCGTTCGAACGACATGCGACGTCTTTCGAACGACCCCTTAAATCTTTTAAAAAACTGACTTTAATTATCTGATAAAAATACATTAGCTGAACAAATACGCACCTGCCAGATAAATAATTAATTAAAACCCTTATAACCTTTTTATAAAAGACCCGAATTAATTCCCGATTGAAAATTTTACTAATAAAACCAAGTTAAATTCTTAAAGACCATTAAATCCAAAATTTTATTTTTCTTCAAATTAATTTAAAGCCAATTAATTAAAACACAGGGTTTTACAATAGGGAGCTGGGCTGGCAGTGGCCCATTAGCAGGAGGGATACGTGGAGTGTGTTGGTACTACTTCGGTACCCAAACAGGCTCAAGTGCCAGTGGACCCCTAGCATGGGGAAAGACGATATCGGGTTCCTTTGGAGTTGGGATGCGATTTCCCTGCATCTTGTGAACCTCGATTTGAAGGTTGTCAATCTTGGTGGTAAGATGGGTTATGACCATCATCAAATCAGGCTTTACATTTAGTATTTGATTTGAGTTCTCCATGGATAATAGGTGAAGGTAGATTTCAGACTCAGAGGAAGTTGCGGAAGAACTAACGGAGACTCAGGGCAGTTTGATGGAAGACCGAAGATAATATGAAACCAGACCAAGGGTCTGGTATGCGATCAACCTAAGGAGAAAAAGGATTCGAATTTATTTTTGAAGGGAGGAAGAAGGGGAAACCTTCATTGTTGAAAAAGGAGGAAAATATTTTTGACAAATTTGGAAAGGGAGGGACGAAATATTTTTGCTATTTTTTTGACAAAAGGGGAAAAATGTCTTTTGACATTTATAATAACAGGGAGGGGAATATTTTTTGGATATTTTTTATAAATAGAGGGAAAAATGTTTTTGACACTTTTGATACAGAAGAAAAACTGAGATAATGGTCGCAGCATGATTATTATTATATTTTTGTTTTCACTTGTATTACGTTTACTTAAATGAAAAAAGAAATGCAGGACGAGACTCGAGCCTGGAAAAATGGGGTTTGAAAAATTTGTAAAACAGGGTTTGACTTGTTGCCAAGCTCACGGACAGGGTTTTGTTTTGGAAAAAGAAGAAGTCGAATGAAAATTTGGGCGGCATGCTGACACAGCAGTTCGGCAGAGTTTCGAGTACTAATCGGTAAACTAAATATGAGTGCCCTAGGTTTGATGCCTATATGAGGGTATTCCCTTGTTGGGTTAAGTGGAAAGGTTCCCCCCTTTAGCATGACTTCCACGATATACGTCTTTCTTTTGAGGGCAATCGATACGTGTGGACAAGTCATTTGATAAACCTGAGTGTACATGAATCAGCTCACTATATACCTCATGGGGATAGTACGTGTGAGAGAGAATTCGATATACTTGACATACATGAATGGGTTCCCTGCTATATACCTCTGTTCATGACTTCGGTTAAGCGGTACGATGCGGGGGGAACCGTTCGATATACGTCGAATGTACTTGGCTAATGAAAGGTGAGAGTCATATTGCTTATAGTAAATGCGACCTGCCGGACCAATGCTCATCACAAACTGACCCCTCAATTATGGGACAAATTAGGTAAATAGCTATGCTCTTGGTGATGTAGTGTGTAAAAGAATGCAAGATTTTTTTATTAGTATATTATGGAGAGAGTATTTTAGTTGGCTTGATGAGCATTATTCTAATAAGTGAGAATGTACAAAAAATTAAATCTAGTATGGAGGTTACATTAATCATGAATATGTGATGTGAGTGTGTAGTAGTGAACCTAAGCACGGATTATCTACAAGTGGTGTGTGAATATATACAAATGTAGTTTCTAGTGACACCTAGGCATGGATATTCTACATGGTGCGTGCAACATGTGGATATAGGTGATCGTACGTGTAAGTTGTGTGAGGTGTACATGGAGAATATATATACGTGTGTGAAGTGAAAAGTGAGTGAGATGTGATATAAGCATGAGGTAAATATATACAATAAATAACAGAGGAGAAAAATGGAACATACATCTAGGTGCATACACACACAAGCAGAAAAAATGACAACACCTATGCAAACAGAGTCTAACCCTCTAATAAAATCATCCCCAGTGGAGTCGCCACTGCGTCCATCCTTTGGAGAGAGAGAGAGATATATCATATCTCCATAATTTCTCCTCTTGACGTGGGAACACTCTCTCCCTTGAGGGGTGAGTTGAAGAATAGAGAGGGAATCAATCAAGGTCTCGTGCCTCGATACTTTTTTAAAGGAGGGGTGCTTAGACCGTCGTCGATGTAGGGTAATGTAGAGAGATGGATTAGACAACCTATTTTTCACAAAACAGGCAAAATAACATATTATCGCTTAGAGAGAGCGGCATCAAAGACTAATGGACTCTTACGAAACAAGTAGTTCAGAATTTAGGGGATAAGTTACAAAATGAGAAGGTGTTAGGCACCCATTATTCCCTTTCGGTCTCTCATGGGCTTATGTTTTTATTTTCCTTCATTTCTCCATGAAGTGTGTTTGCGTGTATATATAGATAAAGATCAAAATCGCTCAACTCGTATCATGGAAAGGATAGAGTGAGGTCATCTAAAGGAATGTTCCCAAAATAATAATTAGAAAATGTGATATGTGCGCTTATCGAGCCATTGATCATTATGACAAAATCATAATGTGTATGTCAGATAAGATGCAATTTGTGAATCACAAGGATGATATGTACACGTATAGTATGGACATAAGGATGAATATGTTGAAAAATGAAAATAACAAATTTGTAAAAATGGACTGGAGTCTCAGGCTTTGGATCGAAACGCCTATGTAGCCTATAAAGGCATCAAAGTTCACGTAGTTCTCATGCGGAATAAGGGTGGAATTTATCCCATAGATTCTAACGGGAATTTATTTTAGGGGTGAATGTAAAAAAATAGGTTTACTTTTGAGAAAATGTGGTGATAACTCCTGTCGGAATTTATGGGTGTAACCCTCTTTTTCTTGTTTTGGGTTCTTTTATAGAAAATAACTTGTGTTCAATATAAATAATAAATGATGAGATATTAATGTGTATGATCTAAAGTAAAAAAAATAAACTTAATTGAGAATTTATATAACTAATGCAAAATAGCAAAATTTAAAGAAAGAGAAGAGTATTGGGCCTTCTTTGAAGACTTGAGGATTGATCTTGATTGATGGAGTTTCCTTGCAAGTGAAGGACTTTGAAGAATTTTCTACTAAATTGGAAAAGGATGGGGATGAAAGGTGGAAAGAATTTCCACACAAGGAAGACTTTACTGGTCGCAGAAGAATGTTGTTGAGATCACTGATGCTGATGGATCTAAAGTGTGTCAGAAAGTGATATCATTCCCTCGTATATATAGGGTAGGGGGACTATTGATCAGCATACCCCATAGTCCTGCCAATCGACAAGTAACCCTAGACACACTACCGATAGGTAGGGAAATGGACCTGCCAATCGATAGTCTTGTGCAAATTTTTTTGGAAAAATGGTCGTAGAATCCAATTCGTTAATCCAAATCGCACACGGGGCATACCTTTCGAAAGGTAATTCAGGGACATTTAAGAATCCTTTGGATCTCTCCCGGGTTCAAGAGTTGACTTTGGTTCAAACGGGGCTCAAAAAAGCTCATCGGTCCTTTGGACGGAAGATCGTCTGATGGTAATGGATCGTTCGTCCAAACCGTAACTCCTAATCGTGCACGTAATAGACCATTGGAAAGGTTAAGAGATGTACTTAGACATTCCAAAGATCTTCTCTCAGTTTGGAGATTTGACTTTGGTCAAATAGTTCCCGAAAGTCCCGATTACTTATCGAAGAAAAATGGGTCATTCGTCCGTATCGTATGTTTGATTCGTACACGGGGAGGACCGCTGGAAATGGAATTCAGTGACCTTCAAAGATTCATTCAGTCTTGTTTGATCTGAAGAGTTAACCTTGATCAAATGGAGCCTGGGAGCACCTAGTGACCTCTGGATCAAATTTTTAGGGAAAACGAATCGTTTGTCCAAACAGTATGTTGTTTCATGAATAGGGCGAACCATTGGAAAGGGGATTCAGAGCCCTTCAAAGATCCATTAAGATTTCACTCTGACAATGAAGTTGATAGGGGTCAAATAGGAGCCCGATGGCCTCTTGATTGGTTTTCCTTAATGAAATGGTTCGATCGTTCGAATAGTTATGTCGATTTGCACACGAGGCAGACCATTGGAAAGTGGATTTAGAGTCCTTAAAAGATTCATTGAGCTTTCACTCTGATAATGAAGTTTATTGGAGTCAAACGGGTTCGGGAGCGCCCGATAGACTCTAGATCGGTACTCAGCGTAACTCTCTTCATATTACTCCTTTTCACAGAGTGACTCATGATTATCCTCTAAAATCTTAAAATGTACATTCTTTTTACCTTCCAACACTATATTACCCCTTTTCGTCTACTCTTTGGCTCCTAATGGTACACCTTAATATAATTTTGTTTCTCTCGTCTCATTTTATTTATGCCTCTTTTTACAAATACGTCTACGTTTATTTCAAAAGTTTCCACGTCTACTGCTCGTGAAAGATACTAAAAATCTCAACTAACGAGGGTGACCATACTGCCTATGTCCCGTGCATTTATTCACAAATCAACTAAACATAACAGACTTGTTTTAAATTAAACCTTGTATACTTGGCCTAATCATACAATAAGGTTATAATCAACTTCTCTGCTAATCGCAATTTAATCATCCTCTAAGTTCCCCATCGATCTACTCGTGGTGTAAACTTACTATAATGTTTCTCACATCAACACTATACGACTCTACCAGCCTTAAGTTGTAATATAACTATTAACTCACAGTCATAACTACATATACGCATAGTAGCTAAAGTACCAATACCCATATGCTAAAGGTCAAACATATCCCAACTTTCGACGTTTGCTAAGTTTCATACGTGGGATGTCTCGCAAAGAGAAATCCAAATAAGGACCCCCCCCCCCCCCGATACACTACTACTTAACATGATGGTACTCGAGATCGTAGGCCCTCTACACATAACCTGTACCCCAAATACCCATCTCCTGACATAAAAGTCTACTCCTCCACTCTCGTGTCGCTAATGATGATATATAATGTAGTGATCTTACTATCACTAAGTCGACGACGCTAAATCAATAACGAGTTAAAGTCCTCCGCTCGACAATAAGCTAATCTACCCTGAATCACATCAGTAAATGTACCTACTCACTGGGATCAATTATAACACGATAACATACTTACATAAGTCTACAACACCATAACATATATCCATGCAGCCCCATACCTCTTTCAGGTGATGCCTCGTAAAAATATATCTCAGTCTAGAATAACGAGCACGTAAGTCTTATCACACTATCTACCGCCGCTCTAACTCTCGGTGTCCAGTGACAACACAAGAAAATAATAATATGCTCTCCTCTCATATCACTCAAAAGGAGCCAAAATTGCTACATAATAAAAATCCCCTTAGAGTCCGCACATGCTCCTCCCCGCATGTGACACTAAAAATCCCGATACCCAACGGTAATTGCATTTATAATAAGACTGAATTACCACCAACACACTTAACCAACCCCGACTCACATTTGAATTTTAGTGTTAACTGTAAGGACACAAATTTTCAATTGAGTCCATATATAGTTTTGGCTCAATTCCGGACAAAAACATTTATTCATAGGATAGTATTTAATTGTAATATTCTCAAGCCTATGAAGTGTTTGTTGAAGACGTAGCGGCAAAGAGTATAAAGCTTCATCAAATATGCCGGTTTGGGTGCCTCATTTCTATGTCATCAATCATAGTTCCATGCTCCCAAGGTATGAATGCAATTATATATATATAGGAGCTTGGAACAAAGTTTATTGGTTGTTAGGTTTTATAAAAACTTCGTTTTGTTTTAAGAAAGAATTTATTACAACTTTAAATAAATGTTTATAAAGTTTTCGGGGCTAAAATCGAATTTTCCAAACTTTCTGGTTTGTCGTTTGATAGAGTCGTTCGAACGAGATTGTAGTTCGAACGAAAAATGTCATTCGAACAAACCTGCCAACAAGTTTCCACCAAAGTATACTGGTCTGTCGTTCGAAATGTCGTTCGAACGAGATTGTTCGTTCTAACGAGATTTCCAACGAGATTCTAACGAGTTCAATCTGGAACGTCGTTAGAAGTCTCGTTCGAACGAGATGCCAGGCGAGAACAGTTTTTTGGCAGTTTTGCAGCCACTTCCCCACTTGGTTTTTAACCAACTTTTTCAGACTTTATCAATAGCGGGAGTAACATTTTTCAACTTAACTTTTCCATCCTAGTTTATCTCTTAAAGAGAGTTTGAGAGCAAAAATTGTTTAGGAAAATGTTCATGTTTTGAGTGAGATTTTTAGAGAAAAAATTTCCATCACTCTAGTGTTTACACCCAAATGAGTTTATTCCAAGTTCTTATATACTTATCAATTGCTTGGAGTTTGGCACCGGTTTTCTCTACACCGAATTGAAGAGAAGTTTTGGGTTTTGCTTCCACCACCCACAAAGAAAGAAGAAGTGTTTCTATGTTGATTTACCCACACGGAGAAAGGCTCTATGCTCAGGTGACGGTGACCATATAAAGTCCTATCGGTGGATTCCGAGACCGCGGTGGTGTTCCAAGGTTATTCTCTAGGAAGAGGTTTCTATAAGAAGAATCATCGAGGCTTGAGAGGGATCGAGTCGTGTGTTGTAAGTCTATCTATCTTGTACTTGTAATTCCGTATCTAGTGGATTTGTGGCTAGGGCCATCCGAGGTTGTTTCCCATCTTGGGTTTTTCCTCGTACATCGCGGCGTAGTGTGATTGGTTTATTTTATCTTGCATAATTTATTTAGAACGCATGTGTAGGATAATTCAAGATAAAATTCGATTTAAATTATCACACTTCATTTAATTTGGGACTATATTAAATATTGGGTAAAGTTTATTTAATTCAAGTCATTTGCTAAAATTTGGTTTCGCCTAATTTGCTAATATTGATAAATATGACTTAGGTAAATTCTAGGACTTGGATTAATGAATCGGTTTAAGTGAATATATTATTTGTTTATTTTATTGAACCATCTCCTTACGCTTCCGCATCATCTTCGCGTTTATACAAAAGGAAATTATTTACTTTGATTTTAATTAAGAAAATCACATTCCGGGGTTCCAGCTTTTACAAATTGGTATCAGAGCCAAAGCGATAAATTATTTCGTTAACGATTTTTTAAATAATCTTTGGCTAAAATGGATTTTTCCCCATTTTCAAAATTTCCTATTTTCGATGGTTCAAACTACGCGTATTGGAAAGCGCGTATGAGATGGGCACTAAAATCTATCGATGAAAGAGTTTGGATGTTTGTTGTTAACGGGTGGTTCCCACCAACTTATTTAGTTGAAAATGAACGTGTTATCAAACCCACCGATAGATGGACTGAAAATGAGTTTAAACTTGCTAATTTCAATTCCCGTGGTTTAAATGCCTTATTTAGCGCTGTCACACCGGATGAATTCCGATGCATTATGACGTGTGAAACTGCTAAAGAAGCTTGGGATATTTTACAATTAACTCATGAAGGAACTAGTGTCGTTAAAGCTTCAAAACTCCAAAACCTCACCACTCAATTTGAAACTATCAAAATGAATGAAAAAGAAACTTTTGATGAATTTTATGCTAGACGTTCCGATATTGTTAATTCATCGTTCAACTTGGGAGAGAAAATACCTGACGACCATGTTGTAAAGAAAATTTTAAGGTCCCCACCCGATAGATTTATTCCAAAGGTGACCGTTTTAAATTATTTACCCACTTTAGCCTCTACGAAATTAGAAGAGCTTGTAGGTGATTTACAAACCTACGAACTGGATATGTTTCCCTCTAAAACTGAAAAGAAAATCGAAAAGGGAGTTGCTTTAAAAGCCCGAAAAGAGGTCAAACAAGTAGTAGGGAGCGATAGTGATAGTGACTCGGAAGACATGGCTTTATTTTCTCGCAAATTTAGAAAATTTCTCAAAATTAACAAAGAAAAATTTAAAAATGATTTTAAGAAATTTGAATCTTCTAAGCATGACAAGAACGAGAAGATTTCTAAAGCGGAGAAGATGCCTAAAGCCGAAAAGATCCCTAAACCTAGTAATGAAAATTTAGATAGGGACGAGTCTAATAAGTGTTTTGGTTGTGAAGGTTATGGCCATAGGGCGTTTGAGTGTCCCACTAAACTAAGGAAAGAGGGTAAGCGACCCATTTCATATAATGCGACCCTTAGTGATAGTGATAAGGAAGAGAAGCCCGATTCCCCCACTAAGAAAAAATTTGTGGCTTTTATGGCTAGTCATGTGAGTGATAGTGAGAACTCATCGATTGATGAAACGATAGCACATGCCACTTCCAAGGTCATTATACATGATTCTCTTGTTTTTGATGATAGTGAGAGTGGAGAAGAAAGGGAGAGTGAAAATGAAGAAGAGGTTAATGTGAGTGAACTTCAAAATGCTTTTCAAGAGCTTTATAAAGAATCTATTAAATTAAAAAGAGCAAATTTGAAGTTAGAAGCTAGTTTAAGAGAGAGTGTCAAGGTCGTTGATGAAAATGCTTTAATAGAAGACCTTAGGACACATGAGAGAACTCTTCAAGAGAAGCTAGAATATGTAGAAGGCGAGAGAGATAGCCTTAGGGGTTTAATGGAATCCTTGAAAAAGGAGCTTCTTGCTTTTGAAGAGAAAAATGTTTTACTAGAATCTAACATTTTAGAATTGGAAAATAAATTAAAAGATTCTAGTAATGTCAAATTTGATTTGGAGTGTCGTTCGGAAAAACTAGATAAAATGTTAGGAACGGTCCAAATTAAAAATGGCACTTGTGGTTTAGGCTTCAATACTTGTAATGAATCTTCTCATAAAGCCAAGACCAATGTTTTAGGAGAATCTACTAGGAATGCATTTAAAGATCACTCCTTAGGTAAATCTTTTCGGCATGATTTTGCTTGTACACATTGTGGTCGAAAAGGTCATCTTAGGAAATTTTGTTTTGATCTTAAACGAATTCCTAGAAAATCCCACTGTAAAGTAACCACGGTAGTTAACGTTCCAACACCCCAAGATAGTCATTCTTCATTAATTTGGGTTAGGAAATCCGACTTGGTTGCCTTACAAAATAGGGTTTTTGATTCTCATTTACTATCACATGAAACCCCCCTTGCTAAATTTAAAGGTTGAATGTGTTAGTGTTTTATGCATACCCTAGCTTTTTGTGCTTCATATTATATATCATTGCTAGATGTATGCATGTTTAGTCATTTTCTAGTCATTGCCTTATTTCATATCACATGCTAGAAATTATGACTTGTTTATCTTTTGTATTATATTTCCTTCATTTTGTTTGCATTAAATGAAAAATACAAAAAGATTTTTGTTTATCATTTGAATTTTACCTCTTGGTAACTTAAGCTTAATGAAAAGTTCAAATGATTTTTGTTTATCCTTTTGAGTATATATACTTATTTTTGGTGAAAAATGTTAAAAACTCAAAAAGATTTTATTTTGTGTGTATTTTAGTTTGACACACTTTATGTGGCATATATTTGTGTTTGAATCCCATCATTTACGCTCCCACGTGGCTAGAACTTTTGGTTTAGATTTTCAATTCTTAAAATGTTCTTTACCATGTTTTATATGGAGTAGTTGGATTTTGTATTGTTTAAATGGATTCTATTTTTATATGCCTCTATTCACACATGCACGAGCTCTTTTGAAATCTTAATGTCACATGTTATATTTGAGCTTTTTGAGGTGTTCTCCTACCACCCCTGTCATCTACATATCTATAACCTAGGAGGACTAGTGCATGTCAAAATCCGTTGCATGTGAGATTTGTGTGAAAAATGAAAACATGATAAATATAAATGTGCACGGGGAAGGGCTCCGAAAGGACTAAGTGCTCCTTTGCGATAGTAAGCCACCGTTTATTGGATCTAAAAGAAATACGTGATCCAAAGGCCTACAAACAGAATATTTGGCATTAAAAAGAAAAAAATTGCCAAGGCCTATGTTTGTTTGATATATTCATTCAAAAACAAAAGAATATATATGCTTATTGAGGGAGAATTGGATGGTATATCAACGGTTTGCACAATGTCCGTTTATCCTAGCTGTCTTTAATGTCATGACTCTATTTGGTTTGAAGAATCATCATCATGCTAGGCTTGTATGCATTGTGTATGTTTGTTCATTGAGTTCAACCTTCATATTGTCACATGAGGTTATATTTAAATGTGATAAAGTTTACAATCAAACGAGAACTCCGTGAATGTTTATTAAGTGTTTGGGTCTAAATTTAATTGTTGCTAGTCCACACCCCTACACTTCCGTTTCCATATGACACATTTTTGCCATACGAGTGTGCAAACTTATTGTATTTTGTGTTATATGTGTGTTTATATCTATATATACATGCAAGTACTTATTGGTATATTTATAGTATATATATTTATGATATTTTGTTTTTCCTTTGCCTTGCTTTTGTTGCCCATATGCCTTCATGTCTTATCACTTTAAGCTTCAACATGCTTTTATGTTTATTAGTTCTTTATCCTTTGCCTATTCCTGAACAAAAAGGGGGAGAATGATGATAGGGGGAGAAATGGTATCTAATCATATTATTATCGTATCTTAGCTTGGGAGAGATTTATCTTAGGGGGAGACGTCTTTCTAAGTAGGTCATGTGTTTGATAAAGGGGAGAATTAATTTAGGGGGAGTAATTAATTAAAATTGCATTTAATACCTTGATATTCCCTATGCATTTGATGAGTTTGCTTAAGTGTGCAGGATTTCGTCTAAAGTGGCATTGTTTAAACGGCAAAGCGTTTGATCCTTGGGTTGAGTCAAGTTTGGGTGGGTTATGTTTTGAGTCTAGTGAGCTTGACGGCCCTTTAGGATTTTTGTTTTGGTTTTTGTCCCGGAATAGCCAAAGGGGGAGATTTGTAAGGACACAAATTTCCAATTGAGTCCATATATAGTTTTGGCTCAATTCCGGACAAAAATATTTATTCATAGGATAGTATTTAATTGTAATATTCTCAAGCCTATGAAGTGTTTGTTGAAGACATAGCGGCAAAGAGTATAAAGCTTCATCAAATATGCTGATTTGGGTGCCTCGTTTCTACGTCATCAATCATAGTTCCATGCTCCCAAGGTATGAATGCAATTATATATATATTGGAGCTTGGAACAAAGTTTATTGGGTGTTAGGTTTTATAAAAACTGTGTTTTGTTTTAAGAAAGAATTTATTACAACTTTAAATAAATGTTTATAAAGTTTTCTAGGCTAAAATCGAATTTTCCAAACTTTCTGGTTTGTCGTTCAATAGAGTCGTTCGAACGAGATTGTCGTTCGAACGAAAAATGTTGTTCGAACGAACCTGCCAACGAGTTTCCACCAAAGTATATTGGTCTGTCGTTCGAAATGTCGTTCGAACGAGATTGTTCGTTCTAACGATATTTCCAGCGAGATTCTAATGAGTTCAATCTGGAACGTCGTTAGAAGTCTCGTTCGAACGAGATTTCGTTCGAACGAAATGTCGTTCGAACGAGATGCCAGGCGGGAACAGCTTTTGGCAGTTTTTTGGCAATTTTGCACCCACTTCCCCACTTGGTTTTTAACCAACTTTTTCAAACTTTATCAATAGCGGGAGTAACATTTTCCAACTTAACTTTTCCATCCTAGTTTATCTCTTAAAGAGAGTTTGAGAGCAAAAATTGTTTAGGAAAATGTTCATGTTTTAAGTGAGATTTTTAGAGAAAAAATTTCCATCACTCTAGTGTTTACACCCAAATGAGTTTATTCCAAGTTCTTATATACTTATCAATTGCTTGGAGTTTGTCACCGGTTTTCTCTACACCGAATTGAAGAGAAGTTTTGGGTTTTGCTTCCATCACCCACAAAGAAAGACGAAGTGTTTCTATGTTGATTTACCCACACGGAGAAAGGCTCCATGCTCGGGTGACGGTGACCATATAAAGTCCTATCGGTGGATTCCGAGACCGCGGTGGTGTTCCAAGGTTATTCGCTATGAATAGGTTTCTACAAGAAGAAGCATCGGGGCTTGAGAGGGATCGAGTCGTGTGTTGTAAGTCTATCTGTCTTGTACTTGTAATTCCGTATCTAGTGGATTTGTGGCTAGGGCCGTCCGAAGTTGTTTCTCGTCTTGGGTTTTTCCTCGTACATCGCGGCGTAGTGTGATTGGTTTATTTTATCTTGCATAATTTATTTAGAATGCATGTGTAGGATATTTCAAGATAAAATTCGATTTAAATTATCACACTTCATTTAATTTGGGACTATATTAAATATTGGGTAAAGTTTATTTAATTCAAGTCATTTGCTAAAATTTGGTTTCGCCTAATTTGCTAATATTGATAAATATGACTTAGGAAAATTCTAGGACTTGGATTAATGAATCGGTTTAAGTGAATATATTATTTTTTTTATTTTATTGAACCATCTCCTTACGCTTCCGCATCATCTTCGAGTTTATACAAAAGGAAATTATTTACTTTGATTTTAATTAAGAAAATCACATTCCGGGGTTCCAGCTTTTACATTAACAATTATATATTATGACGCACCCCTATCACCCAACCTAGTCCCATACTCATAAGGATAAAACAAAGATTTTATCTCCATTTTCCCTCTACCTTGCTTGGTTAATGGGTCCCTGAGCATCACTCTTGTGCTGTAACTGACCAAATAAGCGACTTCCATGATTGTATATCCAGGATCTCATCCTGTAATTGCCCTTTTCCTGGCTCTAGTCAATGCTTATTCTTGTGACCCATCTCTCCACAACCGTAATAACTGTCTGTGAAATTCTCTTACTTCTGCACTGGCCTGCTGGCCTTCCCTGCCATTCCCTTAGCCCGGATGGCCCTAAGGAACGGGATGCTGTTGTTGTTGAGGAATCTGTTAGTCTTGCCTAATCTCACCAGTCTTGAGTTGATAACCTTCAAACTTAAATTTCTCAGTCTTATTCCCCTGTCAAAAGTCTCATTCTTGCGGCTGTTTTTGTGCCCCACTGGCACAGTTCTCATCTACCTTCCCAGTCTGACTAGTCACGCGCTCTTTCTACGGATAAGTTCAATACCGGTGGTCCTTAATCTTTACATGTAGGACATCTTTATGTACCATCCCCTTATCTATAGCCCCACTGGCCACGTCGGGGTGTCCTTCTCTTGGAGTTGGTGGTCTTAGATCCGATTGCTTCCCTTGTTGTCCTTTTGGCTCCGCTAGCCCTATGGAACTCGATGCTGGCCTTGACGGCCCTAACTGAATCCACCATCACTTGGTAGGAGTTTAATTAATATGAATCATTCATATGGGTGCTCTCTAATAAGTATTTCTATGCCCAAAGTCCACCTACCAGCTCAAAGACATTAACCTCGGCTTGTATGACGACCTCAGTCTGTATGAGGGCCAATGTAATAAGAGCTCATGATTACCCATCAGCGATGTCATCCTTTACTAGGTCGGTCACAACCGACGTTGCAAGTATCACCATAATAGAACATCAACCGAGGTCTATATGACTGATACGGTCAGCCATCTATCAGGTCGGCCAGAGTCAACATTATAAGTATCATCGCGATTGGGCATCAGTCGAGGTCTGTATGGACATGAGTTATCCATCAGCATCAATACCAACATCGGCCACAGCCGACATTACAAGTTTCACCTAAGATCAGTAAAACCTTAACCGCTCAACATTAAGTGTCAAGACAACATCGGCCCTGGCCGACGTTCTAGATATCTAACCTCGACTGGCATCCCAGCCAAGGTCTTCATATAATCCTCATCTAAGGCAAGGGTTGTAATTCACCAACCTCGTACTCATCCAGGACGAGGTTGGTACCAAGCAAAGACAGTCAAGCATATACATGCACATGTATGACTTGGAACACGTGGACAAATATGTTATAACTGAATCATTCCCTCCACGTGAGGGACTATTAAGTTCATCATTACTTAGTTAAGATCAGTCGGGTGTCATCATTGCACTGGATGGATCTCCATGCACATGCACACTGCATGCCTGGGGGGTACATTACACCCCCAATAACTATATATTGAGGTCATCCTCAACATTATAAAGGATCAAGAATTACAAACCCTAGATAAACTCTGGTGCGTTTACAGTAGAGAGAGAAAGTTGAGTGATTTTATTATTAAGGCCATTACAGCCCCCTTTTGATAGTGATACTTGCACAGTGGACGTAGGCAATTGCCGAACCACTTATATTGGTGTGTTTTTCCTCTTCTCCTCATCACCTTCTACATATCTGTGTTGTTATTTACTGCCATAGTTATGACTATTTGATCTCTACTACCTCTTTATCTAGTGGTGTTGTTTACAGCATCATCATTTTGGCAGCGTCTGTGGTAACGAGAAGATATATCTCTTTATTTCCCAGCTTAACCTCACCGGAGATTCTGGTGGTGAACCAGGCATCACCCTTCGTGTGAAGCTATTTCACCATTGAAAGAGGTCCATTAAGGTATTAAGCTTATCTTCTTCACAAGATCTTTAGTTTTAATATGGCACCGGAGTTACCACCTCCTCCACCATCTGGTGCTAGAGGACCTAGTTCCATCCAGGCACCACCCCAGTCCGAAATGGCTGAGGTGACTGAAGCTTTGAGGACTTTGGCTGCAATACAGCAAGCAATGAAGGAGTAATTTGCACAGCTCAGTCAAAATATAATAAGGCCACCTGCGATCTCACCAGAAATGATTACTCCGATGACAGTTCAACCACATTCGGAAGCCAGGGGACCACCCCAGGCGCCGTGTAAAGACCAACCTACTCCTCAGCAGAGGGGGGACGTTCCTGACCCTAGGCGTTTACGTCTGGGGAGGAAAGGAAAACCTTGCCCAGAGGAGAGATATGATTATCTGAAGGCAGAAGACACCCAAGAATATTGTTAGGAACCATATGAGGTTTCTAACACAGGGTACTTCCTCTGCAGCAAAATCGAGGTTGTGGGGGCAGTAGAGATGGTGATGCCCAGCCCAGAGGATCAGCCTTTGGAAGGCTCGGCCCAGTTAATGACCTAAGGAATAGGTTATCCAGATCTAGAAGTGTAGTAGGCTCACAAACGGAAGATGGGGAACATCGGCCTCATCAGGGTCGACACCAACATGGCCGAGACAGCGATCAAGAGGAGGTAAATAGCCGACACTGTGCAGGGGCTGGGGAACAGTCAGTTCACCCCTTGGAGGTGGCTGGCGATAACCTCGATCAGGATGACGTTGCAAATCCATGGAACGATTCCATTCAACATCTTGAAGAGAAGATAGGGGACCTCATCAAAAGTTGAGACCCACTACAAAGAAGGTTCTCAGAGGGCTCCCCATTTCTGGCAAAGATAGTGAACTTCCCAACCCCTACTAAGTTCAAACCACTTACGGTGTCTCCCAAGTATAATGGTAGTACCAACCATGTGCATCATATTAAGATGTACCAGTCTGCGACAGACATTTATTCGATTCTAGATGAGATGAGGTGTTGGGGCCTTCTCTGGGACTTTGACGGGAGCTGCACACCTTTGGTTTACCTCTCTTCCGAAGAACTCCATTGAGAACTTTAAAGGCTTGGCTAAACGGTTCATTCACAATTTCTATTTTGGGGTAAGACCTCAGAAGAAGACCACTCATCTGATGTACGTCAAACAAGGCAAGAACAAGAGCCTAAGAGACTACATTTCTAGATTTAACAAAGAAAAATTGGAAGTTGAAGATTATGAAGAGAATATAGCTATGAAAACCCTTATCGGAGGACTCCAGAAGGTAAAGTTACTGTAGAATCTTGCTGAAGACCCTCCAAAGTCCATGGCAGAGTTGTTGGCAACCGCAGGAAAGGTCATTAATGCTCAAGAGGCCATCGCCGCAAAGTATGAGGATGAGAACGGAAGTAGCATTGGGAAATTCCAAAAGAAGAAATACGAGAAAAAAAGGTCTACGGATGATAAGTTCGCGCACTATACTCCTCTAACTTTGAGCTGTGAATACATCCTCAACGAAATTAAAAATGACCGATCCCTGAGATGGCCGGATAAACTGAAGGCCCCTCTGTATAAGAGGAACAAGAACTTATGGTGCGAGTTCCACTAATACCACGTCCATGTGATAGATAAGTGCTTCGCCATGAAAGATGAGATTGAGAAGATGTTGAAGTTCAAAAATCTCAGGAAGTATGTCGACGGTAAATCTCTTAAGAGGGTAAGAGATGACCCTAAAAAGAAGAGAAACGACAGATGTCGAGAAGATCCCCCAGCACGAAGAGATGATGACTCAGATGGTGATTATAAGGACGATCCTGACCTCCCGTCGAAAGACGATAATGCCCCCGTGAAGAGGGTTGGTATGATCTACTTTGGTGTTAACACCATATATGGAGGACTAACAGGGGGTGGCTCATAGGTAGCCGATCGCAAAGCTCATGTGGCAAAGGCTAAGTCAGTGACAAAAGTAGAGGTTATGAATCTGGCTTATTCAGAATCTAAGAAGAATAGAAAGAAAGTAGATATGTATACTCTTATTATTGGGTTCTCCCGACTTGATTTCAAAGGTATCTTAGCTCCACACGATGACCCTTTGGTAATTACCACAAGGGTGCATGGATGTGAGGTGAAGAGAATCCTCATCAATGGGGGAAGTTCAGCTGACGTAATGTTTTGGCCATCTTTCAAGAGCCTACACCTCAGCAGAGCTAGGATTGTACCGTATCATCATCCGTTAATTGGATTTAGCGGTGAAAAGGTCCATCCGTTGGGCATGTATGAGATGGACGTTTAAATGGAAGATGAGTGACCTAAAAGGTTGACCCAGAAGAGAAATTTTGTCGTAATGGATGAAAACATCTTCTCGGCCTACAACCTCATCATAGGATGAGTAGCCCTCAAGAAATTTGAGCCAGTGTCGTCGACGGTCCATCAAATGCTAAAATTCCCGACCCCTATGGGGTAGAGGAAGTGCAAGGTGACCAAACCTCGACACGAGAATGCTACTTCAACTCGGCGGAAGAGAGAGAGGCCTATAAGAGGGAGATAACCACATATAACATTGATACGCTTGATCCAAGTGATGAAACAAAATTGAAGAAGGGAGAGGCCGCAGAAGAGGTAGAATCCATCGTCCTCAATGAGGACGAGCCGAAAAAAAATATCCAAATCGGCAAGGCCCTAAGACTCGAGATCAAGGAAGAGTTGGTAAAACTTTTAAAGAAGAGGCAAAGTGTCTTTTCCTGGAGCCATGCAGACATGCCTGGCATTGACCCTGAGATTATGTGCCACAAACTCAATGTGGCAGAAGAAGCTAAGCCAATCAAGAAAAGATGAAGAGTTTACTCCAGGGAAAAGTATGATGTCACCAGGGAAGAGGTCAGAAAGATGGAAGAGGCCAAGTTCATCAGAGAGGCATATATACTGAGTGATTATCTATCGCCATCATCGTGTCGAAGGCTAATGGGAAATGGAGGATGTGCGTAGATTTCACTGATTTGAACAAGTCTTGCCCAAAAGATAGCTTCCCTTTTCCTCGAATTGATCAGATAGTAAATGCCACAGTAGGGCATAAACTTATGGGCTTCATGGATGCGTACTCAGGGTATAACCAGATTTTTATGGACCGAGAAGACTCAGAGAAGACAGCGTTCATAACCGACAAGGGGACCTATTGCTACAAGGTCATGCCCTTCGGCTTGAAGAATGCAGGGGCCACTTATCAACGTCTTGTAAATAAGATGTTTGAGATTCAGATTGGTAAGACCATGGAGGTATATGTGGATGACATGTTGATAAAGAGCTTGAAGGGCGATACTCACGTGGCCGACCTGAAGAGAACTTTTGACAGTATGGACTTATACGGGAAAGCTAAACCCTGCTAAGTATGTCTTCGAAGTAGGAGAAGGAAAGTTTCTTGGATTCATCATCAATAAGAGGGGAATAGAGGCTAACCCCGAGAAGATAAAAGCTCTGCTTGAAATGAAGACACTAAGAACTATAAAAGACATTCAGAGGCTAACTGGAAGAGTTGCTGCACTTAACAGGTTTATCTCTAGAGCTACAGATAAGTGTCTTCCTTTTTTCAAAGTGCTTAGAAAGGCCTTTGAATAGGATGAGGAATGCGACAAGGATTTCAAAGAGCTTAAGTCCTACCTTGGATATTTTTTTCTCCTATCTCGCCCCATCTCGGGGGGAAAGTTATATGTCTATCTAGCAGTCTCAAACTCAGCTATAAGTGAGGCCATAGTATGGAAAGACGATGGAGTTCATAAAGTTGTATACTTTAATAGTAAGGCCCTTCAGGGGTCTGAACAGAACTATCCTCGAATGGAGAAGTTAGCCTATGCCTTGATACACACTTCTAGGAAGATGAAGCCCTATTTCCAAGCCCACTCTATGGTCATCCTCACCGACTCTCCACTAAGACGGGTCCTCCATAAGATCGAGAAGTCGGGCAGATTGATGACCTGGGCCATCGAGTTGGGGGAGTATGATATTGTGTATCAACCCAAGGTAGCCATCAAAGGGCAGGTGCTCACAGACTTTGTTGCTGAGTTTACAAGGGAAGGGGATGAGACTGAGAATAGTCCAGAGATTATAGATGAATCAGATAATAACGTCTTCTAAAATCCGGAAGAGGTTGTTCCCGGTAGAGCTAGAATAGGAGCAGTTGAGAATGAGGAAGATAGATACCTCTTCAAGCAAGGGATCCTGTCAGAGGGGAACTTCTCTTCAATTGAAGATGTCTGGAACCTCTTGGTTGATGGGTCTTCTTGCAAAACTCAAAGCGGTGCAGGACTGATATTGTCATCTCCGGATAGTACTGACGTTGAATATGCACTGAGGTTCAACTTTAAGGCTTCAAACAACGAGTTCGAGTATGAGGCGATGATAGCAGGGCTCTCCTTGGCAAAAGCCCTTACAGTTGGCCGACTCCTACTTTACAGTGACTCGATATTAGTTGTCAACCAAGTACTTGGAGTATATGAGGCCAAGGATGAAAGGATGGCCAAATACTTGAAGAAGGTAAGAACGATGCTAGAAGGCTTCGAAGAGGTAAAGATGAAGAGGGTACCTCGGCAAGACAACAATCGAGCTAATGCGCTAGCCAGATTGGCCTTAGCAACAAGGACGAATATAAGAAGAACGGTACCCATTAAAATCCTTCACCAACCAATCGTTAAAAAAGAAGTTGCCAGAATTTGCCTCAATTTGAATATGGGAGCCTCATGGATGGACCCACTGATCAGATATATCAGACAGGGAGAACTGTCAGAATCAAAGTTAGAAAGGAGAAAGTTGAGGTACAGAGCTATCAAGTTCTCAATAATAGGAGATGTCCTATATAAAAAAGGATTACTACTATGTCTCCTCAGATGTGTCCATCCCATAGAGGTCCCCCACATCCTGCAGGATGTACACAAGGGTTCTTGCTCCAGTCACATAGGAGGAAGACCTTTAGCCAAGAGGATAATTACACAGGGATACTAGTGGCCGACCTTGGCCAAAGATGCTACTACCTACGTGAAAAGGTGTGAAAAGTGCCAGAGATTCTCCACTATCCCACATCAACCTCATCAACCTATGATGTCAATCATTTCCCCTTGGCCATTTACAGTATGGGGGATTAACTTGGTGGGACCATTGCCAAGAGCTGCGAACAATTATCGATTTCTGATAGTAGCAATTGATTACTTCTCCAAGTGGGTTGAGGCTGAGCCTATGATCACTATCACTGATGAGAAGACCTTTCAGTTCATCTGGAAGAACACCATACGCAAATATTGTCTCCCAAACACCCTCATCTCAGATAATGGAACGCAGTTCAAGAATGCTTCCATGGAGAAATACTACAAGAGAGTCGGGATCAAGCAATTCTTCTCTTTTCCTGGCCAACCTCAGGCAAATGGTCAGACTGAAGTCACGAATCGAACAATCCTTGATGGTAATAAGAAGAGGTTGGAATAAGCCAAGGGTAGATGGACAGGAGAGGTTTATGTAGTGTTGTGGGCCTACAGAACAATGACAACGACACCAATGGGGGAAGCCCCATTTATGTTGGCCCATGGCTCAGAAGCCGTCATACCTATAGAAGTAGGACTCCCCACCCACAGAGTTCAAACCTATGACCCTCAGAGGAATGATGAATAAATAAGGCTTGACTTGGACGTAATTGAAGAGAGGAGGTAAGATGCTGAGATCAGACAGGCAGCCTACCTGCAGAGAATAACAAAGTTCTACAATCAAAGGGTGAAATCAAGACCTATAGCTATAGGAGATCTAGTGTTGAAGAAGACGTTGCAGAAGGCAAACAAGCTCCACCCAAACTGACATGGTCCTCACAGAGTGGTTAATGAGGTTGTGACTGGTACTTACCGGCTAGAAAATCTCGAAGGGGAACCTTTTTCAAACCCTTGGAATGCTGACCACTTGAAGAAATATTACATATGATGTTGCAGTTTTCTTTTTAATACATGTATCATTTTGTGAAGAGGATAAAAATGAAAATAGCAGTTTATGTGTCAATAATTGTTTCATTATGCTTAAACATCATTAATTTGGTGAAAATTATGAGGTAAACATCATATTTTGGTGACCTCAGATCTTAAACATCATTAATTTGGTGAAAATTATGAGGTAAGCATTATATTTTGATGACCTCAGACCATAAACATCATTAATTTGGTGAAATTTATGAGGTAAACATCATATTTTCCTCAAACCTTAAACATCATTAATTTGGCAAAAATTATGAGGTAAACATCATATTTTGGTGACCTCAGACCTTAAACATCATTAATTTGGTGAAAAATAATGAGGTAAACATCACATTTTGGTGACCTCAAACCTTAAACATCATTAATTTGGTAAAAAATATGAGATGAAACATCATATTTTGATGACCTCAGACCTTAAACATCATTAATTTGGTGAAAATTATGGGTGAAACATCATATTTTAATGACCTCGGACCTTAAACATCATTAATCTGGTGAAAATTATGAGGTAAACATCATATTTTGATGACCTCGAACCTTAACATCATTAATTTGGTAAAAATTATGAGGTGAAACATCATATTATAATGACGTCAGACCTTAAACATCATTTGTTTGGTGAAAGGTATGAGGTAAAAATTATAATTTGATGACCTCAGACCTTAAACATCATTTGTTTGGTGAAATTTATGAGGTGAAACATCATATTATGACGATCTCAGACCTTAAACATCATTTGTTTGGTGAAAGGTATGAGGTAAACATCATAATTTGATGACCTCAGACCTTAAACATCATTTGATTGGAGAAATTTATGAGATAAACATCATATTATTATGATCTCAGACCTTAAACATCATTTGTTTGGTGAAAAGTATGAGGTAAACATCATAATTTGATGACCTCAGACCTTAAACATCATTTATTTAGTGAAATTTATGAGATAAACATCATATTATGATGACCTCGGACCTTAAACATCATTAATTTGGTAAAAATTATGAGGTGAAACGTCATATTTTGATGACCTCAGACCTTAAACATCATTAATTTGGTGAAAATTATGAGGTAAACATCATATTATGATTACCTCAGATCTTAAACATCATCAATTTGGTGAAAATTATGAGGTGAAACATCATATTATGATGATCTCAGACCTTAAACATCATTTGTTTGGTGAATTGTATGAGGTAAACATCATAATTTAATGACCTCAGACCTTAAACATCATTAATTTGGTGAAAATTATGAGGTGAAACATCATATTATGATGACCTCAGACCTTAAACATCATTTATTTGGTGAAAGGTATTAGGTAAACGTCATAATTTGATGACCTCATACCTTAAACATCATTTGTCTGGTGAAATTTATGAGGTAAACATCATATTTTGATGACCTCAGACCTTAAACATCATTAATTTGGTGAAAATTATGGGTGAAACATCATATTTTAATGACCTCGGACCTTAAACATCATTAATCTGGTGAAAATTATGAGGTAAACATCATATTTTGATGACCTCGAACCTTAACATCATTAATTTGGTAAAAATTATGAGGTGAAACATCATATTATAATGACGTCAGACTTTAAACATCATTCGTTTGGTGAAAGGTATGAGGTAAAAATCATAATCTGATGACCTCATACCTTAAACATCATTTGTTTGGTGAAATTTATGAGGTGAAACATCATATTATGATGATCTCAGACCTTAAACATCATTTGTTTGGTGAAAGGTATGAGGTAAACATCATAATTTGATGACCTCGGATCTTAAACATCATTTGCTTGGTGAAATTTATGAGATAAACATCATATTATTATGATCTCAGACCTTAAACATCATTTGTTTGGTGAAAAGTATGAGGTAAACATCATAATTTGATGACCTCAGACCTTAAACATCATTTATTTAGTGAAATTTATGAGATAAACATCATATTATGATGACCTCGGACCTTAAACATCATTAATTTGGTAAAAATTATGAGGTGAAACGTCATATTTTGATGACCTCGGACCTTAAACATCATTAATTTGGTGAAAATTATGAGGTAAACATCATATTATGATTACCTCAGACCATAAACATCATCAATTTGGTGAAAATTATGAGGTGAAACATCATATTATGATGATCTCAGACCTTAAACATCATTTGTTTGGTGAATTGTATGAGGTAAACATCATAATTTAATGACCTCAGACCTTAAACATCATTAATTTGGTGAAAATTATGAGGTGAAACATCATATTATGATGACCTCAGACCTTAAACATCATTTATTTGGTGAAAGGTATTAGGTAAACGTCATAATTTGATGACCTCATACCTTAAACATCATTTGTTTGGTGAAATTTATGAGGTAAACATCATATTTTGATGACCTTAGACCTTAAATATCATTAATTTGGTGAAAATTATGAGGTGAAACATCATATTTTGATGACCTCAGACCTTTAAGACAACATGCAAGAAAAGGCATTCATCAAAAAAAGCAAAATCCACTGAAGAAGATGATATTACATGAAACATTCAGAGTTGCAAATACAATGTACCAATAAATGCTGTTAGAGTTTACAAAAGTTACAGATGAAAAGAAATAAATTACAACTCAAAGATCCACAAATCAAGATCTAAGTATCTACAGCCACATTAGTCTCCTCTTGGCCGACATTGGTCACCTCCACCGTATCTTCCTGAAGAGTGGCCCCTTTAATTTCAGTAACCTCTAACGGTGAAGTCTCTGAAGGAACAATGCCTTCCTCCTCAACCTCTTGCAAGGCCTGAGAAAAGCGAGGATCGCCAAAGCTCAGACCAACAAAGTCTGAGGCAGTTAAGATCCCCGACTCTTTCTCCTTGGAGGTTGCCCATTTACTAGTGGATTTAATACCTCTTTCAAGATATTCAAAACCAAAGTTGATGAACTGGTCAGAGACCTTATAGTCTTCCAATATCTTCTCTGAGGCATCCTCCAAGGCAGATTTTACTTCAACATCCACTTTCGCCTGAAGGACATTATCTTTAGCCTTCAGGGAAGCTGTATGGTCCTTCTTAAGTTTGGCTATATCCATGTCCCTCTACTTGACCTGATTGTCAGACTCTTGCAACTCTTCCTTTAGACATTCAACCTCTGTATTTAGAGAGGCTTGCACCTTCTGAGTTTCTTTTCCCTTCTCAATAAGGGGAAACTTCCTCAAGGTCCAATTGACGAATTGGCGCATGGATAGAATACCCTGCAATCAAAAGTCAGATATATAAGTATAAGTTTAATTTATATCTAGTCCGATGTTACACTTGAAAGAATAAAAAAAGTCGAAGTTGATACCTGAATTGACCTATGAAGGATAAACTCGGTCAGCAGGGGATATCTAGAGAGCGTAGGAAACACTATTATCCATCGGTTATTACAGAGTTGATGGTATCCATTGCCTTCAGACCATGGCCTATCAGGTTATCGCTGATCTTCAGCTTCTCCAGACAAGCAGCCAGAGCATCATCTATTGAAATAGGGATGGCACGATTTCCCTTTTGGTTCTTACTCGGCCTCTGATCCTCTGAGTTAGTGGGGAGTTTTATTTTCTTAGTATCATCGGCCTTAGACGTACCAACGTTTTGTTTTGGGGGAGGAGGGGATGCATTATGCACTGCCTTCTTCATCAGCTTAACGAGACAGGGGGCAAACATCTCCCATAAATCTTCAGAGATGCCTTCTGGGCGTTCTGCAAAAAGAAGAGTCTGAGTTAGTAAATCAGAGGTATTAAACGTCAGGGGTACAACTTTATGAAAAATAATACTTACGAAGCTCAGTGAGTGGACTTTCCCCCAGGCCAGTCTCAGAGAGGTAATAGGGGGTCATCAGATGTTCGTACTTAACTAGCCAATTGTGCGCCCCCTGATCTTGAAGATCCTTAACCTTTTGTAAGTTATCCTGGCTAAGCCTAGGGTCGGCCTTGGCAGCAAGTGACACCTTCCCCCACCTCAGAGGTGTCCTCAGCTCCAACGATGAAGAGGTGGAACAAGGACCAAATTTCCATGCCCCTAAGATAAACAAATACCATGGTTTCCAGTTATGATTTAAAGTCTCATTAACCAATAGCATCTTCTTGTCTGACTTCTTAGGAAGGAAATGGTAATAGATGGGGTGGTTTTTAACAGAGGATGGGACATAGCATCCAGTGAAAACTCTAATAGGAAGGTTTGAGCGGTGGACTGCCTTCCAAAGGATAATATCCCCAATCATCACCCTCCAAGCGTTGGGGGATAATTATGAAGGGGCCAGGTTGATATGGGAAAGTATGGCTCTAATTATTGGATGGATAGGGAGAAGGAATCCTAACTTAAACATCTGCTCATACACGTAGATCTCCCGATCTCGGCCACCAAAGGCCCTCTCACCTCTCACAGGTCTCCTAAGCTTAATGGAAGTACCTATGGAGTAGAGGTGCGTAAAGGCTAAAAGGTCGAACTCAGTCACAGAACTTTGTATATCGGCTGCCTCCGAGGTGTCAACATCACTCTCATGACCGTTATCTTCATCCCTGGCAATGTCGGCCTAGGCAGGTGTAAGAACACCACCTGGAAACCTCTGAGAAAACTCAGCCCCTGTGGTAGGCGACAAGGGAATGACATCAATGATAGGTGGAAAGGCCACACTTGGCCCTACAACTTCAAAATTAGAAGAAGTTCGTGAGGTGCTAACACCATTATAGGATGAGGCACGACTTTGGACCTCATCTTGATCAGGGACCTGATCTTGCCTAATAGAAAAGTCCATAGCCTCTTGGAATGATTCTACGGACATAGGGTCTGAGGAAGATGACTTAGACTTAAACATGGGAGAAGGGTCAATTGGATCCTCTTCTGGCTCAGTAGGCTCAGATGGCTCAGGGTAAATCACCTTCTGAGGTGGAGGGAAGATAGGTCTGAGGGGGAAGGCCTCAACCCTATGAGCTTCCTCTTGGGCTAGCTCTATCTGCCCAATTTTTGCAAAGGTCTTTTCTCTAAGAGAAGGGAAATCTTCTATAAGCTTGTATAGAGGTCTGCTTATAAGGCAGATGACCCTACACTTGGGACTCTAAACCACAAATAAATAACTAGCCACGACTTGAAATAAAGATCAAACTTGGAATCTGAAAGATTTCAAACCAAGAACAAGTTCACTAGAAAATTCAAAGAGTCATCGAAAAAGCCTTAAACTATCGCCAAAAAACCTAAACTACCACCGAAAAATGCAAGAAATGGAAATATAGGGCTGAAAATGGAAAGACAAGATAAAAATGATACCTGAGGGAGTACGAAATGAAGAATAGGAAGATCACGAATAAGGAAATCCACAAACCCAACAGTGATTGAGCTCTTAAAGAGAGAGAAAATACAGAGAGCATAGGCGGGAAAATGAGAGAAATGAAGAAAGAGAAGGGTTTAAACCCACAAATCAACCTGCACGCATCCCAAGGCCCATCATTGCCTTGGGAGACCAAAAGACAATCAACGTAATTTACACATTGTCAGGCAAGATACCCACTTTAAGAGTTAAAACATGTCATGGAAATATTGGCACATAAGGAAATACAGCCTCGGACATACATACCTCTTAATCACCTATCCACATAGGTAACTAAAGCTAGGGGTGATTTCTATGCCCAAAGTGCAACTGCCAGCTCAGAGACATTAACCTTGGCCTGTATGATGACCGAGGTAACAAGATCTCAGGATTACCCATCAGCGATGTCATCCTTCATCAGGTCAGCCACAGCCGACGTTGCAAGTATCACCATAACTGGGCATCAGTCGATGTCTACATGACTTATGCGGTCAATCATCCATAAGGTTGGAAACAACCGACATTGCAAGTATCACCATGATTGGGCATCAGCCGAGGTCTATATGGATATGGTTTAACCATCAGCATCGACATCAACATCTGCCACAACCGACGTTACAAGTTTCACCTAAGATCAGCAAAGCCTTGCAGGCTAAGCATCTAGTGTCAAGACAATATCGGCCCTGGCCGACATTCCAGATATCTAACCTTGGCTGGCATCCCAACCAAGGTCATCATATAATCCTCAGCTAAGGCAAGGGTCGTACTTCACCAATCTCGTACTCATCCAGGCCGAGGTTGGTACCAAGCTGTAATACTCCGTTATTTTAATGGATTTATTTATGAATAATGTATAAGATTTTAATAATATTATTATTTACTGACCAACATATTGATATTATATTTATTTTTGTTTAAAATCGAATCAAACATTTAAATTTAAATTTAAATTATTTTTGGACATTTTGTAATGGTTTAAATATGTAAATTTGATAATTTTGAATTAGAGGGCAATATAGTAATATAGGTTAGCTTAAGGAACAAGCTAGGGTTTGAGAGAGGGACTATATAAGGAATATTATGGGTGATTATAAGGAAAGAGAGACGAAAAAAAGAGGCCAAAAACGAAATCCAAAGAGGCAAAAACGAGTGGAATGAGGAGAGCCAATTTGGAATGTTTAGATATTCTTTTTGAGTGCATTTGGATGAGATTTGAGAAAAATTCAAAACATATACCTGACTCAATTTTTCGTGTAGAATCCAAATCTGAAGTCGGATTGGGGATTCGAATAATTTTTGGGTCTGAATTTTTTGGATTTTTAAAATTCGACTATTTAGGGTTATCTCGTGTTGGGGATAGAACATGATTTGATTATTTTCGCGAGAAGAACGTGATGGTGCGATCATATTTTGAGGATGCATTTATGTGATTATTCATACAATGATTTTAAGGTATGGGGTTTTGCACAATATGTTCTTAAAATCTCTCAAGAGTTATTCCGTTGATTTCATGTTTAATTGAACTCATATTTGAATTGTTAAATTCTTTAAAATCTGGAGAAATAATTGTTAAATTATTTTGATTCATGCGGCATCATTATATTTTTGTTGAGAACATTATCATGAGATTTTAATATGTCACGGATGATGGGCACCCGCCAAAATACTTGCTTCCTGGGACTATAACTTGATAAAGCATATGCGGATGGGGTGAGGCCTGGTGACCCATTGATGCGTTGTTGAGGAATTTATTGATAAATGCTATTGAGATTTGCATTTGATTTGAATATTCGTACTTGTTTTGTTACGCTTTATTCATCGCTAATATATATTTGTTGAGCATATTTCATGTCGTATTGTGTACTTCTCCACATTTTCTTTTATTTGGCAGGTTAGCGTGGATTTGATCGCTATGGACTAATTGGGATGATTTTTAGCGTGGATTATTTGGGAAGAATTTTTAATACAGTTTGGAAGATTGTTTTTAATTATTTTGATGTATAAAGTGATGATGCCGGAATCAGCACCACCAGATAAGGTGTTTTCAAGCTCAATATAAGAATAACAATGGCAGCACAGCTATATAACGAGGTAAGAGAATGAGATGAGGATAAGAGGAGAGGGCACCGATGTATAAGTGGTTCAGCCAATCTGGCCTACGTCCACTGTGAGTGTGTGTGAGTAATATTACTGAATGAAGGTACTAATGGCCATTGATACAATCTCTCAAGCTTTCTCTCTCTATTGTGTATCTAGACAGAGTTTCAGCTAGGTTTGAATATCTGGATCCCTTTGCAAGGTAGGGGATGACCTCTATATATAGTACCTAGGGGGTGTAATGTACCCCCCATGCATGTAATGAGCATGTGTGTGGTAACCTCACCAATGTGGGAGTGCCATATGTCACTGTCACATATAGAGCATGATGATGCAATATTCTCCCCACGTACGGGGAATAATCTTGTTACAACTGATTTGTGCCAACGTGTCCTTATCAGGATGTCAGCAGGTGCTCGGCTATCGTGTATAGTGTATGACCTCGGCCTTGGTGAGGCCGAGGTTGGTGAGTCTTGATATTTGCTCAGTCCGGGTGTTCCATGGAGGTCTCGGCCTAATCCCAGCTGAGATAATGGACATGGTTGGCCTGATATGAGGTTGAACTGGTGGCTTCCTGCTGGATCGGCCTATGTATGGCCTAGGTTGCCCTTCCAAGCCGTAAACGAGTGTTGTTGATCCTTATGAGGTCCATTGGAGAGGTAATTTTCTCTCTTTAGAAAGATTTGGATTCAAGGCTTTTGGGTGGTGATCTCTCGCGTTTTCTCCTCGACTCCTTACCATTTCCTCCTCAGGTAAGGTTTTCTATACATTTTCCTTTATTTTACCTTCAAGCACCCTTACTTTCATACTTTTCGGCGACCTTCTTAGTTTTCCGGCGTCACTACCATAGTTTCAGGCGAGATTTTCTTGCCAAGTTTAAGCTGTTTGATCTTTAAATTCCTTTGCCTACTAGCCAGTCTTTTTTGTAACTTTTGGAGTTTAGGAAAATCCCCAAGTGTAGTGTCGTCCTTTGATGCTCAAACCTTTATATCAGCTTCTTGAGGAGTTCCCTTCTCTTAGAGAGAAGACTTTAGAAAATATTAGGCAAATAGAGAGAGCTCAGGAGGAAGCTCGTAGGTCAAAAGAGTTTCCCATTAGACCCTTGTTTCCACCACCTCTGAGGGTGATATATCCCGACCCCCTGGAGAACTTCTATCAGACAGGGGTTCCTGCTGATCCCATTCCTATGTCTGAGTCTGAATCTTCTACATCAGACCCCATGTTTGTGGACTCCTTTCAAGAGGCCATGGACTTCACACCTAGGCCTGATCAGGCCGAGGTCTCCAGCCGAGCCTCGTCCCATAATCACTCAAGCACCTCAGGGTCGTCTTCAGAGGTTGAGATCCTTGAGCCTAGTGTGGCCATACCACCACCAATTGATGGCATCCCTATGTCGGTTGTCACCGGTGAAGAGTTTTCTCAGAGGTTCCCGAGTAACCCATCAACATCTGCTCCGGCCGACGTTGAGCTGGATGATGAGGAGGATGAAAGCGATGTCAACGTCTCTGAGGAGGCCGAGATCGAAAGTACTATCACTGAGGTAGACCTTCTCTGCTTTAGATACTTGTATTCTATTAGCCCCTCCATTAAACTTAGGAGACCTCTGAGGGAAGAGATGGCTTATCACGGCCGAGACGGGGAGATCTGCTTGTATGAGCAAATGTTCAAATTGGGTTTCCGTATGCCCATTCACCACATCATCAGATCCATCCTCTCTTACATTAATTTGGCCCCCTCCCAGCTCTCTCCTAATGCATGGAGAATCCTAATAGGGGAAATAGTGTTATGGAAGGTCGTCCACCATTCAGACCTTCCAGTTTAAGTATTTGTGGGTTTTTATGTCCCCTCCTCGGCCAAAAATCATCTGAGCTACTACCATTTTGTAGCTCAGAGGCCTAAGAAGAAGTTGCTTCAGGTGACCCAGACTTCCAACCATAACTGGAAGCCTCGGTACTTCTTTGCCTCAGGGCTATGGGAGTTTGGCCCATGTGTTACCTCATCCCATCTGGAGCAGAGGATGCCCCTGAGGTAGGGTAAGGTCACCATGTTTGCCAGGGACGACCCTGGCCTAAGTCTTCAAAACCTCCAGAAGGTGAAAACCCTTCAAGATCAGGGGCCAATGGTCTGTTTGTCTGGTTTGAACATCTGATGACTCCCCACTTCCTTTCTGGGACAGGTCTGGGTGGGAGTCCCCTTGCCGAGTTTGGTAAGCATTTTTTTTGCAAGTTTAACCTCTGAGTTTATTCATATCTGTTAATATAACTCAGGTCTATTAATTTCTTATTTTTGTAGAGCGACCAAGGGATATTCCTGACGAGTTGTGGGATATGGCTGCGCCGATCTTGACACGTCTTGCCAAGAGAGCAGGGCTTAATGCTCCTCCCCCAGCTCCCTCGGCCTCTAAGCCCCCGGCCAAAAAGAAGAGGGCTCCTGAAGATCACGCCCCTGAGGATCAGAGGCCAAAGAAGAAGACCACTGAAGCTGCTATTCCTATCTCTGCGGCCGACATCCTGACGGCTCATCTGGATCAACTGAAGTTAACTGATAGTGTGGTCGGCCAGAGCATGCAGGCCGTGGATGCCATCGGTTCTGTAATGACCGAGGCTGACAAGCGCTTCTACAGGGCTATGGACACTCCTCTACTGATTGAGTTCGGCCTTCACAGAGCCGTTCAGGTATGATTTGGTCCTTTGATACAAATTCTTCCAAGTGTAACATCTGATTCTTCTTCAACTTACTCATGATAACTAAATGTGTAGGGCTTGACCGCTATGCACCATCTATCAAACTAGACTCTGAGGAAGTTGCCTCTCATCCAAAAGGGGCAAGAGGCCGAGAAAGTCCAGGGTGCTCTGAATGCAGAGATAGAGCGCCTCAAGTCCGAGCTGAAGGGCTCTGAGGAAAAGGTGAAGGGGCTGGAGAAGGACATCTCTCAGCTCGGCAAGGACCATGATGCTGCACTGAAGGCTAAAGACGACGTTCTTCAGCAAAAGGTCAACGCGGCTGTCAGGGCGTCTATTAAGGACGCCTCTGAGAAGATCATTGCTGATTATAAATCCTCTGATGAGTTCATGGGGTTTGGCTTTGAATACCTTGAAAGAGGTATTAAAGCCACTACTAAATGGGCTGACATCAGAGAGAGAGAGGCCGACACTCTGAAGGCCTCTGACTTCGTCGATCTCGGCTTTGCTGATCCATAATTTGCCCAAGCTCTTCAAGAGGTTGAGGAAGAGGCTGCTGCTCCTGCTCCTGCCAAGACTGATACTCTGGAGGTCATCGAGGTTGGAGGGGAAGACCCTTGTGATGATGCAGCCGAGGTATCTAACCAAGCCGAGGGTGTCAACGTTCCCCCCTCAGACTCTTAGGATATTTTTTATTTATGTTTGTAATTTCTGTATTGTGGAACTTATGTCTGTAATAATTGAACATCAATTTTCTGAATATATATATATATATATATATATATATATATATATATCAACCTCTGATGAGGATCCTCTTCACTTTCTTTTCATTGAATTCCATGTGATGCTTTTCATTCTTAGTTCCATTGCTATGGTGATTGCTAGAAATAAATTTGTTATCCTCATAATAAATCTCACCAAATTAATGATGTTAAAGGTCTGAGGTCATCTCATTAAGGTGTCTGAGCTCAGACCTCGTCACCACTGAATGGTGTTATGAAGGTTTGAGGTCATCACCTAAGATGTTAGCCTCATAATAAATCTCACCAAATTAATGATGTTAAGGGTCTGAGGTCATCTCATTATGGTGTCTGAGCTCAGACCTCGTCACCACTGAATGGTGTTATGAAGGTCTGAGGTCATCACCTAAGATGTTAGCCTCATAATAAATTTCACCAAATTAATGATGTTAAGGGTCTGAGGTCATCTCATTATGGTGTCTGAGCTCAGACCTCGTCACCACTGAATGGTGTTATGAAGGTCTGAGGTCATCACCTAAGATGTTAGCCTAATAATAAATCTCACCAAATTAATGATGTTAAGGGTCTGAGGTCATCTCATTATGGTGTCTGAGCTCAGACCTCGTCACCACTGAATGGTGTTATGAAGGTCTGAGGTCATCACCTAAGATGTTAGCCTCATAATAAATCTCACCAAATTAATGATGTTAAGGGTCTGAGGTCATCTCATTATGGTGGCTGATCTCAGACCTCGTCACCACTGAATGGTGTTATGAAGGTCCGAGGTCATCACCTAAGATGTTAGCCTCATAATATATCTCTGATGCAAGAATGAAGCAAGCACTGTCATGGAAACTGATCTTTATTAATAACCTCTTCTCAATAAGATAGCACATTTACATAAAATTCTATGCAATATCATATGTAATATCTCTTTAGATGGTTAGCATTCCATGGGTTAGTGAAAGGTTCTCCTTCTAGGTTTTCTAGCCTGTAAGTGCCAGGTACAACCTCTTCTGTTACTTTGTAGGGACCATGCCAGTTTGGGTGTAGCTTATTTTCTTTCTGTAGGGTCTTCTTTAGCACTAGGTCTCCCATTGCAATGGGTCTTGACTTTACCCTCTGGTCGTAGAATTTCGCTGCCCGCTGCTGGTAGACTGCTTTTCTGACCTCTGCGTCTTCTCTTCTTTCTTCGATAAGATCCAGGTCTAGCCTCCTCTCTTCCCCATTGTTGTCAGGGTCGTAGGTCTGAATCCGATGAGTTGGGAGTCCTACTTCCGTTGGTATGACGACCTCTAAGCCATGTGCCAGCATGAATGGGGTTTCTCCTGTTGGTGTCCTTGCCGTGGCTCTGTAGGCCCATAACACAGCGTAGATTTCTTCTATCCATCTCCCCTTCGCATCTTCTAACCTCTTCTTAATTCTGTCCAAGATAATTCTGTTTGTGACCTCGGTCTGACCATTTGCCTGAGGTAGACCAGGAGATGACAAGAACTGTTTAATCCCCACTCTTAGGCAATACTTTTTTAAGGAGTTATTGAACTGGGTCCCATTATTCGAGATGAGAGTGTTTGGGAGGCCATATCTGCATATGATGTTCTTCTAAATGAACTGGAAGGTCTTCTGCTCTGTGATTGTTATCATTGGTTCTGCCTCCACCCACTTCGAAAAGTAGTCAATGGCAACTATCAAGAATCTATAGTTGTTGACAGCTCTTGGCAAAGGTCCTACCAAGTCAATTCCCGCAAATGGCCACGGAGAAGAGATTGACGTCATAGGCTGATGGGGTTGATGAGGGATTGTGGCGAACCTTTGACATTTATCGCACCTCTTCACATAGTCTGCAGCATCCTTAGACAAGGTAGGCCACCAGTATCCCTGAGTGATGATCCTCTTGGCTAAGGTCCTTCCCCCTATGTGGCTAGAGCAGGAACCCTCATGAATCTCCTGTAAGACCCGGGGAACTTCCATGGGATGCACACATCTGAGGAGAGGCAATATAAACCCCTTCTTATACAAGACGTCTCCTACCATTGAGAACTTGGCAGCCCTGTATCTCAACTTTCTCCTTTCTAGCTTGGACTCGGGTAGCTCTCCCTCTCTGAGATATCGGACGAGTGGGTCGATCCATGAGCCTCCTAGGTTCACATTGTGACAAGGGTTACATACCTCTTCTTCCTCGATGGTTGCCTTCCCTAAGATCTCGATTGGAATGGTCCTTCCCATATCTGTCTTCACTGTCGAGGCCAGCCTTGCCAATGCATCAGCATGATTGTTGCTTAGTCGAGGCACTCTCTTCAGTTTTTCTTCTTCAAAATATTCTAACAACCTTCTTACCCTCCTTAAGTATTTGGCCATCCTTTCGTCTTTGGTCTCGTATATCCCCAGTACTTGATTGACAACCAACCTTGAGTCGCTATGGATTAGGAGTCGCTTTACTCGAAGAGTTGCTGCCAATGAGAGACCTGCTATCATGGCCTCATACTCGGACTCGTTATTTGAGGCCTGGAAGTTGAATCTCAAGGCGTATTCAATGTTGGCACCATCTGGAGCCGAGAGTATTAGCCCCGCACCGCTTCCACTATCACAGGAAGAGCCATCAACAAAGAGGCTCCATACGTCCGTATCTGATGAGAAGACCCCTTCTCTCATAACCCCTTTTTCGAAGAGGTATCGATCCTCTTCATTCTCTTCTATTCTGCTCTGGGTTTTTCCTGAGATGACCTCTTCCCGATCTCGAAAGATGATTGGTGCCGTCTCTTCCAAATTTTGGAAGACACTACAGTTCGTCTCTTCGTCGTCATCTAAGCCTTTCTCTATCTCGGCCTCTTCAAAACTCCTATCGGCCTCTTCCCAGGTGAATTCTGCGATAAAGTCTACAAGGGACTGCCCCTTGATGGCTATCCTAGGCTGGTAGGTAAGATCATATTCTCCTAGTTCGATGGCCCAGTTCATCAATCTTCCGAACTTCTCAGGTTTGTGCAGAACCTGCCTTAGTGGGGAGTCAGTGAGGACTACCATGGAGTGAGCTTGGAAGTAAGGCTTCATTTTTCTTGAGGCATGTATTAGGGCATAAGCCAACTTCTCCATTCGGGGATAATTTTGTTCAGACCCTTGAAGGGCCTTAATGTTGAAGTACACAGGCCTTTGGATCCCATCCTCTTCCCGTATGATGGATGCGCTGATGGATGATTCAGAGACTTCCAGATACAAAAACAACCTTTCCCCCGTGATGGGCCGAGACAGCAATACGGGAGACCCTAAGTAGGACTTGAGCTGGTTGAAGGCTTTTTCACACTCTTCGTCCCATTGGAAGGCCTTTCTTAGAACTTTAAAGAATGGAAGACACTTATCTGTTGCCCTAGAAACAAACCTGTTAAGGGAAGCTACTCTTCCCGTGAGTCTTTGGACATCCTTAATACTCCTAGGAGTCTTCATGTCGAGTAATGCCTTAATTTTCTCAGGGTTCGCTTCAATTACCCTCTGGTTAACGATGAACCCCAGGAACTTCCCAGCTCCTACTCCGAAGACACACTTTGCTGGGTTGAGTTTCATTCTGTACGAGTCCATGACATCGAAGGTCTTTTCAAGGTCCGCTATGTGGGTGCAAGCTTTCAGGCTCTTCGTTAGCATATCGTCTACATATACCTCCATGGTCTTACCTATTTTCTCTTTGAACATCTTATTGACAAGACGTTGATACGTTGCCCCTGCATTTTTCAGATCGAAGGGCATCACTTTGTAGCAGTACGTCCCTTTGTCAGTAATGAAGGCTGTCTTCTCAGAGTCTTTAGCGTCCATGAAGATTTGGTTATAGCCTGAATAAGCGTCCATGAAGCTCATGAGCTCGTGCCCCACCGTCGCATCCACCATCTGGTCTATCCGAGGTAAGGGATAGCAGTCTTTTGGGCAAGACTTGTTCAGGTCAGTGAAGTCCACACACATTCGCCACTTCCCATTGGCCTTAGGCACGATGACTGCATTTGAGAGCCACTCCGGATAGGTAACCTCTCTTATAAACTCGCCCTCTTCTAACTTTTTGACCTCTTCTCGGATGACGTCGTACTTCTCCCTGGAGTAGACTCTTCATCTCTGCTTGATCAGCTTGGCATCTTTGTCCACGTTGAGCTTGTGGCTCATGACCCCAGGGTCGATGCCAGGCATGTCTGCGTGGCTCCATGCGAAGACACTCTGTTTCCTCCTGAGGAAGTTTATCAGCTCTTCCTTGATTCCTGTCTCTAGGGCCTTGCTGACCTGGACGGTTTTTTCCGGCTCGTCCTCATTGAGGACGATGGATTCTACCTCTTTCGTGGCCTCTCCCTTTTTCAACTTTGTTTCATCTCTTGGGTCAAGAGTGTCGATGCTATAAGTAGTGGTTGCCCTCTTATGGGCTTCCCTCTCTTCGGCTGAGTTGAAGTAACACTCAGTCTCCGTGGTCTGGTCCCCTTGCACTTCCCCTACTCCATAAGGAGTCGGGAATTTTAGCATCTGATGGACCGTCGACGGCACATCTTCAAACTCTTTAAGGTCCACCCTTCCTATGATGAGGTTGTAGACCAAGAAGACGTTCTCGTCCATAACGAAAAAGTTTTTCTTCTTGGTCAGCCTCTTAGGCCATTCATCTCCCATCCGTACATACATCTCATACATGCCCAAGGGGTGGAACTTTTCTCCACTGAAGCCTATCAATGGGTGATGATAGGGCACCAGCCTTGCCCTTCTAAGACCCAGGCTCTTGAAGCAAGGCCAGAATATCACATCTGCTGAGCTCCCCCCATCCATGAGGATCCTCCGTACCTCACACCCATGCACCCTTGTTGTTATGACCAGTGGGTCATCATGGGGGGCTAAGATACCCTTGAAGTCGAGTCTAGAGAACCCTACTATGAGGGTGTCCATGTCTACCTTCTTCCTCTTCTGCACTGTATCGGAAGATGTAAGATTCACAACTTTAAGCTTGGCCACTGACCTGGCCTCTGCTACATGAGCCTTCCTGTCAGCTACTTCAGAGCCACCTCCTGCAAATCCTCCACATATGGTGCTAACACCAAAGGATATCGTACCGACCCTCTTCACCGGGGCATTATCATCTTTTGGCGGAAGATCTGGGTCGTCTTCGTCATCTCCTTCTGAATCATCGTCTCTTCTGGCCGGGACATTCCCCCGGCATCTGTCATCTCTTCTTTTCTTAGGGTCATCTCTTCCACCCTTTGGATCCTTACCTTCCACATACTTCCTCAGCTTTCCAGACTTTAGCATCTTCTCAATCTCATCTTTTAAAGCGAAGCATCTATCCGTAACATGGCCATGATCCTGATGGAACTCGCGCCATAGGTTTTTGTTCCTCTTATGTGGTGGGGCCTTCAGTTTCTCTGGCCATCTCAGAGTCCGGTCAGTCTTAATTTCATTGAGGATGTGCTCACAGCTCACAGTCAGGGGAGTGTAATGAGCGAACTTGTCATCACCTGACCTCTTCTTCCCCTCTTTCTTTCTTTGGGACCTCCCAGTGCCACCGCAGTTCTCCTCCTCATACTTGGCGGCCATTGCTTCTTCCGCATTCATTACTTTTCCTGCGGTTGCCAGCAGCTCCGCCATAGACCTAGGGGGTCTTCCGCCAGTTTCCGCAATAGCTTCCCCTTCTGGAGGCCTCCTATAAGGGCGGTCATGGCTATGCTCTCTTCATAATCTTCTACCTCCAATTTCTCTTTGTTGAATCTTGCTATGTAGTCTCTTAGGCTCTCACCCTTGGCCTGCTTGACATACAGCAGGTGGGTAGTCTTATTTTGAGGTCTTACCCCGAAGCAGAAGTTGTGGATGAACTGCTCAGCCAAGCCTTTGAAATTCTCAATTGAGTTCTTCGGAAGGGAGGTGAACCAACTATGCGCTGCTCCTGTCAAGGTCCCCAAGAAGGCCCTACATTTCATCTCATCGGGTATCGAGTAAATGTATGCTGCTGATTGGTACATCTCGATATGATGTACAGGGTTAGTGCTGCCATCATACTTAGGAGACACTGTAGGAGGCTTGAACTTAGCTGGGGTTGGAAACCCCACTATCCTAGCCACAAATGGGGAGCCCTCTGAGTAACCCATTTGTAATGGGTCCCTGCTTTTAATGATGTATCCTATCTTTTCCTCAAGGCATTTAATAGAATCATTCCAGGATCTTCTGTCATCAACTTGGCCGAGGTTATCCCCTGCCACCTCCCTGCGATGGACAGAGGGTTCTCCTGCCACGACACGTTGACTGTTGACCTCTTCCTGTTCCCTGCCTCTTCTTTCACAGGGTTGACCTTGGTCTGGTCGACCCTGCCTGTCCCCTCTCTGAGAGCCTGCTGCGCTCTTTGACCTCAACAACCTCTGTCTTAGGTCATTCACCGGGCCCAGTCTCTAGAAGGCCAACCCTCTGCTCAACCTATCGAAGGCCGACCCTCTTTGTTGGGCCTCTTCACCTCTTCGGCCGACACATCCTTGACTTTGCCTAAGAGGCCGTACAGTGTTATTTAACACCTCATACTGCTCCCAGCAGTCTTCTGGGGCTTCTTCAGCTTCTAGGTCATCATACCTGTCCTCTGGGTAAGGGTTTCCCTGCCTCCCCAGGCGCAAGCGCCTAGGGTTAGCAACGTCCCTTCTCCACTGGGGTGCAGGGTGGTCCTTCATCGGCGCCTGGGGTGGTCCCCTGGCGTCAGGATGAGGCTGAACTGCCGCCGGAGTGATCATGTCCGGTGAGGCTCCAGGTGGCCTCATCATAGTTTGACTGAGCTGAGAAAATTGCTCCTGCATGGCTTGTTGTGTTGCAGCTAAAGATCTCAAGGCTGCTGCTACCTCTGCCATTTCGGACTGGGGGGTGCCTGACTGGAACTAGGCCCTCCAACCCCGGACGACGGAAGAGGCGGTGGTAAATCTGGTGCCATATGTTAACACTATAGAGCTTGATTAGCAGGTGAGCTTGGTACCTCACAGGACCTCTTTCAATGGTGAAACAGCTCCGTGCTAGGGGGAGGCCTGGTTCACCACTAGAGTCTCTGGTGAGGTTAAGCAGAAAAAGAGGAAGAGATAGCTTCTCGTTCCCACAGACGGCACCAAAATGATGATGCCGGAATCAGCATCACCAGATAAGGTGTTTTCAAGCTCAATATAAGAATAACAATGGTAGCACAGCTATATAACGAGATAAGAGAATGAGATGAGGATAAGAGGAGAGGGCACCGATGTATAAGTGGTTCAGCCAATCTGGCCTACGTCCACTATGAGTGTGTGTGAGTAATATTACTGAATGAAGGCACTAATGGCCATGGATACAATCTCTCAAGATTTCTCTCTCTACTGTGTATCTAGACAGATTTTCAGCTAGGGTTGAATATCTGGATCCCTTTGCAAGGTAGGGGATGACCTCTATATATAGTACCTAGGGGGTGTAATGTACCCCCCATGCATGTAATGAGCATGTGTGTGGTAACCTCACCAATGTGGGAGTGCCATCTGTCACTGTCACTTATAGAGCATGATGATGCAATATTCTCCCCACGCGCGGGGAATAATCTTGTTACAACTGATTTGTGCTAACGTGTCCTTATCAGGATGTCCACAGGTGCTCGGCTATCGTGTCTAGTGTATGACCTCGGCCTTGGTGAGGCCGAGGTTGGTGAGTCTTGATATTTGCTCAGTCCGGGTGTTCCATGGAGGTCTCGACCTAATCCCAGCCGAGACAATGGACAGGGTCGGCCTGATATGAGGTTGAACTGGTCGCTTCCTGCTGGCTCGGCCTATGTATGGCCGAGGTTGCCCTTCCAAGCCGTATACGAGTGTTGTTGATCCTTATGAGGTCCCTTGGAGAGTCTCATGGTAGTGTCGGCCAGGGCCGACCTTGGTCTGGCCGAGGGGTGATATCGCATGTCTAAGACATGCCCAATGTCGGCCATAATATCGGCCGAGGTTGGTGTCTCTAGGCCGAGGTTGGTGTCTCTTGGCTGAGGTTACACTTGGGGCATATCATAGAGCATTGGAGATTTACTTTAGTTGTATTTATTTGGAGAGAATATATGTTGTATTAATTTGAAAAGATGCGATTAGTGTTTCGTTTATATTGTGGGTTTTATTAGATGCTATATACCTTGTTACTTATGGATTTGAACAGTTTTATCGATACTGGAGCTCCACTCCGCTCTCCCCGAGCGGGCGGGGTGTTACACAAGCAAAGACAGCCTAGCATCTACGCGCAGATGTATGGCTTGGAACACGTGGACAAATCTGTTATAACTGAATCTTTCCCTCCATGTGAGGGAATATTGAGGTCATCATTACTTAGTTGAGATCATCCAGGTGTCATCCTTGCACTAGCTGGATCTCCATGCACATTGCATGCCTAGGGGGTACATTACACCCCCAAGCACTGTATATTGAGCTTATCCTCAACATTGTAAAGGATCGATAATTACAAACCCTTGCTAAACTCTGGTGTGTTTACAGTAGAGAGGGAAAGTGGAGTGATTGTATTGTTAAGGCCATTAGAGCCCCCTTTTGATAGTGATACTTACACTCACTTGCACAGTGGACGTAGGCAATTGTCGAACCACTTATATTGGTGTGTTTCTCCTCTTCTCCTCATCACCATCTACACTATGTTGTTATTTGTTGTCATATTTATGACTGTTTGAGCTCTACTACCTCTTTATCTGGTGGTTTTGTTTACAAAATCATCAAGTATCCTTCCCCTTGTGGAGCCTTGCTAGCGCTGTTAAATACAGTCTTTCTTTTCGGTTAGATTGTCTAATTCTCTTACTCACTTCTCATGGAAGCGTCGATCTAAACTCATAGACATCAGTTTCCTAGCCGAATTTTCGCATCCATGCTTGTATATTTATCCCCGAGTCCATTATCAGTTTACGAACCCTTTTTATTCTCCGTATCCTCTTCGTCGAGCATGAAGTTCATTAAATAAGTCAAATTATCTCTCATGATCGGCCTTTATCTGGTACACTTATGATAAGTTCTGAAACTTCGTTCGCATCTCTATCTGAACAGAGGATAGAAGATCTTAAGGTCAAATCGTACCCAAAATTCTTCAATTCATTCCATTTCTACTTCCCTATATGTGGTGACTGACTCCTATAATCACAATGTTGCTCGTATGAGAAAAACTTTTGCCCCAAAATTTAATCTCTAGTGTCATAACACTCCCCCCATATGTGAACCCAATTGGATGTCTTCTTCCCATTAGTAAATTACTCTTTTGTCCTTTCCTCGAACTCTCGTTGATAGCTCTTCTAAAAAAGAAACTTCTTCGACTCTCACCCTTTATCAACTACATAGGGTGAGTCTGGATTTGTGCCACTGTCTTCTACAATAGTTCTTGGAGAAAATACTATCGAGTGGTTATCCCAACGTCAATTTCCTGTATTAGTATCAAAGTGAATTTTACCATGGTTGTCGTTCCTCCTCCTCCTGTAGTCCTTCTAACGATCCTCGTTAGTCGTCCAATCTTGTTCGGTATACGAAATGCCTAACCGACTCGTATATGAATCACATAAACTATTCTTAATAGCGGGAGAACGTAAGTCGCATGCATAGAGGAATACAACAATCCTACAATAAAGCTCTATATCAAAGAACGCTACGCTGAAACATAATAAACCGCATAGATCCTAAAGACTCTATAACTTGATGCTCTGATACCATCTGTGACACCCCACCTATTCTAATCATGGGTGATCAGTCCATTATTAAATTAAACATGAATTATTTATGGTTTCATTCTCAGCATCACTGTCAAAAACTTTTTAATATTTACTAACCACCTAGTATTTGAAAAGGTGGTCTCAAAATTTTGTCTTCCTATTTAATGTGCAACCAAATAACTTAGTAATATTACATTCAACATTCAATAATCGAGCACACAATGAATATAGTGACATAATAATAAAAGTGTGTCTAGAATACACAATCCATTCTGAAATAATAATACAGTTATCCATAATAAAAACTAGCTCAACAGTCTAATAAATAAAATAAAAGTTCACTATCTCTGAATAAAGTCTGAATAGAAGTGGGCAACATGACCGACTGAAATAAGTAACTCATAAGGAAGAAATGATGAATACGGAGGCGTCTAATATCGAGGTCCTGCAACTTCCACAACTGTTGCAACACGTCAAATGATGGGATCTGCTAAGCCTGGTGTCCCTGTGGCTGACACCTAAAATGTTTTACAAAAAAAATATAGATTTGGAGAAAATTGGTCATTGCCCAAGAAAACATATAAACAATTTAGCAAGTATTTAAAATTGCAAAACTTGCAGATATTATATACATTTTAGGTTTACGTGCCCCTAACTTGAGATACTCACCTCTCATCTAATGTGCACACCTAACATATATTTCTAGCCTCTCTTAGTGATGCTACCCCGCCTAACTAGTCCATCCCAAGTATATTTCTACCCAAATTAACTCGTTGTGCTCACCAATATCGCCCATATACTATTATAGCACCCCCTAGGCTGAGCTGCAGTGCATACATACTCTGCTATCAAGTCCTGATACATCACATACTCAATAAAGGATTATTGGGTCAGTATCTCTCTCGAACCATAATTAAAAATCTCACATATTGGAGGCGAACATAGTTATAGGCCTTTATATTACACACCCAAATGACCATTCACCCCATCATTCACAAAAATAGTGATCCAACCAAAGTTTTATGTTCAGAGGTACAAGTCTAAAATCCCCCCAATGGGCTCGTCAAGATAAGGTTGTCCCTATTTCAAAACCTCCCCCGATAGCAAGCAGTGTAGGTATGTCATACACATAAGAAATCATACAATAGGTATACACATAAGCTATATATTTTTATCATCGTTACAGGTATACTCACGACCTATATTATATATCCCATACATAGTATATATACCTCCCGAATATCCTATGTATTATTAAACATCAATTATACTTCTCTTCGTACATTCCCGAGTATCCCTCACTACTCGAAGTGTGCTAATTATTCTTTAACATGTATCAATTGATAACTCACTCATATCCTACTGGTCTAAGTCATAGGTTCGCTCACCTTCACCACGACTCAATCGCATTCCCTGAATTTACTTACATTACAATTCACACCAATTAATCTTATACTTAATTCATTTCACTTATGACTAAGTCCCAATACTGTCAATAGCCTGTTATTCATCAACATATCTCTCACGATGTTTTAAAGGTATCCCAAGAGTCCTCCCATTCATCGATTTCAAGTTTAGGGCTAAAATATGCAAATTTCCAAAATCTAGGAAAACCGAATTGATTTGCCTAATGGCCGAATCGATTCGCCCTTGGGTCGAATCGATTCAAAAAGCTATAGGTCTTCTTCTTTAATTTCGCAGTTACATTTTTCTTCATTTTTCTTACCCAAAACCTCACGATTCCTTATCAAATTAACAACCAAAATTCCCAACCGTTTAATATACACATAGATGATTTCCAACGTAAAATTATCATCAAAACATCACGAATTCTTCCCAAGAACTAATTATTTCATAATTATCAAGGAAACCCTAGTTTTATGTTCTTCCATGTTCATACACCAATAAATCCAGATTTATTGCATTGTTCTACTCCCTTATAGTCTGATTTCATTTTCTAAATGTATAAGAATTCAGTCTACATACAAGACATACCCAAGAACATATTTTACATTCTCCAAATCAAGCTAAGACATGTGATATTCATATATAAATCATCCTACTCTAACATGGATGTTATATCCTTCTTAAATTAAGCAAGATAAATACTTGCCTCTATTAGTAGGTCTGATCCTCTGTAGAAGAATGATATGGGTGTGATCTTCTCCTCCCGATCTCTACAACGATGGTGGTTTTGGTGCAAGAAGGTGTGGAATGGCCTTCGGACTTCCTCTCTTCCTCCTCCTATTGCCTCTATGTAACTTGGTAACTTCTAACCCTAGAAGACTTAACTTAGCAGATGATAAATATCTCTGAAATTCGTAGGTCTTCATTCCTCAAAGATACAAATGACCAAAATACCCTCACGGGGTGTCAGTTTGGCCTAAAATTGCCCTGGGCCCCAAACTAAACCACCGAGTAAACTTATCTGACTATTTTGACCATTCCGGACACATTGTCACACTCGAAATAACCATTTGGATGATCCATTTATAATTTACCTTTTATATCAAAATGTTAAGTTCTGACACAACTAACATGCCAGTCCTGACTAAATTTACTATAACTGTCATATTTCTCACTCGCAAAATTATAATACATTCATAATTACATATTACTTGTTCCCTAAGTAATATTCAATATTTTTCATTCAAATAAAAATACTAACGCTTTTCATTCTAATTAATATTTATTTTGACCCGGATTAATTTCTAATAAATTTTCCCATTTTAATTAAATTAATCCCACATTTAAAAATCATTAAAAATACGGGGTATTACACCCTTCAACATACATCAAATTGTTTTTCTTAATAAAATTGGGTATCTCCCTATAACCACTACCTAAGATGCTAAACCTACTCCAATCTCTAAACGTGATCTCTCTTTCCTTGCGATCCACAAGATTCGTAAAATATGACTTGTCCCTGGTCATGCACCTCGATCACCCACTATAAAATAAACCATTAAGAAGTATCTTGAAGCTCTGGAGCAACAACAAGGTCATTGTTTTCATTCTTAGGTACCCAAAATGAGTTAACCTTTTGCTTGCTCATATCATTTTTGTTCTAGTCATAGCATTGTAACTGTTCTCGAAAGGTGTAGACATCCTTTGAAATTATTCCATTAAGCTTTTAGAATTTATGACTACAAACTTAACTTGTTCTCTAAGACTAACAGTATCGCTATAGTGGTGTGTGGGAGCATGTGTGTGAGAAACTCTTTATATCTTATAAAAAAATTACGTAAAGTGACCTCTTCATTTATAATGGGTATAAACATAGACTTGTTTGGTTCTACCTTGGTTAAAATTCTTAGGACGAGTTCTCCTTGGTGGGTTAGGTCGAGGCCCATACAGATCCATCAAAAACTTGGGAACCGGTTCGAATGAATTATAAGAAGTGGTTGCATCGTCACAACCTTTCCCTTGCCTCGCCTTAAATCCTAATGCGGGAGCAATGAACGTTTTTACAACCTTATTAGATTTGTTATCTAAAGTAACTTTGACCTCTTGGGCATATTCGAGATCTTTCTCGAGTTAGGAAACATGGGCTACAAGTTTCTCACTAGTCTCTAATGATGCTTGAAGATCTCTAAGACTAGACACTTTATTGGTCAAGTCACTATTTTCCTCCTCACCAAAACTAACTGCTCACTCAAAAAAATCCTCACTGAGTTCCTCACTCTCTCTCGAAACCTTCTACTCATTTTCTATTGATAACACCCTAATATCTAAATTCTTATTTTCCTTTTTTTCTTTTTAAAGACTCTGTGTAAATCTCGGCATAGGCATGTTGGAGGCCACATTCTCCCTCACTAACAACATCATCACCCTCACTCTCTCCAAAATTGTTCAAATCATTATCGAGGATATCAAATTTAGAAATATCCCCATCGGTGTGAGATTTACTTGAAGTGCTAACGTGACTAGCCATAAATACGGTGAAATTACATCCATACGGTGATTCATCATCGAAATCCACCAACTCAACATCGCTATTGCTCGAATTGGAATTTTAAGAATCTTTGACTTTATTATGTCTCTTAAGCCTTTTAGCATACTCGTGTGTTTTGTGACCCTTACCCTCGCACTCATAGCATCTATTTGAATTGACTTTCTTTACGTAATTTCCTATAGTTTTTCTTTGATCATACTCAAAAACATTTTTGTCCGATTTGAAATTTTTTTCTTTCTTAAAATTTTTATCACTTTGGAAGAATTCGGATTTCTTAATTTAAGAAACATTTTAAAGTTTTTATAAAATAAGACAATATCATCTAGATAAAAATAAAACTCAAAGCCAGAAACCTCCCCCTTTCTCTTTGATTGAGATTTTAAAGCGATCCCTTTGTCTTTATTCTTTTGAGTTTTGGGGGACATATCTATTTCATAAGTTTGAAGATCACATATGAGTTATTTTAACCTAAGAGTATCTCAAATCCCCAAATATTTAGGAACCGTGACTTACGCACTAAAACGGGATGAAGAGATCTCAGAGTTTTCTTAACAACCCTTGTTTCGAGAATTCTCTCACCTAATTAAATTAAAATGTGAGAATTAATTATTAATCCAGAATAAATTTGAATATTTACTAGCGTGGTGAGAAGTTAGTAATTATTAATATTACTGTGAGAATAAGTAATATGGAATGACGATTTTATATAACTTGTCGTGAGAGATAAATACGACAATTTGGTATATTAAGTCGGGGATGCGCGTGTGAGTCGTCTCAGGACTAATTAAGTGGAATAAAAAGATAAATTATTTTAAGTAACTCGTATGATCATTTCGAGTGCTCCATTGAGTTTGGAGGGGTCGATATAGTCAAAAAACTCTACGCAGGTATTTTCTTTGGACTCCGAGATATTTTTACGCCAAGCCGGCACCCGATAGGGGTAGTTTTGTAATTTGGATTTTTGGAGGAATTAAATGGACGAAAATTGGAGAAATAATATATCAGCTAATTGGGGACAATTAGGTTTAGGTTACACCAAAATTTAGAGAGAGCCACAGTGCGTGAGGGAGAGAAAATTCCAAAGGAGGAGAAGCCATGTTCACCACCTTGCACAACCACCACCAGCATCGTGTAGATCGGAACGCGAGGAACGCATCCATACCAACAACACCAACAACGGATCAGAACTTTAAAATTGAGGCAAGTGTTTATTTCTTACTTTCTTTAGCGATAATTATGTTAATGTTAGTCTAGGTTAATAAACCTTTGTTATGAAATTTAATTTGGGTGAAATTGGAGAACTATATCATAAACCAGGGCTGATTTGATAAGAATTTGAATACCATATGTATATAGGATGATGTCTACGAAATTAGAGTGATTTCAATGAACCAATTTGGGCTTAATTTAGAAGTTATGCATATTAATTTAAGAACTAGGGTTCTTGACAATAAAATTGGGGATTTCAAATTTTGTGGATGATTGATGACGATTTAATGATGTTAGATTATGGGAAATCTCATATACATGTTAGAATAATATTTGGTATTGATTGTTGGAAGTTTGGGCTTAATCTTTAGAGGTTTTAGGGTTGAAAAATGGTGAAAAACGAGGTTGCCTAAGGTTGAAGACAAAACAGCCCAGGTCGCGAGAGCAAGATTGCTTGTCGTGCGAAGTCGTTAAAACGACAGTGAAAGTTGTTCGAGCGAGATCCATTCTGGTTCGAGCGAGATTTCTAATTTTCAGAGAATTTCCTATTTTTCCCTATTTGTGTGAGCAGTAAATTTGAGTGAGAAAAATTAGTGTTTGATGAACCCAAAATAGTGCAGAATTATTGGGAGTTGTTTATGTGTAATGATTCAAATATTTGGAACGGTGAATTTACCTTGAAGATTGCGAGAGAGAGATAATCGTAATTGTAATTGCATCGAGAGTATTAAGTGATAAATACTTACGATATTAGTTCTAACAATATGAAACTTATAAGAATAAAAATTAGGGGTTACTTTTGGGACTTCTTATGATTATGTATTAAGGATTTTCGGGTGACATATTATCCTTATATATATTAGGAGAGATGGAATATCGTAATTTAAAAATACATTGGTAGTATTTAGTGATAAAAATACTACGTATCAAATATGTCATTTGGTTGTGTATACCTTTTGATTGATGGGTTGTGTGTATACCTATATTTGACATTATGTGTATGACATACCTAGCTTCTTGCTATCACGGGTGTGTGTGTTGAGATGGTCTTATCCTGAGTGACCTTCGGGAGGATATTTGACCTGTATCTCAGAACATAGGACTGTGAAGACTTATTTGTTAGTCGATAAGTCGCTGACTATGGGAGCGTAGGTATGTGCGTGATCCATAGGTATGTGAACTATGTTCGCCGCCAATACGTGTGATTTGTTTATATGGTTCGTGGAATATTTTCGAACCGATAGTCCTTGTTTGAGTACGAGATGTACCGGGACATGATAGCAGAGTATGCAATGCACTACAAGTATATCCTTGGGGTGTTGTGTTAGTGTATATATATATATAAAATAGTGGTGAATATTTATATATACTTGTGTTATACTTACAATGTAATATTTGTAGGCTATAAAGATTGGGTTAATACATATATAATAGTGAAAGATATATATGTATGCTTTTGGTATACCTAAAATGAGATAATATCAGATTATTAAGATAGTGAAATCTTCAGTAATGTGAATAGTAAATACTTGACTTTAGTGTGATAACACTTATTTAAAATGAAAAATGTCGAGATCAAATACGAGATACTACTACGAGGGGTAACTAGTAGGATAAGCCTTTTCCTAGTTAAGAGTGTGTCACATGGCTAGGTTGGATTAGATGTACGTTAGGCATGCACACTAGTCGAGAGGTGAGAATCTCATGTGAGAGTTCGAACTAACATGCATATGATACTTGCTTTAATGCAGTTTTAAATACTAGCTAATAAATCTTTTTAAAACATCGGGCTCTGACTCCTCTCTTGCATTTTTTTCTCTCTTTTGCTACATATATATATATATATATATATATATATATATATATATATATATATATATATATATATGTATTAGTACAGGTGCCCAGCCACAGGGACACCGGTTCTAGATACTTGGATGGTTTGTCGAGCTGCAGCTGTTGTCGAAGTTGCAGGTTATTGAGATTAAACTCTTCTCTCAGTTCATTCAGTTCCTAATTAATATATCTCAGTTCGGGCATGTGTCGCCCATTCTCACTATCGGAGTTATACTCAGTTTACATTGTAGTTCTTTTAAGTTGGATTGAGTATTTATTATGGTTTGGTTTGTGTCTTAAACTGGAGGATTTTTATCCAGTCTTAATTATTTCGCAATTGATTCAGTCAGCATTTAATTCTTGTGTATGGTTTATAATTGCACGTTTAGAAATTAATTAAATTAATTGGCTTCAAGTTAAACTCGAAAATGTTTTGACACTAGCTTAATTAAATATTAGGTAACTAATTGGATTTAAGTTTTCGATAGTGATGCTAAGAATGAACCAACCGAACATTCTGTTATGAATTTTATAAAGGACTGATCACCCGATATTTAATTGAGCGAGGGGTCACAGGTGGTATCAGAGCATTAGGTTCTAGTTTCCTTTAGGATTTGTACGGCTTATTACGTTTCATCTTAGCGTTCTTTGATGTAGAGACTTCTACTAGGATTGTTGTATTCCACTACGTATGCGATTTATGCTCTCCTACAATTTAGTTTAATGAATCCAATTCGGATGCGGGAATGATTGGACTTCGTACTCCGAACAATATGGGACGACCAGTGATGGCCGTTAGCGGGACTGTAGGAGGAGGAAAGAAATAGAAAGTTGTGAAGCATTAGGGGAATGGTGATCGCGGTAGAAGTCACCAACAGTAAGATCTAAGTGTGATGGGTCAATGGAGGGAGCTAATCCAAATGCAATAATGTAAAGTAGAGTGCAGTAACACTCAGAATTTTAAATGCAGAAGAAATTTTGCTAGCTCAGAGAACTGGCAAAGAGTAATAATAGAAAATCAAATCGAGATATTGGGTGCAGGTTGACCGTTTAATTTTCCATCAGTTGTTCGGGTAAGGACCGACTTGGTAAGCGAACTTCATAACCGAAGTAGGAGTCATAGAAGATAAAAAGGGTCCATAAGTTGAAATGGACTCGAGGGTAGAATACTCTAGCGTGAATGGGAGGTGCGACTAAGGTGACTATTGTCAATGTCATCAAAGTATATGTTTATTAGAATATGCCAACGCCCCATAAGAAAGGGAGTCAGTAGAGTTGTGATACCTAGCCGAAGGGAAAGGTTGAATTCAATAGTGTTAGTAGAATATCACCAGAACATATACCCAGTGGAGGAAACCTATTTAAATGATATGATTAAATCTTACCGAAATGCTGATGGATTCAGTCGAGACCAGTGGGTCGACCATGTGTTCCATATGCCCTGTAGAGAGCAAGGAACAACGAAGTTAACAATTAGGAGTTAAGACTCCTAGGTTTGAGAGAAGGACATCCCAACAAGGCCAAGAGGACCAGTGAAACGAAAATTATCCTGTATGTAGAGATAAGGGTTACCAGTATTGAATGTGATCACTTGAGAAGTCAAATTGATAGTATTGGGGGTAATAAAGTGTGCCTGTAAGGCATACCAGTTAGAGAAGTAAAATGTGCAGTGTAGGAATCAGGTCAAGATAATTGGGCCTAGGAAATAATAACCCGAGATTAGTGGGTCTAGTCAGGACCAATGTAGTCCTCAATAACTGTAGCATACTATATTTCAGGGTCGACGAGGCCGAAGAAATCAAGGGAAGGTCGGTAAGGCCATAATTAAAGCCTAGAGATATGGGGCCAATGTATTGATGTCGGGCGGGTGAGCCATAAAATAGAATAATTTACCCACCAAAAAGGAAGGGAAATCTAATTAATGGAATTAGAAAGGGATAAAGATTATAAATAATTATGGGTCGCAAAACGTGCGTACGGGGACCCTACGATCAGGATAGACTGATGGAGTTTTTTTTCATCCTTGTGAATAAATTATGAGTTCATGTGACATGGGTGTGTCACAACATATGTGAATAGTTAACACTAAGAATTTGAGTGTGCATTCAGTTTAGTGGCAACGCTGGAGACAGCAGCCTTATTATGTAAATGACTACCATTTGGTAGCGACATTTTTGTGCCACCTGCGGGGAGGAGCAAGTGTGGACACTAAGGGAAATTTGTATATGGTATTATGTAACGATTCGATCTCCTTTGAGTGTTATGATAGTAGAGAATATTATGATTATATTGTATGGTTCCTGGTTACCAAGGGTTTGAACGGTAGTAAATTGTGTGATAATACAATCGTACTAAAAAAAGAAGAAAAAATATTAATTTTAAAAATATGGTTTTAACGAGGCATCACCTGAAAGACGGTTGAGCCTTCATATATGTTGTATTGTATTGTAGACTTCGGTGAGTATGTTGTCTTACCATGTTGATCCCGGTGAGAAGGGATGTTTTACTAATGTAATTCAGGGTATATTGACTTACTATAGAGAGGAGAGGTATAGCTCCTTAATCATATAGCGCTAATAACTTGTGATAGTGAGAGCACCGCATTGTATGCCATCTTTAGTGACATGAGAGTGGACAATTAGACTTTTTATGTTCGTAGGTGAGAAATCAGGGATATATGTTATGGATTAAAGACTTAACAGATCCCGACAACCAGCAGTGTTAGGTAGTAATGTATCAGGGGGGTTCCTTGTTTGGATTTCGCTTTGAGAGACATCCACACATGAAACTTAGCGAACGTTGGAAGTTGGGAGAAGTTTGCCTTTAGTTATGGATTTAGTATCGTAATGATTACCCGTATATGTAGTTATAACTGCGAGAGAATGGTTATATTACAGATTAAGGTCGATGGAGACATATAAGAATAACGTGATAATGTTACCAATCGTTGACACCACGAGATGACCAGTGGGACAACTTAAGATATGATTAGGTGGAAAGGGTAAGGTGACTGAGTAGGACATTACCATATAGTCATGCCAAGTATGTGGGGCATAATTTGTTATTTATATAAAACGTCTAGTGCGGTTGTGCTGCAATGCACAAAACATAGGGTGTATGGGTTCCCTAGATAGTTGAATTGTAACATTTTCCATAATTGAGAATTGTGGCACAATGCTTATTGCGAGAGGTAACTGAATGTAGAAGAGTGTGACCTCAGAACTTAGTTGTTTGATGGTTTAGGTCAGTTAAGACCCTTAATCCTCAAATTTACCACGAGGATAGTATAGGAAGAATTCGATAAATTTTAACTCGGGGAAGTTGAAACTTACTTGATAGGACATGGAGAGAGCATGTTTCACGAGAATCTGAAGCTTAGAGAGAGGGGGAAGGACTTGCGACATGCAGTGATGACACTGTCGCCTGAGCCATAGATATGGATGTGGTTATAAGAAAGGTAAAATTCATAATAATATAAATCCATAGTAGTGATCGCATAAGTAAAACAAGACAGTGCTGAGCTTCAAGTGGAAGTGGATCATCAGGGATTAATAGAGTTCCTTCAGCATTAGGAATTCCTTGGTAGTAATGGGAGAGTAAATCCACGGACTATTACAAATTTAAGTACTTCACAACGGGATCACGACCCTATGTGGGTGAAAATGGGTCGGGTAATTAAAGTAGCTCACGTTATGCCAAGTTAGGACAAATCATAATGTGTAACTGTAAACCCCAACCATTATTCCTGGGATAGTAAGGTTCTAGGGGGTACAAATAGAGTTTTTGTCTTAAAGAGTCAAGAGAGTTATGACTCGATTATCGCAAAGAGTTTTCGGGAGGCCATGAATATCGAGATGTGAACATATTCGTCCTAGCCCACTTGCAGGCGGACGGGAAGACGGAGAGTTTTAGTTCCACATTGCAAGGTATGTTGCATTTCCAATTACGGGAAGGTTTAGTGTAATATCTTCCAAAGGTGGAGTTAGTGTAAGACTACTCCCCTCAACTTATTATCAATAGGATTCCATTCGAGGCATTATATATATCAATCCTTGTTATCCTTGTGCTTATTGGATAGAGGGGAGGACAATAATCTACTAGGTCCAGAGGAATTTTAGGGCCCGTTAATGAGGGTGGAAATGATAGGGAATTGCATTATTACATGATGGAATGAGGAAATTGGTACTGAGTGATGCGGGATCTGTTCATATTATTATTGAGTTTGAGTCAGCAGCGTGTAGGCTTAGGTTCCATAGTCCTTTGCGAAGGTAGTATGGCGAAAATGTGTTAACATTTATAGTATATATTGTGTGTAAGACAAATTCGACTATATCTAACTACCAATTAACCTACTAGTGCGAGTAATAGGAGGCTAGTTAGTAACTATCTAAAAGTTAAGTGGTGAAACTTAAATGGTAAGGCTAAGAGAGTAAATTATAACATCAGTGAGGTGTTCATTATTAAGGGTATTCGGTAATGTACTGTATGGACGGTACTGCGTAGATTACATGAGATGTGAGGTTAATACCCGGAGTTGTCCTTACCAGAAATGCCTTATTTTTTTAATTTCGGGACGAAATTCCGTTATTAGGGGGGAAGTATGTAATACCCCATATTTTCGAAGATTTAAATAATTATGTGATTTATTATTATTGTGGGATTAATTAAATTAAAATGTGAGAATTAATTATTAATCCGGATTAAATTTGAATATTTACTAGCGTGACGAGAAGTTAGTAATTATTAATATTACTGTGAGAATAAGTAATATGGAATGACGATTTTATATAACTTATCGTGAGAGAGAAATACGACAGTTTGGTATATTAAGTCGGGGATGCGCGTGTGAGTCGTGTCAGGACTAATTAAGTGGAATAAAAAGGTAAATCATTTTAAGTAACTCGTATGATCATTTCGAGTGTGCCATTGAGTCCGTAGAAGTCAAGATAGTCAGAAAACTCTACCCGGGTATTTAATTTGGACTCCAAGATATTTTTAGGCCAAGCCCCGGTAGGAGTACTTTTGTAATTTGGATTTTTGGAGGAATTAAATGGACGAAAATTGGAAAAATAATATGTCAGCTAATTGAGGACAATTAGGGTTAGGTTACACCAAAATCAAGAGAGAGCCACAGTGGGTAAGGGAGAGAAAATTCCAAAGGAGGAGAAGCTATGTCACCACCTTGTACAACCACCACCACCATCGTGTAGATCGAAATGCGAGGAACGCATCCATACCAACAACACCAACGGATCAGAACTTCGAAATCGAGGCAAGTGTTTATTTCTTACTTTCTTTAGCCATAATAATGTTCATGTTAGTCTAGGTTAATAAACCTTTGTTATGAAAGTTAATTTGGGTGTAATTGGAGAACTATATCATAAACCAGGGCTGATTTGATAAGAATTTGAATACCATATGTAGATAGGATGATGTCTACGAAATTAGAGTTATTTCTATGAACTAATCTGGACTTAATTTAGAAGTTATGCATATTAATTTAAGAACTAGGGTTCTTGATAATAAAATTGGGGATTTTGAATTTTATGGATGATTGGTGACGATTTAATGATGTTAGATTATGGGAAATCTCATATACATGTTAGAATAATATTTGTATTGATTGTTCGAAGTTTGGGATTAATCTTTAGAGGTTTTAGGGTTGAAAAATGGTGAAAAATGAGGCTGTCTAAGGTTGAAGAGAAAACAACCCAGGTCGCGAGATCGAGATTGGTTGTCGTGCGAAGTCGTTCAAACGACAGTGGAAGTCGTTCGAGCGAGATCCATTCTGGTTCGTGCGAGATTTCTAATTTTCATAGAATTTTATATTTTACCCTATTTGTGTGAACAGTCAATTTGAGTGAGAAAAATTAGTGTTCGATGAACCCAAAATAGTGCAGAATTATTGGGAGTTGTTTAGGTGTAATGATTCAAATATTTGGAACGATGAATTTACCTTTAAGATTGCGAGAGAGAGAGCGATAATCGTAATTGTAATTGCGTCGAGAGTATTAAGTGATAAATACTTACGATATTAGTTCTAACAATATGGAACTTATAAGAATAAAAATTAGGGGTTACTTTTGGGACTTCTTATGATTATGTATTAAGGATTTTCGAGTGACATATTATCCTTATATATATTACGAGAGAGGGAATATCGTAATTTAAAAATACGTTGATAGTATTTAGTGATAAAAATACTATCTATAAAATATGACATTTGGTTGTGTATACCGTTTGATTGATGGTTGTGTGTAGGCCTGTATTTGACATTATGTGTATGACATACCTAGCTGCTCGCTATTGCGGGGGATTGTGTAGAGACGGTCTTATCCTGAGTGACATTCGGGGGGATATTTGACATGTATCTCAGAACATAGGACTGTGAAGACTTATTTGTGAGTTAATAAGTCACTAATTATGGGAGCGTAGGTATGTGCGTGACCCATAGGTATGTGAACTATGTTCGCCGCTAATACGTGTGATTTGTTTATATGGTTCGTGGGAGATTTTTGAATCGATAGTCCTTGTTTGAGTACGAGATGTACCGGGACATGATAGCAGAGTATGCAATGCACTACAGGTATATCCTTGGGGTGCTGTGTTAGTATATATATAATAGTGGTGAATATTTATATATACTTGTGTTACACTTACAATGTGATATTTGTAGGCTATTAAGATTGGGTTAATACATATATAATAGTGAAAGATATATATGTATGCTTTTGGTATACCTAAAATGAGATAATATCAGATTATTAAGATATTGAAATCTTCAGTAATGTAAATAGTAAATACTTGACTTTAGTCTGATAACACTTATTTAAAATGATAAATGTCAAGATCAAATACGGGATACTACTACGAGGGGTAACTAGTGGGATAAGCCTTTTCGTAGTTAAGAGTGTGTCAGATGGCTAGGTTGGATTAGATGTACGTCAGGCATGCACACTAGTCGAGAGGTGAGAATCTCATGTGAGAGTTCGAACTAACATGCATATGATACTTGCTTTAATGCAGTTTTAAATACTTGCTAATAAATCTTTTTAAAACATCGGGCTCTGACCCGTCTCTTGCATTTCTTCTCTCTTTTGCTCTCTCTCTCTCTATATATATATATATATATTATATATATATATATTATATATATATATATATATATATATATATATATATATATATAATAATGCAGGAGGGTGTTTTGCCACATCATACAAGTTTCGTCACATCATATAGCCACGTCATATAACTTTTGCCCTCCTCCTTTATTATTGCCACATCATATAAATTTATACACAAAACCTATATAAACAACTTTTGTATCTATCTATTGTATAAACTAATTGGCGGCTGAGATTGAATCTAATGTCTCACATGAAGCCACATGGCTGAGATTTGATTAAAAAAAAATCGGTTGGTGGGTGGCGTATGAATCTAAAGATTACCTCGAGCCTCTCAAATGTCTAATCCCATTACCATATCAAAAACCAACGTAGTATCTGACCGTCCCCCATTCTGAATCAAACTGGAAGATAAAGAGTCAATAAACAATTATCCCCTTTCTCTTTCTACCTTTGGGGCCATCTCACGAATCTACCAACCCAATGCACTCTGCCTTCGTCTCCATCACCGTCGATGCCTTATTTCATCTCCACCAATGTCGCTGCCTCCTTCGGGTAACCATTATCATTACCTTATTTCATCTCCATCGCTAAATCGGTTTGGATTTTTTTTTATGTTTTTCTGCGGATCCAACGTTTTTTTTTTGTTTTTTTTGCAGATCCCTCTTTATTTGTGTAACCACTGTCGTTGCCTTATTTCAGGCTCTCTCAGTCACGAAGGTTCCCCTGTTTTATACATCCTTCCCTTTTTCTCCTATTTCTTTTTTTAAGCTAGCCTTTAATTTTGTGGCCTCTCTCTCTCGCAAACAAACCTCTGTCTCATGAGCTCTCATAGGTATGAGACTTCATGGTTTTGTTTCTTTGCCTGATTTTTTTTTCTTGATTTGATTTATGCATCAGGGTTTTCTTGAATACCCATAAAGGTTTTTATGGGTTTTCAAAAAAAGAGCAAATATAAGAGGGCGTGGTTGTTAAAAAACCTCAGTTATGTAAATTCACTTCCTTAGTAGGAGTTTTCGGAATAGGTCATTTTTTTGCAGATTTATGTTTTTTGCGTTTTGTTAATATTATTCATACTAATGATTTCTATGATTATACTCTTTTCGTTTGTTGCAGATTCGATTGTTTCTTTGGTATATAAATCAAGAAGAATGTGTTGCAGATCCATTTGCTTCTCTATGTCTATAGGTGCATGTTTTTTTTATTCAGACTTTAGGATACATTTAGAGTTTGGGTATTGCCGAGTTTTGACTATTTTTGGTATTTAATTTGACCTTTATTTATTGCTGAGTTTGAACTTTAGTTTGAAGTTTTTTATTATACTTTTGTTGTTATTGACATAGTTCCAACGCATGAAGAGTTTTGGAGGGCATGTATGTTCCGTCTCTCTCTCTCTCTTGCTCTCCTCAGGTGCGAGTTTAACACGAGCTCGGGTCAGTTCTGTTGTTTTTGCAGCTCTCAACTATCGTTGTTGAATTTTCTTGGTCCGAGGCTTTATATTTTGGTTCTAGCTTTGAAGAATATGCTGGTGGGGATACAGCTTTTCCCCATCACCGTCGGATCGTAGGTGAAGGAGGTGACAGATCCATCTCCGTTAGACCAAAGCTTTCTTTCCCCAAAGCTTTCTTTCCCCGAAACTCAAGGCTTGCACAGATCCATCTCCGTCGGATTGTAAGTATTAATTTTGTTGTTTTAGTTTGGATTAACTACAGGTGTTTTAATTTTTTAGTTTTTTCCCTTCTTTGTTGTTGCTAACTCTTGAGTTTTTTATGGTTCCTCTCATATTAAAGGAGCGGAGGTAACGGTTCAAGTCTATAGGTGTTTTGATTCCCATTGCTTAAAGGCTTATATACTTGGAAAAATGTTTTGTTTTGTAAGATTTGTTTCATTTCCAAATCGAGTTTTTTTTCACATGTAAAATCATTGATGCTTTTTTATTTCTTATTTTGGAAAGTTTATATTACGTGCATATTACAAGTTTTATGTTGTTCCAATTTTGTTGAAGTGTGTGGTGAGAAAGAGAGAGAGAGAAGAGAGAAGATAAAAAACGAAGAAGGGAACAGTTTTTTTTTAATTCAAAACATGGGTGAACAGTTTTTTTTATTTATTGTTTTTTTTGTTTTTAATCCCTCCATAATTTTTTTATTTTGAATCAGTCCGTAATTTGTTTGAGAGTCTCACGTACCCACTACTCACATTTTCCCAGGCTTCTCTCTCCAGGTATCATATTGCAACGCCTATATCTGAAGCACGGGAACCAATCATTTGTAAATCTGCATGTAAATCTTTGAGGCTTTATTTAGAATCTGCGTGTAAATATTTGGGCTAGGTCTAAATTTGCGTGTAAATCTTTGGAGCTTGGTCTTTGGAATGAAGGTTTGCACTAACAAAAACAAGACATGTTAGTATGAGTTGTGCTTTCAAAATTAAAAAATAATCCCACTTCGACTTATTCAGTTTTTCAAATAAAACATAATGTTAGATTTAGTATGCAAAATGAGAGTTTATTTTGGATGGTTGTGGTATGCCTTGAAAAATATTTTTGGAGATTGACAAACATTCCATGTTTCATCATGTGGTCATTAATTTTATATATAGCATGTTGTTTTAACACTTCAATGTTCCTGAAAAAAAATGAATTCTATTACATAGGTTTTAACAGTTTAAATAACATATATTTGAATGAATTTTATTGTAATTGTTAATTTACCCTTCGAAAAATATGTATATAAGAAAATAAAATAGGAAATGTGAAAAGAGAAATAAATTTTAAAATGAAAAAAGAGGGAGATGTTGGTCGAGTAATTTTCGTTATGTTTAAACCCACTAGTCTAAATGATGTCACTTGCCATGATGAGTAAGTATACCATGGGATGATCAACAATATTTATATTTCTACTACTAACAACATATTTAAAAAAATAAAATATTACTGGGACAAATTTATCATGGGATTAAATTTATTGTCGTGTTGCTAACACGTGTACAAAATATCACGGGAATAAATTTATCATCATGCCATCGGCACGGGTACACCCTAGTATATATATATATTTGTAAGTGATTTCTATGTTCCTGTTTATAATAAAGAAACCTGAAATATTTTTCTTTTATATGTAGGCTTGACAGGGCTGCTTTTTATATGTTTTGCTAGGCCTTTTATAGTTATTATATTTATAATGGGTGTTGTGGTATAAAAATTCTTAAGTTATCGCAGTCTTGGTATTGAGCCATCTGCAAAATTAAGAAGTGTTAGTAATTAAACGAGACAATATATTGGCTAATTGATTTCTTTACCTTTAATATATTCAAATTGTGGTGTAAATCCTTTACCTATAATATGATCTATAAAATTTAACCATCTTTTACAATTTAATAAAATAAATAATATAATGTTTAAAAATACAAAACTAGAATTAGAAGACTTAATTAGGTTAGCAGAAAAAACAGAAATAATAGGAGAAAACCTACAAAAACACTGGAATAAAAATAAAATAGAAGCTAAACTAAATATACGTAGTCTTCCTTTTAGAAATTCTTTTTCACTTATCATTAATTATCCTAAACGTCCTTTTTCTCCGAGGATTTCTATTTCTAATTTCTATTTATGGATTTTTTCTTTTATATCTATTATTATCCAATTAACAACAAGAAATCTTTCAGGAAAAAAAAAAATATATATATATATATATGGATGAACGGTGACATGAACAGTAAGAGTAAACAGTGAAAATGAACATAAATTCATAAATAGTCCTCAAGTCCACAGTACTACTGACAACTGTAGCAGCCCAGTCAAGCCTACAAACGCCTATATCACGGTAACAATTGCGACAATGACAACTCACAGGACACCAGAAAATTTATAAATCGAAGATCATTCCAGAGTTCAATCAAAATATTTATGTCAATATTACCATAAAAACAAATCCTCAAGGATCCTTTAATGATATATCAAAACATAATAAGAATATTATCTAAGTACACAGAGTGGTTGACCCGAAAGTTTTAATAAAAACTTGAAATTTTATTGCTGGAAATATAACATGCGATTACAAGCTTAATTTGCAGACGTTGACTAAAGATACAAGCCATAATTTACAAAGTGATAAAAAGAAAACTTACTATTACAATAGAAGTTACAAACTATTGTTGCTGGAAATCCTAATCAGAAAGTTGAACAAAAATTTAAGAGGGCTTGGTTGCTTGAGAGAATTTTGATTGTTGAGAGTTTTTCTTCGATGATTTGAGAATGAAATGAGAGACTTTTATAGGAGGGAAAAGCTACGGATTTCAAAATGAATTCTAAATTTCTTCTGAAATAGTAAACAAACGTGGGCTGCCTTAAAATCTTGCATAGTAGCTTCAATTTTTCAAAAGTGCATAGTGAAAGGTGCACAGTAAATATTCGGCCGCGTGAATGAACAGTGAAAGTTGGGACGTTGATGTTTGCTGACGTCATGGCTTGCGTCTCCAGTTTTGTTTGTTGAGAATAGTGTTTGCTGATGATATGCTAATGAGATGCTGACGTAGTTGACTTTTGCTTCTGTTAATCTATTGCATCTTTAATTAATTTTTATGGCTATATCATATTATCAATATTGTGCCTTGTTACAGAATCCATGGAGTCATCTGAATCATCGTCAGAGTCAGAACGCCTATATTTAGTATAATTATATTTATTATTTTTCTCATTTTCTATTTGCTTCTTGTACTTCAGTAGAACGAGTTGCTTTACTAAAATATCTTAAGTTTAGGCTAAAAGGGTGTTTTGGTATAAAAATTCTCATATTAAAATTTTCTTTAATCATGCACCATGGGTCAGAAGGGATTTCGTTCATAATCATATATACTTTATACATATTAATTAATTCTTCTGTTGCTTCTTTATCGTTTATTAAAGAGTCATCGTCTCTACATTGAACAAAATAATTTGATATTTTATCTGGTCGATTTTCAATAAATATATTATGCCTACTATGGATTATTTGTCCTAGTCCTACCCATTCAAGTGGTATGCTTTCTATTATTAGTAAAAGGTTTGGTAAATTTACTCTCCATGTTTGTTGGTCTGCTAGTGCTTCTGTTAGTCCTTTTGGAAAACTACAGTTTATATTATCCCAAGGTGGGGGTATTATAATACTAGCTACCATACCATATTCTAGTAGTAGACTTATTGTTACTTCTATTTCTAATTGTGGGTTATGAGGAAATATTTTATTAGGTCTACTAATTACAATATTTTCAAAAAGTCTATATTCAATATCTACCAAAATTAAAGTATCGTATTTGTTTTGAAAATAATTACGTAGGTGTTCATATTTATAAGTACATCCTAATGGTTCTAGATTAAAACGGAAATGATTTTGTATAGCTACCCAATTATTAGTATCTTTTTCTTTTGAAAATAAAAATATTTTTTCTACTAAATCTCTTAGTAAAAGAGATTCTACTTTAGTACGTAATATATACCTAAAGTAAGGGTCAAAAGAGGTTAAAAAATTACTATTATTATATAGATTTATTTTTTCTAGTTTCTTTTCATTAGCTTTATTTCATAAATTTAAAACCTTATAATGTTTTATTATTGTTTCATGGTCTTTTATTAGTTGTGTGCTAGTACAAAATTTATAATAATTAACTTGTGCTTCTATGCTTTTAACAAGTTTTGTGACATTATGAAAATATATATTAAGGTAATTCATAGTATGTATAAAAGATCCTTAATTGTATTCTCGATTGAACCAAAGATTGTCCAGTATTTTCTGTTGTTCCTCTGTTACGGGCACCTTAGACCTGTACTTTTTCTTCTCATTAAGAACAGTAAGTAATTGATTAGTATATTCTTTTGTTCCTGAAGAAGATCCTTGGTATTGATCCATCTGCAAAATTAAGAAGTGTTAGTAATTAAACGAGACAATATATCGGCTAATTGATTTTCTTTACCTTTAATATGTTCAAATTGTGGTGTAAATCCTTTACCTGTAATATGATCTATAAAATTTAACCATCTTTTAGTTGCTGATTTACTTTGGTTTGTTTTATTAAAGTGTTTTACAATATTATCACAGTCAGTTCTATTAAAATTCTTTTCCTTGAAATAATTGAAATCTTTCTATTGTATTTATTACTCCTAATATTTCTAAATCTGTTGATGGTAATCTACTTTGCACTTCATTAAAGTTTCCTGAGCAATATTTACAAATTTCTTCTTCATTTTTATTACTACTTTTATTTGGTTTTTGTAATAGTATTCATGCCCATCCTAATGCTGATGCGTCTGTTTGTATTATTTTATAGCTATTTTCTATTGGTAATGATAAGGGTTCTAATTTACTAACTATTTGTTTTTTTTTTGACTAATTTTATGTCTTCATTATTAAAATACTTTTGTCCATTTTTTCCTAGTTTACTATATAAGGGTCCTACTAATTTTGATAAATTTGGAATAAAAGATCTACAATAATTTAATAAACCTAAAAATGCTTGTAACTTTTTAGTTTCTTCTACTTTATCAGGAAATTCTAAAACTTTTTTAACTATATGTTCATGTAGTTCTATTTTACCTCCTTTTATAAAAATTCCTAAAAATTCTATCCCTTGTTTTTCTAATTGCATCTTTTTACTACTAATTATTAAACCTTGATTTATAAATTCTTTAAAAACTATTTGTAAGTGATTTCTATGTTCCTGTTTAGTATTGCTAAATACAAGAATATCATTTATATAAACTATACAAAAATCTGAATGTTTTTTAAAGATTGTGTCCATTTTATTTTGAAATATATTGGGGTGCATTTTTTAATCCAAAGGTCATGACGTCATTCTAGACAAGTAAAGGCAGTCCATTCTATTGATTCTTTTTGCATTTTTATTTGCCAAAAACCAGATTTGCAATCAAATTTAGAAAAGTATTTTTTATTTTGAATTTTATTAATTAACTCATCTTTATTTGGTATTTTATAGCAATCGTCATAGGTATTATCATTTAATCTCTTATAATTAATTACCATCCTTGCTTTATCTCGTTTTATTTCAGCATGATTTCTAACCATAAATGCAGGGCTTCTATGTCTACTTGAGCTTTTTTGAATTACTTATAAGTTTAAAAATTCTCTAATTTCTATTTTAAATTCTTCTTGGTCTATTATTTCACATGCTATATCTTTTGTTTTTATTGTTATATCAGGGTTTATTATATTTAGTTTAGCTTCTATTTTATTTTTATTCCAGTGTTTTAGTGGGTTTTCTCCTATTATTTCTGTTTTTTCTGCTAACCTAATTAAGTCTTCTAATTCTAGTTTTGTATTTTTAAAGATTATATTATTTATTTTATTAAATTCTATTTTTTGTGTCTGACTATCTTCGATATTTTGTAAATATTCTTTTAAGTAATTTTCTTCAATATCTATATTATTATTTTCTAGGTCTTCTAAGATTATATTATTATTAAGAATTAATTTGTTTTCTTGTTTTAGTATATTAGATTGATTATTAGGTACAATATGTGTTCCTTTTTTAAATAATTGTATACCTGATGGTGTGTACATAAATCCTCCGATAAGTGATTGAATGAAATTTAATCCTAATATAAAAGGGTGATGGCTTTTTACATTTGTTATGTATGTTTGTGATAAAATAAATTATTCGTCGTTTATATATATATATATATAGGTATATTTTGTATGCATTAAGTTATAGGTATTGCGTCTTTATTATATTGGTGTATGTAAACAGGGTAATTTAATTCTTTAGCGTCTTCTTTTTCTACTAAGTCTACATGAATTAAACTTTTTGTTGCTCGTGTATCTAACATTGCTGTTGTTTCTATTGTTTCATTTGCAAATTTTATTTTTGTAGGAAATGTTATTAATGCTGTCTTATTTGTACTATTTATTTGTTCTTTAGGTTTATTATTTTTTGTTTCTTCATAGCATTTTATACATAAGTTTCGTTTACATGTTTTACATAAATATATTTCTTTATAATCTTTTAAGCATTTTGCACAATTTATTTTTAAAAACGTATATTGTTTGAGTTCATATTCACATTCTTTTATATTATAACAAAAATTTAAATCTTTTAAGCTTTGTTCTAAGATTTATATATCATTATCTTCAGATTCTATAGATTTTACGGATTTTATACTATATATACTAACGTTATCTATTTCTTCATATTCGTCGTATATACTTTCTAATTCTATTGTATCTCCTAGGTCATCTTCAATGCCATCTAATATATTTATTTTTTCTTGTATTTTAGATATATTATTATTTTTATTCCTATATGGACAGTTTGGTCTAATATGATTAGGGTCTCCACATATAAAACATTTACAATTTGTTACTTTCTTAATATTTTTATTATCTTTAGTTTCTTTATTATTATCTTTATTTATTTTGCATTTTTTATACCATGGTCTCTTTCTTTTATAGTTATTATATTTATAATGTTTTTATATGTTTTGCTAGGCCGTATTTTATAGCTTTTAAATTTTTTATAGTTCTTTTTATTTTTATACTTATTATTATGGTTTTTATATTTATTAGTTACTATTTGTTTATTATCACAACCATATTGCGGTGGTAAATATAATTGTTGACAAGTATGATAATATTATTTTTTAATCTCTTTTTCTTCTTTTAATTTCCTGCATTCTGATTTTGGTGTATTATATACTATATTAATTCTAGCTCCTATAGACAGATTTGTTTTTGCATCTTCTTGTTTTTGCAAATTTTTTCATATTTTTTCGCCTATTTTTCTGGGTATTTTTTGTATATATCTATCTAATAAACTAAAATCTGACGTTCTTCCAGTTTGTGTCCAGTATTCTACGTATTTCCTAGTGTAGTCTCCTATGTATTCTAACCTACGTATTTGTAATTGTTCTAGGTTTCTAAGGGCTTCTTTTTGTTTTTCTGATATTTGTAAAAGTCTATTTGTAGCTAGAAAAGATTCTTTTATTAAATTAGTAAATCTTTCTGCATTAAAATTTTCTTTAAAATTTAAATATTCATCTTGGAGTTTATATGTTAAGTACCAATTTGATACGCGTCCTTGTAATGTGTTTTCAAAGTATGCCTCACATTCACTTCTATTTATAAATTCTATTAGGGTGCATGTCCTAAAACATCCTTTTTCCCAAATTTCTATAGCAGTCTCCCAATCTAAAGGGTTTACATTATCTAAATTTAATATACTACCATGTTGTGTTATATTAGAACTAGTGTCAAATACATATCTAAACCTATTTTTTGTTTCCTGGTAAAGGGTTAGTATTTTCATTGTATCTTTCTCTTGTGGCTCCTTAGTGTTGATGTGTTGAATAGTCACCGTTTGCTCTATTATTTGTGGCTTGTGTGGTTAATGATTCAGTTTCCATATCTTCGGCTGGGTTTATTTCTTCTAATGTTTTTATAATTTCTTCTTCTTTTATAAATTTATCTAATCCTATGTTTATTATTTTTCTTTTATTTTCTTCATTAGTTCCTTCACCACAATATATTGAAATTATGGTTTCTTTATTATCTTCATTACCATATTTTTTGATTAATTGTTCGTTTGTTAAGTTATCGCAGTCTTCTATAATTATATCGTATATTTTATCCTCTAGTAGTTCAAATAATTCTTCTACTTGTTCCTCTACGATTAATACATTAATTTCATTTGATAATTACTCACTCTCGTCTTCTATAGGTTTATATCCACTAAATTTAATACTACTTTGTCCTACTTGATTTTCATATATTTATTTTTTCTGGGTTTTTTAGGTTTGTTATAGTTAAGCTAGGTAGTTTCCATTCAATTTCTTCATATATACTACTATCTATTTTTTGTGCTTCTATCATTTCTACATATTTGCTATTAAAAGATTTTACTATATAGTCAAATTCGACTTTAAAATTTATTTTATAGTGATTAAATATTTTACCCATAAATAGCGTATATATTAAAAGGTTATTATATTGTCCTGTCATATTATATCCTCTTGTTCTTATAGCTATTTTTATATGTTTACTAAATTCATTTATATCCATAGAATAATTAGGTATACATCCTATTACTACGGCGTTTTTTGCAAAATCTACTTCTGCGCTAGCTATTTGTGCCTGTTTATGATTATTTCATCTATCATCATATATATATACTAATACTTCAGTTCCAGCTTCTAACCTAGTTAATCCTACAAATCCTATAACTATTACTCCTAAATGCATAAATTCTAAATTTATTTTAGCTAATTCTTTTGCAGATTCAGTAGTAATTAAATCTAAAATTACTTCACTATTGACGGCTGTTATTTTTCTTTGGCTAGTGTGATTATATATTTTATTAGTGAATTCTAACATATTCTTTTTATATAATTGTTGTCCTTTAACCTTTTGGATACCTCTTTCTATGTATTTTTTAGTATCTTCTTCGTTATTATATAAATTTTCTATCCTATATATTTCTTTATTTATGTTTGTGGAGGTGGATGTCATCTTTTGAATAAAATAAGTTGAGTTTTGTGTAACAACCTAAGACTTTCGGAACAGTAATTATTTTATTTTGGGAGAAATAAATAATATTTTATTGGAGAATAATTAAAATTGGCAATTGAGGTCAAAATTTAGAGTTGTTAGAAAGTTTCTCGAATGGAAATTCTGAGGGTACCATTGTGTCCGGAAGGGTCGAGAAAGTTGAAATGACTGTACTTGGGGCCTATTTGGATTCCGAAATTAATTAGGACCGTTTGACTCGAATTAAAGTCATCGAGTCATTTAAAGTGTGTATTATCATTTAAAGATGTGTATTTTGGGATTTAGGCTTATTAGGCCTATGGGAGATATTTCTCCAAAAGAGAGAAAGAGAAATAGGAAGAAAGAAAGAAAGAGAAGAAGAAAGAAGAAGAAGAAAAGGAAGGAGAAGAGAGAGAGAGAGAGAGAGAGAGAGAGAGAGAGGATTTTCCCACGGATTCAGACCCTACGAACCCGAGACAAGTGATTAAACTTGCTAAATAATTGTTGTGTATCAATTATTTCATGATTTGTGGATTGAATTTTGGGTTTTAGGTTTAAATTGTTAAAACCTAACTTTTGGGGAAAACCTTATATTTGTAGTATATAAATGGATTTAAGGTTAGAAATTAGTTTATAAGTATTCTAGTATGAATATTAATGATATATTTGTGTTTAAGTTGAAAAGAAATGGAGAGGAAATGATAAATATGAATTTTGGGATTTTTGGCTTACTAAAAAGTAGCCATTTTCGAGCCTCCAGGTAGGCAGAATCGATTCGGAAATATGCAGGTGCCCAGGTCTGAGTGATCGAATCGATTTGGACTCCAGCCGAATTGATTCGGCCTGAGACAGAGTCCCAGGTCTGATGACCCGAATCGATTCGCCTTCCTGGTCGAATCGATTCGCTGGGCCGAATTGATTCGGAATAAGCCCGAATCGATTCGGAAACAGGGCTTTTGGAGGGATTGTTTTTCTAAGAGAAATTCATCCCGTTTTGTTCGAGGTTATCGATTGGGGATCTCTATAGGAGATATTTGGAGCAGGTTTAGGAGACTTTTAGCGAGTTTCCCCTAAAAGAAATTTTGGAGTCATATTGACTAAATTTGAGGAATACCGATTAGAGATTTTGGTATTTTTCTAAGTGGGGAAGCCCACTTTTATTTGAGGTTTGTTTGGTGATGATAACAACTACACGATTTGAAATGAGGTTGACTTAGAGGTGCCGGATCTTAGGATCCAATCCCAATTGGGATAACTTTAATGGTTCATAAACTATATTGAACCTTATAATGGATAGAGAATTATAATACTATTTGATGTGCAAATGGATATAGAAATATCCTTATTGATGATTGACTTGGGAGATATCTCATACAATGAGAAATGCTAATTGAGGTGCATTAGGATATAAAATATCCTTAACTTAATTATAATTGAAAGACAATTCATAATAGAAGCGACATGAGAGCTTCAAGCGAGAATTAGTATAGCACATACTATACCAAGTGGGGTAAAATGTGGGAGTATTGACGGTTAGTGTATCAATAGAGAGAGATATACTAAACAAATGATGTTAATCAATTTACGCCTAAGAGCATATAATGAAAATGAATATGATGTTGCAGGTATACCTTATATAATGGTATATCTTTATTATGTGGGGTGTATGTATACCTTATATGATGGTGTATATACATGCTAAGCATACCCCCTCCTTGCTATCATTGGGAAGTTTAGTGCGTATAGGGTGAGCATTCTGACTAGAAAAGCAGGATGTGGATATTCCCCAAGTCATAGTCGTCCTTTGTGGTCAGCAAATGACATTTATGATATATATATATATATATATATATATATATATATATATATATATATATATATATATATATATATATATATATATATATTTTGGGGGTGATAGGTCGGGGGTATGTGACGCTCTCACTTGTCGGTTAGGAACTATGATCGCTTCCCGGGACGTCGTGTGCGTGAGTTGATCACGAGGTGGGTGTCGTTGAACCCCACTAAGTGGCCCCAGTTTGCTACGTATATGGGCTGCTGGAAGATGATAGCATGTGAGCCTACGTCCTTCGAGTTATAGCTCGGTTGGATGGTTATTATTGCTTGTGTTTGTACTTGGGTGTCAAGGGCATAATGGACCTCAACGACCTACATTGCCAGGATTAGTGTATCGGGGGGGTTCCTTGTTTGGATTTCGCTTCGGCGAGACGTCCCACGCACGAACCACAGTGTAATGTTGGAACTTGGGGATAAGTTTAGTCCTTAATGCTCATCATTATATATATATATACACATATATCACCTATCCCGACAATCGACAGTGCCAGGAGTAGTGTAATGGGGGGGTTCCTTGTTTGGATTTCGCTTCGGCGAGACGTCCCAAGCATGAAACGCCGTGTACTGTTGAGAATTGGGAATATTAATTAATTAAAATTGGATAATAATCATTTGGGTTACATGCATCTTGCATTGGGGGCATAATGAGCCCCGAGGATCGATACGGTTAGGAGTAGTGTAACGGGGGGGTTCCTTGTTTGGATTTCGCTTCGGCGAGACGTCCCACGCACGAAACGCAGTACCGTGTTGAGAATCGGGAGGAGTTCAGTCCTTAACTCTTGATGCCAATAACTCATTTATAATAATTTATATATATGGTTTCATGCCTTATATGGGCATCACTAGAATATAAATTCTAGTAAATGATATTATTGATGTATTGTGATGATGTGGACATGATTGGATCATGTAACTTTATATGTTCAACAAATGAACATTACAAAGATAACTCTAAATATTACATTAAAGATAATGTATATAACTTAAAGTATAGAAATAAATGTAGAATTAGGAGATAGGTTAGATGGTTTCACTTTAATACTTTATTTGGGTTTAAGTTAGAATCCTCTTACCTAATTAGAATCGGACATCCATTTGGAGACACGTGCATACGCTTAGTGCGCGCTTTAGATGAGAGGTGAGCTGAATTTTTATGGAGTGTTCGATCCAACTAAATCATGTAATAATGCATTTATAATTATTATGCATTTTAATACACTTGCTATAAACTGTTTTTCAAACTCGGGTTCTGACCCGTTTATATTTTCGTCCTCTATGCATATATTGTATTACTTCAGGTGTTCCTCCGCAAGGACGCCTTGATGTTCATCCTTTCAGTATTCGAGGAGCTGTAGCAGTAGCGGACTGTTGCGGCACTTTGCTTTAGTGGATTCCTATCTATTGTATCTCTAGATTAGGATTCAGTTGTATTGAGTTAGTATTCAAGTGTTATAGATTAACACTTTCATATTTTATTTATCAGATTATTGTACTGTCTGTTACCCGACAGCATATTCGGGTATTTCATTGTTGAGATTTTTGTTGTACAATGTATTGTAATATTTTATTATTGGAGCATGCACAGTTCACTCATCATAGTTAGATGTATATTGTTGGTTGTGTGCATTATTGGTTTTGTTGTTGTTGTTAAAAATAAAAGTTTCAAATTTTTTGGCAATTCGCACTAAATGATTGTGGGTAGTTAGCCTTATATTATAGTGTTTAGTAGTTGATGTTGAGACTGTACCATCTGAGATACCTGATTTATGTAGTATAGGGCTGGCCACCCGTTATTATTTGGAGCGGGTTGTCACATTTTGTTTTAACAGGTTTAGGGTCTGTTTTAAGTTTTTAAAATTTTTCAATCAATTCGTTTATTTCTGGTGTCTCTTCTATTTTATATAAGAAATTAGTTAATTTTTCTAGTGTTTCTTCTTTTTTATATAATAGTTTATTTAAATTTTCTAATTCAAATTTTATATTATGTATTTTAGTGTTTATACTATCAAAAAGTCCTTTTATGTAATCCTGATTTTCTTCTAATTTTCTAATTCTTTCTATTATATTATTAGTACTACTACTCATATATTTATCCTAGTCTTCCTTTTTCTGCTAATACTCCTAACCTAGTTTCTAAAGCTATTAATGCTTTTTCTTGCTTATTTATTAAATATTTATTGTCTTCAATTATTTGTGTGTCTTTACGATCCTTTATTATTTCTAGAAATTTATAGGTAATTTTTATTAGTTTTCTTCTAAATGTTATAGAGTTTTTAATGCGTTGCTTTTCAGCTACCATAAATTTTGAAATTTCCCTTTTTCATTTAGAATTTCTATTTCTAATTTAAGTTGGTGAATTCTTTCTCTTGCTATCTGAATTACCCACCTATTAACGGTTACACCTGTATGCTTTTTATTTTTTAAATCTTTTTTAGTTTTTTTCAATAGCGTCTTCTAAAATATTATATTCGGTACGTAGTCTTCCTTTTAGAAATTCTTTTTCACTTATCATTAATTATCCTAAACGTCATTTTTCTCCTAAGATTTCTATTTTTAATTTATATTTATGGATTTTTTCTTTTATATCTATTATTATCCAATTAACAACAAGAAATCTTTCAGTTTCTTTTTGGTTTTTATATTGTATAGCTCTATTTATATAAAAGTCTAAATTTCTATGTTCTGCAAGTAATCTAGCTCTTAACCACTCTTTTTCACTAAGCATATAAAGTTTATAATTTTACAAGTTGTAAACTTATGATTTGTAATTCCACTCTTTTCGTTAAATAATATGTCTTATTATATAAAGATATATAATTAAAGCAGCTCTGATACCGTTATTTTTTTTATGGATGAACGATGAATTAATTAATAAAATTCAAAATAAAAAATACTTTTCTAAATTTAATTGCAAATCTGATTTTTGGCAAATAAAAATGCAAAAAGAATCAATAGAATAGACTGCCTTTACTTGTCCAGAAGGACACTTTGAATGGTTAGTCATGCCCTTTGGATTAAAAAATGCACCCCAAATATTTCAAAATAAAATGGACAAAATCTTTAAAAAACATTCAAATTTTTGTACAGTTTGTATAGATGATATTCTTGTATTTAGCAATACTAAGATTTCTTGTTGTTAATTGGGTAATAATAGATATAAAAGAAAAACTCCATAAATATAAATTAGAAATAGAAATCTTAGGAGAAAAAGGACGTTTAGGATAATCAATGATAAGTGAAAAACAATTTCAAAAAGGAAGACTACGTACCGAATATAATATTCGTGACATCCCGGTATCCGAAATAATGGGTGACCAGCCCGATACTCCAATAATACAGGAATCATGGATGGAAATCATTCTCGGCATCGTAACAACATAAAGGGTATACGGGATAACCATACGATTTTTCGGAAAAACGAGTTGTCAAAATTTTGTTTTGTAATTTAAAGAAGGCATTATTAACAACCCATAATAGAAAGGAAAGGTGGAAAATCCCACAAGTATGTATATATATACATACAACAACAATAATAATGAAAGGACCGAATGAAGTGTCGGTCATTAGAATTCATACAATGTACAATAAGTTCCATGAGATACATATTACATCCATTATACAATTACAATGGTTTGGGCCACACGCCCGAATAAAGAACTGATCATAACTTGAAAGCAACAAGGGAGGCGTCTACATAAAATGTCCCGTGATATCCGCAAAATGTCACGGCTCCTTAAAAGACACTGGAATAGGAAGGTCATTACGGGCGACCTTGCGGAGGAACACCTGAGCGGTTATAATATGTATATGCACAACAAGAAGGAAAATGGGTCAGGGCCCGATTTTATGTGATCACCAGATAAATAAATAGTATGACAATAATGAACAGTTAAACATGGATGATAAAGATCATATTCTAACATGGAACATCATGAAATAACTAAGACAATTAAATAATTATAAGGTAAGAATCAATTATATGTGCAATAAGAATAATCATCAACCTTTTTCATTCTTTCCATTCCTAATTAGGAATACAAATTTTATCATGTGCTCTTTGTGGCACGTATTTCATTTGTATGCTCTTTGTGGCATATACTATGCTCTTTATGGCATTTCGTTTAACTCTTTATGGAAACAATATTCCATCGAGTCCAAATCAATGTTAGTATAGTTATAAATATATGTATATAACGATTCTAAGACCGTCCGTCTGGGTTTCCCCACTGTGCGCCCCCTAAATAACCATCATCTTCCAGGGCCTAACATAAGACAACCTGGGATCCTATTGAATCGTCGGGAAGCGTCCATATGCCTGCGGGATAGTCAAGACCACACCCGGAATCTCCTATCCATCGCAGAAAAATATAAAACAAGCGCTCACATGGCCTAGGACTATATCCACCCTGCATTTATTAGCCAGGCGGCTTCACCTCACGCACGAACTTCCCTTAAGCTGGTATTTAGAGAGGTGCGTTTAAACCATTTCATTAATTTCCATTGCATGATTTAATAAATTATCATTTACTTTGTCCAATTACATTTTATCAAATGTATTCTAGTCATCCGGAACTATACGTCCTTCACATCATCATAATAACCTCGATGAACATTTAAACTCCCAAGTCATTTTTCCCAAGTCTCCTTATGGCTTATAGTCGAGCATTATACCTCAAGATTTACTTCTAAGGTCTACAAAACTATCTAGTAATCTTCTAGACTCCTACTAATTATAAAAAAAAAGTAATGCCTAAACATCACTTCACTCACCCCCGAAATACAACCCCAAGTCTACCTATTTTCAGCTAAAGTAGTAAATAACTCACCTAGACCTCTAAGACCCTAAGTTGACTTCATTTAAGAAGGTTCCTATGCCATAAGACAAGAGAAAATGGGTTGAAAATGAAAAAGAAAACAAAATAAAAATGCAGGATTTTCGAATCGATTTCGGCCTAGCTGAATCGATTCGGCCAGAAAGTATGGGATTCTGCATAATTATCGAATCGATTCGGACCTTTCGAATCTATTCGGACCAGGCCGAATCGATTCGGTTCACCTAATCCTGGAAACTGTCCCTGGGCGAATCGATTCGGCCTTACGAATTTTGCCAATTTTGGCTATGGACTCTTGGACTCCAAATTTATCCCCAACTCAAAATCCATTCAAACCAACTCATTTATTGTCACCAACACATCATAAATACTCCTAACTACTACCATAACCATCAATAATCATCCAAATCATTCTTTAATAATTCAAGACCCACAATGACACAATAACCCTAAACTAGTTAAACCATGATCAATACATCATTATCACAACTAATCATTTATCTTAAACCACATAAAGAAAGTAGGAAAACTTGCCTCAATTGAGAAAATGCAGATTTTCCTTGTGTAGTAGCAAGAATCCCTCCTCAATCTTCAATCTCTTCTCATTTCTCTACTCTTTCTCTTCCTTTCTCTAGTTCTCTCTAGGTTTAGCAATAATTAGGGAAAGATGGAAGACTTAATTAAGATATAAATCGTGCCTTTACTTCACAATTTACAACTTAAGTGGTAAATACCACATTAAATGGTTCGCAACTACACAAATATGTTAAAACCAGTCAAAAGTGCCCAGAACTTCAAAATACAATATGGCACATAATTTGACTATCTCGCACGTTCTGGATTCAACTATGGCCTCCAAATTATCATTTGGATATTTTATAATTCATTTTAAGTTCTGGTTCCATGTTAAACCATAGGGTCATTTTAAATTCTATAACACTATAAAGCTCATCATAAGAATATTTACATGTTCATACAGTACATATACAATAAGTTAGTAAATATTGACTTTCCTTCATTAAATAAATATTTTCTCCATATAACAACATTTTATATTTAATTACCTCACGTAGTAAGTAAATATAAAATAGGCTCTCATAAGCGAGGGTTGTTACATACCCCCCCCCCCCCCCTTTATGAGGGAATTTTGCCCCCAAAACTCAAGCGTACCTTATAAAAAGAGATGCGGATACTTCTCTCGCATGTCGTCTTCACATTCCCACATTGATTCTTTAGCATTGTGGTGACTCCATTGGACTCTCACCAAGGGTACCACACGCGACCTCAACTTGCGCTCCCCATGCTCAGGAATAGCAATCGGTTGTTTTTCATATGATATGTCGGGTTGCAAGTTAATGTCTTCAAAAGGGATGTGCCAAAGGGCACCTTCGCATCTCTTATACTTCTTCAGAGTGGAGACATAAAATACGTCGTGGATTTGTTGCAAAGGCTCCGGCAAAGCAAGCTGATACGCCATGGGACCAACTTTCCCAATAATTGGAAAAGGTCCAGCAAAACGCTGCGCCAGCTTTCCTTTCTTCCCAAAACCCTTAATGCCCTTCATTGGTGACACTTACACCAAAACTTGGTCCCCAATTTCCAACTCCACGTGTCTTCTACCCGCATCGGCATAGCTCTTTTGGCGGTCTTGGGCTATCCGAATGCAGTTTCGAATGAGTTCAATCTTAGAAGAAGTATCTTCGATCATTTCAGGTCCAAGGAATTTGTTATCACCCACTTCCAACCAACAAGCGGGCGACCTACATGACCGGACATAAAGAGCTTCATAGGGCGCCATTCCGATAGTAAATTGGTATGAGTTGTTATAAGCAAACTCAACCAACGGGAGGTATTGTTCCCAACCGCCCTTGAAATTAAGCATGCACATATGAAGCATATCCTCCAACATTTGGTTTACCCTTTCGGTTTGGCCATCTATTTGAGGATGATAGGAAGAGTTTAACTTCAATTCGGTCCCCATCGCCTCTTGGAAACTTTGCCAAAAGTGGGACACAAATATTTTATCTCGGTCGAAAACAATATTTAAAGGTACCCCATGAAGTCTAACGACCTCCTCAATGAATAATTGGGCATATCGAGCGGTATCAAAATTCGTAAGCGCGGGTAAAAATTGTGTCGACTTAGTCAAGCGATCGACAATCACCCAAATCGAATCATAACCCTTCTGTGATCTTGGTAATCCCGTAATAAAGTCCATCGATATGCTTTCCCATTTCCACACTGGAATCTCCAACTGTTGCAACAAACCTATCGGTCGCTGATGGTCGATCTTAACCAACTGATAAGTAGTGCATTGGGATACAAACTCCGAAATATCCCGCTTCATGCTGAGCCACCAATACTGGCGGTGCATGTCTTGGTACATCTTGTCCCCACCAGGATGTACCATAAATTTTGACCCGTGAGATTCCGCCATCACCGCACGTCTCAAATCCCCCTCTTTAGGAACAATACGTCTTCTATGGAAGCATAGTCCACCCTCAGAACTAATCGAGTAGGACTCCGTCCCTTTGGACAATAATCGGTGTATATGGTCTTGACAACCCTTATCCCTTCCCTGGGCTTCTACAATTCTTGCCACAATTGTAGGAGTAACTGTCATTACCGACATGAATTCTCTCACTGCCGCGTCCTCCTGACTAAGATCTTTCCACTTAGCTTTCCATACATCAGCTAAGTCTCCCTCGGGCTTCCTACTCAAGGCATCCGCTACTACGTTCGCCTTCCCCGGATGATAATGGATATCAAATTGATAATCTTTCACGAACTCCAACCAACGACGCTAACGCATATTCAAATCCTTTTGTGAAAATAAATATTGCAGCGATTTATGGTCCGTGAAAAGGATAAACTTCTCCCCCAAGAGATAATGCCTCCATATCTTCAAGGCAAAGACAGCTGCGGCGAATTCTAAGTCATGCACCGGATAATTTCTTTCGTGAGGCTTTAGTTTACGGGAAGCATAAGCAATAGCCCATCTTTTTTGCTGAAGTACACCTCCTAATCCTTGAAGAGATGCATCGGTGAAGACTAGATATTCCAATCCCGATTTTGGCAATGCAAGAACGGGAGCCAAAGTCAACCTATCTTTGAGCTCATCAAATGCAGCCTGACAAGAATTGTCCCAAACAAATCTCACTCCCTTTCGGTTCAAATTTGTCAAAGGGCTAGCGATTTTAGAAAAGCCCTTAATAAATCGACGGTAATAACCCGCTAAGCCCAGAAAACTACGAACCTCGGTAGGTGTCGTGGGCTGAACCCACTCCCTCACCGCAATCACCTTACTAGGATCCACCAATATACCCTGGGACGACACCACATGACCCAGAAACTGAACTTCCTTTAACCAAAATCCACACTTCTTAAACTTCGTATACTATTGGTGATCCCTCAATCTTTGCAGGACCAACCGTAAGTGGGTAGCGTGGTCAGATTCTGTCTGAGAATAGACTAAGATGTCATCAATGAAGACAATAACAAATTGGTCAAGGAAGTCCAGGAACACTCTATTCATGAGATCCATAAATACAGCGGGGGCATTGGTTAGTCCAAAGGTCATAACCAAGAATTCATAGGATCCATATCGGGTCAAAAATGTGGTCTTGGATACATCCTGCTCTCGTATCCTCACTTGATGATACCCCGTCCTCCAAATCAATTTTAGAGAAGTATGACGCTCCCCTAAGTTGGTCAAATAAATCATCAATGTGAGGCAAAGGGTATTTATTCCGGATGGTGACTTTATTCAACTCTCTATAGTCCACACATAACTGGAGAGAACCGTCTCTTTTCTTTACAAACAATACCGGAGCACCCCATGGCGACGTACTGCGCCTAATAAATCCCTGCTCCAACAGCTGTTGAATTTTATCTCTCAACTCCCTCATCTCCATAGGAGCCATGCGATATGGAGCTTTTGCAATCGGTCGAGTTCCCGACGTTAAATCAATCACAAACTCAATCTCCCGACTCGGAGGTAATCCCGGTATCTCTCAAAAAACATCTTCAAAATCTCTAACAATCGGAAGAGAATCCAGGGGAAATAACTACATCCCTAGAATTACCCTCCGCAATACAATATAAATAGGTACTCGTACCTCCTTCCATACAAGGCATAACAACCAAGAACATTTCTTGCCCCGGAACTGTGAAAACTATACTCTTCCCGTAATAATTTACTATCACGCGGTATTTCACTAGCCAATCCATACCCAGTATCACATTATACCCCGCCATATCAATGACGAGTAAATCGGCCTCAAAGCACAAGTTACCAAGATTAATCCCTATGTTTTTACAAACAAAGAAAATCAATGAACCATCACCCATAGAGGATTCAAAAAGTACTCTCAGCAGACTTTATAAAATCCGTGGTCTGAGCAAAACTCCTAGAAATAAAAGAGTGTGTCGCGCCCATGTCAAATAGTACCCGACCCATATGCCATTGGATGAGAAACTTACCCTCAATCGCTGGTGGTGCCGGAGGGGCTGGAGGAAGCATAACCTCCTGAATAAGATAGACCCAACCATACTGCAGTTGCCCCTGTTGTGGAGGAACGACCGAATTAGGCGCCTGGGGTGGAAACTGAACATATGGTTATTGTGGAGCCCTAAGAAGATGTCCTCCAATCAACTGAGGACACGACCTCTTATAATGGCCCAACTCTCCGCACTAAAAACATTTGTTCGCCACATTCTCCATGTTCCTTCCTTGATTATTTCAGAACTGTCCCGAACCTCGGCCCTGCTGGCCTCTACCTCCATTCCCAACTCTGCCTACTTATTATTGGGGCGGTTCGCCTTGACCCGGCCTGTTGTTATTACCGCTCGCATTAACTCCACTAAAGCGTTGGCTTTTTGACAAATCCCCTTGCTGGGGGTCCCTCTCTCTTTGCTTACTCCCCGAAGATTGGGATAAAGAAGATGCTCCTCCCCCAATACCATTCCCTTCGGGCCTTCCCACTTTCCCCATCGCTGTAGCCTTCTTACTATTTTGCACAAACAGTCTATGCTCTTGACAATGAAGTAGAGCAGCATTCATCACATCCCCAAAGGTTTGTAAAGCCGGATTTCCCAATAAATGTTGTTTTATTCGCCAATGTAAACCTCCCACAAATTTGGAGATTCTTTTCGCTTTTGGAGTCACTTCATCCGGTACAAACTTTCCAACCGAGTAAACTCCTTTTCATACTCTGCAACAGATCTCTCCCCCTGAACTACATCTTGAAGCTTCCTTTGCATCTCCCTTTGAACTGCGAGAGGGAAGTACTTTCCATCAAACAAGGCCCAAAAATCAGTGATTGACATCGTATCCCTTTGCTCGGGTGTAATCATCGACTCCCACCAATGTAAGGCCGATCCGACAAGCTTAAAAGTAATAAGGATTTTCTTTTTCTCCTCACGACATTCTACCATACGAAGATGGCGTTGTATGTCTTTCTTCCACTGATTTGCCCTTATAACGTCCGAGCCTCCATTGAATTTCGGGGGATGGCCCTTTAGGAAAGACTCTCTACCCTTTCCTACTGAGAAGGTACTGCGGGAACTTGTGCCTCTTGCCCCCTCGGTTGAGCTTGTGGTATTTTTTGTACCACTGCAGTCATCGCTGCATTGACTACTTGAGCCACTATGTTTGCCACATCAGCAGCACTGATATTCCCCGGTGGTGGCGGTGGAGGACCAACCTCATCTTCCACAACTCTATTACATCGAGTGGGACGTCCTCTCTTAGGCGGCATCTGAGATGGAGAAACAATAGAGTTAGAATATTATATAAAACAATCTATTTTGCAGAAGATCGCAAACATAAGCAACAAAGTAGTCCTAACATTAGGCTCTATGTCAATGAACGCTACGGTAGAACGTGACAAGTCCGCATAGATCCTAAAGATCCTAGAACCTGATGCTCCGATACCATCTGTGACAACTCGATATCCGAAATAAGGGGTGGCCAACCCGATACTCTAATACTACAGGAATCATGGATGGAAATGACTCTCAGCATCGTAACAACATGAAGGGTATACGGGGTAACCACACGATTTTTCAGAAAAACGAGTTGTCAAAATTTTGTTTTGTAATTTAAAGAAAGCATTATTAACAACCCATAATAAAAAGGAAAGGTGGAAAATCCCACAAGTATGTATATATACATACAACTACAATAATAATGAAATGACCGAATGAAGTGTCGGTCTTTAGAATTCATACAATGTACAATAAGTTCCATGAGATACATATTACATCCATTATACAATTACAATGGTTTGGGCCACACGCCCGAATAAAGAACTGATCATAACTAGAAAGCAACAAGGGAGGCATCTACACAAAATGTCCCGTGATATCCGCAAAATGCCACGGCTCCTTAAAAGACACTGGAATAGGAAGGTCATTATGGGAGACCTTGCGGAGGAACACCTGAGCGGTTATAATATGTATATGTGCAACAAGAAGGAAAATGGGCCAGGGCCCGGTTTTATGTGATCACCAGATAAATAAATAGCATAACAATAATGAACAGTTAAACATGGATGATAGAGATGATATTCTAACATGGAACATCATGAAATAACTCAGACAATTAAATAATTATGAGGTAAGAATCAATTATATGTGCAATAAGAATAACCAACCTTTTTCATCTTTCATCCTTTCCACTTTATCTTCTTTCCATTCCTTATCAGGAATACAAATTTTATCATGTGCTCTTTGTGGCACGTATTTCATTTGTATGCTCTTTGTGGCATATACTATGCTCTTTATGGCATTTCGTTTAACTCTTTACGGCAACAATATTCCATCGAGTCCAACTAAATGTTATAATAGTTATAAATATATGTATATAACGATTCTAAGGCCGCCCGTCTGGGTTTCCCCACCGTGCGCGCCCTTAAATAACCATCATCTTCCAGGGCCTAACATAAGACAACCTGGGATCCTATTGAATCGTCGGCAAGCGGTCATATGCCTGCGGGATAGTCAAGACCATACCCAAAATCTCCTATCCATCACAGAAAAATATAAAACAAGCGCTCATATGGCCTAGGACTATATCCACCCTGCATTTATTAGCCAGGGGGCTTCACCTCACGCACGAAATTCCCTTAAGATGGTATTTAGAGAGGTGTGTTTAAACCATTTCATAAATTTCCATTTCATGATTTAGTAAATTATCATTTACTTTATCCAATTACATTTTATCAAATGTATTCTAGTCATCCGGAACTATACGTGCTTCACATCATCATAATAACCTCGATGAACATTTAAACTCCCAAGTCATTTTTTCCAAGTCTCCTTATGGCTTATAGTCGAGCATTATACCTCAAGGTTTACTTCTAAGGTCTACAAAACTATCTAGTAATATTATAGACTCCTACTAATTATAAAAAAAAAAAGTAATGCCTAAACATCACTTCACTCACCCCCGAAATACAACCCCAAGTCTACCTATTTTCACCTAAAGTAGTAAATAACTCACCTAGAGCTCTAAGACCCTAAGTTGACTTCATATAAGAAGGTTCATATGCCATAAGACTAGAGAAAAGTGGTTGAAAATGAAAAAGAAAACAAAATAAAAATGCAGGATTTCCGAATCGATTCGGCCAGAAAATATGGGATTCTGCATAATTGTCAAATCGATTCGGACCTTCCGAATTTATTTGATCAGGAAAATGGGGTTTCTGCATAACTTCCAAATCGATTCGTACCAGGCCGAATCGATTCGGTTAACCTAATCCTGGAAACTGTCCCTGGGCGAATCGATTCGGCCTTGCGAATTTTGCCAATTTTGGCTATGGACTCTTGGACTCCAAATTTATCCCCAACTCAAAATCCATTCAAACCAACTCATTTATTGTCACCAACACATCATAAATACTCCTAACTACTACCATAACCATCAATAATCATCCAAATCATTCTTTAATGATTCAAGACCCACAAGGACACAAGAACCCTAAACTAGTTAAACCATGATCAATACATCATTATCACAACTAATCATTTATCTTAAACCACATAAAGAAAGTAGGAAAACTTGCCTCAATTGAGAAAATGCAGATTTTCCTTGTGTAGTAGCAAGAATCCCTCCTCAATCTTCAATCTCTTCTCCTTTCTCTACTCTTTCTCTTCCATTCTCTAGTTCTCTCTAGGTTTAGGAATAATTAGGGAAAGATGGAAGACTTAATTAAGACATAAATCGTGTCTTTAGTTCACAATTTACAACTTAAGTGGTAAATACCACATTAAATGGTTCGCAACTACACAAATATGTTAAAACCAGTCAAAAGTGCCCAAAACTTCAAAATACAATATGGCACATAATTTGACTATCTCGCACGTTCCGGATTCAACTATGGCCTCCAAATTATCATTTGAATATTTTATAATTCATTTTAAGTTCTGGTTCCATGTTAAACCATAGGGTCATTTTAAATTCTATGACACTATAAAGCTCATCATGAGAATATTTACATGCTCATACAGTAAATATACTATAAGTTAGTAAATATTGACTTTCCTTCATTAAATAAATATGTACTCCGTATAACAACATTTTATATTTAATTACCTCACATAGTAAGTAAATATAAAATAGTCTCTCATAAGCGAGTGTTGTTACAATATTTTAGAAGACGTTAAACCATAATTTCAATATATCGTGCTGAAGGAACTAATGAAGGCAATAAAAGAAAAATAATAAACATAGGATTAGATAAATTTATAAAAGAAGAAGAAATTATAAAAAAAAAATTAGAAGAAATAAACCCAGCCGAAGATATGGAAACTGAATCATCAACCACACAAGCCACAATTAATAGACCAAACGCTAACTATTCAACACATCAACACTTAGGAGCCACTAGAGAAAAATACAATGAAAATACTAAACTTTTACCAGGAAACAAAAGTAGGAGTAGATATGTATTTGACACCAGTTCTAATATAACACAACATGGTAGTTAATTATATATCTTTATATAATAAGACATATTATTTAACGAAAAGAGTTGATAATTAATGATAAGTGAAAAAGAATTTCTAAAAGGAAGACTATGTACCGAATATAATATTTTGGAAGACGCTATTGAAAAAAACTAAAAAAGATTTAAAAAAATAAAAATCATATAGGTGTAATAGGTGGGTAATTCAGATAGCAAGAGAAAGAATTCACCAACTTAAGTTAGAAATAGAAGTTCTAAACGAAAAAGGGAAATTTTAAAATTTATGGTAACTGAAAAACAACGCATTAAAAACTCTATAACATTTAGAAGAAAACTAATAAAAATTACCTATAAATTTCTAGAAATAATTAAGGATCGTAAAGACACACAAATAATTGAAGATAGTAAATATTTAATAAATAAACAAGAAAAAGCATTAATAGCTTTAGAAACTAGGTCGGGAGTATTAGCAGAAAAAGGAAGACTGGGATAAATATATGAGTAGTAATACTAATAATATAATAGAAAGAATTAGAAAATTAGAAGAAAATCAGGATTACATAAAAGGACTTTTAGATAGTAGAAACACTAAAATACATAATATAAAATTTGTATTAGAAAATTTAAATAAACTATTATATAAAAAAGAAGAAACACTAGAAAAATCAACTAATTTCTTATATAAAAAATAAGAGACACCAGAAACAAACGAATTGACTGAAATTTTTTAAAAACTTTCATTAGCTTGATTTCGTAAATTTAAAACCTTATAATGTTTTATTATTGTTTCATGGTCTTTTATTAGTTGTGTGCTAGTACGAGATTTATAATAATTAACTTGTGCTTCTATGCTTTTAACAAGGTTTGTGACATTATGAAAATATATATTAAGGTAATTCATAGTATGTATAAGAGATCCTTTATTGTATTCTCGATTGAAATATTTTATCTGGTCGATGTTCAATAAATATATTGTGCCTACTATGGATTATTTGTCCTAGTCCTACCCATTCAGGTGGTATGCTTTCTATTATTAGTAAATGGTTTGGTAAATTTACTCGCCATGTTTGTTGGTCTGCTAGTGCTTCTGTTAGTCCTTTTGGAAAATTACAGTTTATATTATCCCAAGGTGGGGGTATTATAATACTAGCTACCATACCATATTCTAGTAGTAGACTTATTGTTACTTCTATTTCTATTTGTGGGTTATGAGGAAATATTTTATTAGGTCTACTAATTATAAAATTTTCAAAAAGTTTATATTCAATATCTACCAAAATTAAAGTATCGTATTTGTTTTGAAAATAATTACGTAGGTGTTCATATTTATAAGTACATCCTAATGGTTCTAGATTAAAACGGAAATGATTTTGTATAGCGACCCAATTATTAGTATCTTTTTCTTTTGAAAATAAAATATTTTTTCTACTAAATCTCTTAGTAAAAGATATTCTACTTTAGTACGTAATATATACCTAAAGTAAGGGTCAAAAGAGACTAAAAATTTACTATTATTATATAGATTTATTTTTTCTAGTTTCTTTTCATTAGCTTGATTTGGTAAATTTAAAACCTTATAATGTTTCATTATTGTTTCATGGTCTTTTACTAGTTGTGTGCTAGTACGAGATTTATAATAATTAACTTGTGCTTCTATGCTTTTAACGAGGTTTGTGATATTATGAAAATATATATTAAGGTAATTCATAGTATGTATAAAAGATCCTTTATTGTATTCTCGATTGAACCAAAGATTGTCCAGTATTTTCTGTTGTTCCTCTGTTATGGGCACCTTAGACCTGAACTTTTTCTTCTCATTAAGAATAGTAATTAATTGATTAGTATATTCTTTTGTTCCTAAAGAAGATCCTTGGTATTGATCCATCTGCAAAATTAAGAAGTGTTAGTAATTAAACGAGACAATATATCGGCTAATTGATTTTCTTTACCTTTAATATGTTCAAATTATTGTGTAAATCCTTTACCTGTAATATGATCTATAAAATTTAACCATCTTTTAGTTGCTGATTTACTTTGGTTCGTTTTATTAAAGTATTTTACAATATTATCACAGTCAGTTATATATATATATATATATATATATATATATATATATATATATATATATATTAGTACAGGTGCCCAACCACAGGGACACCGATGCTAGATACTTGGAAGGATTACCGAGCTGCAGCTGTTGTGGAAGTTACAGGTCATTGAGATTAGGCACTTCTCTCAGTTCATTCAGTTCTTAGTTCAGTTATCTCAGTTCGGGCATGTGTCGCCCATTCTCATTAGCAGAGTTGTACTCAGTTTACTTTGTATTTATATTCATTTGGATTGAGTATTTATTATGGTTTGGTTTGCGACTTGAACTGGAGGATTTTTATCTAGTCTTAATTATTTAGTAATTGATTCAGTCAGCATTCAATTCTTGTGTATGGTTTATAATTTCATGTTCAGAAATTAATTAAATTAATTGGCTGCAAGTTAAATTGGAAAATGTTTTGGCCCTAGTTTAATTAAATGTTATGTGATTAATTGGATCTAAGTTTTCGACAGTGATGCTAAGAATGAACCAATCGAACATTCTGTTATAAATTTTATAAACGACTGATCACCCGATATTTAATTGGGCGGGGTGTCACAGGTGGTATCAGAGCATTAGGTTCTAGTATCTTTTAGAATCTTTACGGCATTACATTTTAGCATAGCGTTCTTTGATGTAGAGCCTTATACTAGGATTGTTGTATTCCACTGCATATGAGATTTACGCTCTCCTGTAATTTAGTTTAGTGAATCCAATTTGGATACGGGAATAATTGGACTTCGTACTCCGAACAATATGGAATGACCAGCGAAGGTCGTTATCGGGACTGCAGGAGGAGTGAAGCAATTGAAAGTTGTGAAGCATTAGGGGAACTGTGATCACGATAGAAGTCACCAACAGTAAGATCTAAGTGTGATGGGCCAATGGAGGGAGCTAATCCAAAGGCAATAATGTAAAGTAGAGTGCAGTAACATTCTGAATTTTAAATTCATAAGAAATTTTGCTGGCAAAGAGTAACAATAAAAAATCAAATGGAGATATTGGGTGCAGGTTTACCGTTTAATTTTCCACCAGTTGTTCGGGTAAGGACCGAATGTAAAGGATGAGTTAAGTTGGTAAGTGAACTTCGTAACCGAAGTAGGAGTCACGGAAGATAAAAAGGGTCCGTAAGTTGAAATGAACTCATGGGTAGAATACCCTAACGTGAATGGGAGGTGCGACTACGGTGACTAGTGTCAATGTCATCAAAGTATATGTTTATTAGAATATGTCAACGCCCAAGAAGAAAGGGATCCAGTAAAGTTGTGATACCTAGCCGAAGGGCAAGGTTAAATTCAATAGTGTTAGTAGAATATCACCAGAACATATACCCAGTGGGGGAAACCTATTTAAATTATTTGATTAAATCTTAACGAAATGGTGATGGATTCAGTCGAGACCAGCGGGTCGAACATGTGTTCAATCTTAGAAGAATATTTAGCATTAATGGGTGAATATTGACACAACTCTTTATCATTTGATGAACAACCAACTAAAAAGCTAAAACGTTATGCATATTGATCAATGTCCTGAAACAGATCTGTATTTAAGTACATATCATTATCATCCATATTAACAAAAAATGCACGATCTACCTCTAGGTTTTTCAACCTAAACAAAAGAGGACCAAGCTCTGGTACCAGCTGAGAGTGCGTATTGTGTACCAAAATGGAAACCCACCAAAAATTCATTTTACACACCTAAAATATCATGTTCAAGTATTTATCTAAATTTTAATCAACTAAGTTCAAGTTTTATTATGTTTAAACATATGGATGAGAAAATATATGAAAGAGGTAAATAGGATCATAATAACTGATGTACGAGGACAAAATTCCACTAATATGAAAAAACTTGTGCACGTACCCATGCTAACTCACACCTTCACACTTTTTCACCAAAGTTTAGAAGCCGAAGACTCCTATCCATCGCTGGAAATTCTCAACATCTCACTGTTATAACACACATCAATAATGTTGCACAAGACTTTGTCTTTAAACTTGATAGGATAAATACCCAAAAAAGAACTTCAAAATTCATAATACTTCCTGTTAGGAGAAAGACCCAAAGTGTATAGAAAGTTTGTTTTATTAAAATGAGCTCTTTGATAAAACATTTTGTCTTCTTTATTATTAATAAACCTCTAAAAAGAGAGGTGATTGAATACAAAAAAGAGAAGGTGAAAAAGATAAACTAGATTCGTAAATGGGCTCATTCATTTTCACAAATGTGTTCTTATCTCCTTAGAAAGGAAGGAGAAAAATAATACACACAAGGACTCTATTGGTATATTGCTTGTGAAAGATATGCGAGTTGTTTTGAAAAGAAGAGTTATAATTGTCTAAATAGGTCAAACCACACAAATGGGTTTACCCATTACCAAAGAGAGCTAAAGGACACATTTGTTACACAAAACCTGTATAAAAGAGTGGTTACTGAATAATAAGTCTAATTAACAGCAAAAAATGTGCTATTTGCTTACAAATCTTTAAGATACTGATAAATATAAATTCACAAATCTGTATGCATCGCCGGAGGTATTGCTACAACAAGGACAAGTGTCATTGCGGAGAACCTATTGCGAGGCATGTCGTGACTTTATCCATATATTTTTTACGAGACCATCAAAGAGTTTGGCGTCTAGAAAGGGAACTAGTGTTGCAGTAAAAGGTGTTGCTGCGTCGGCACTTCAACAATAAGCTACTCGTGCCAACTTCTAGAGATTTTTTACCAAGGTAACTTCTTCGATTTTGCTCCAATGACACAAATTGTCAGCGCTGTAAAACAGGTGAGTTTCACTCAATTTTGCTTGTTTTTAATTTTTCAATCACTTGTTATACAAGCAAGATCAAGGTTGCAAACCTCAATATTTACACACAATAAGTTTTTACAAACATTTTTTATAATGATTTTATAGAAAAACGTGACGTGTGTGAGGGAATTATCCAATTTTACCTTTCATCCAAAAATGTGATATGTGTGATAATAAGGATGATAAAAAATCGAATTAAAGATCTTGAATGTTGATACAACTTTCTGCAAAGATAAATAAGGGACCCAAAGTATTTTGAAAAACTTGATAAGACAACAACCTATAAGGGCACAAATGAGTATATCAGTACTCTTACAAAGTTTTTGCCTAGCTCTGCTCTATATGGTATTGTGTTTTTCAATTTATGACTCCCCCCTTTCAACTAAGGCCATGCAATGAAATAATTATAATTAGGAATATATGTACATTAATGGTCATGTTTTGACATATCACTACATGGCAATGTGGACTTCAACTTCTTCGATAACTTTTTTCTATTTAAATATTAATTTTTTTCTACCTTTTTCTAGATATGTATAATGTTGTTTTATTTTTAATAAGGGGTGTCCCATGCTAAGATAGTGAATTAAAATTGAAACAAAGGTATATATATATATATATATATATATATATATATATATATATATATATATATATAGAGAGAGAGAGAGAGAGAGAGAGAGAGAGAGTTTGATAAGGTGCATAATATGGTTCTCATTATTTGGATGTAATACCTTATATATAAATAAAAGAGCATTTGTTTATATTTCTTGGTGCCTCCCAAGTTTAGGATATGCGGATCTCGCTTATTGCATTAAATTTGGCAATAGTGTTATTATAATACACATTATACATGGCATTCCTTTAAATTTGTTAAATTATCACTAAAAACATATTATATAATCATAGTTTCTCATAATTTTGATTATCTTAAAACATTAATATAATGTTAAAGGGAAATTTCTTGTGCTTCAGTATCATTTTGTATGTATCCTTCATTTCAGTGATTAGTCTTCATTTCTCAAAGCAACGTGAGAAAAAAAGGATTTTCATATGTATCTTCACTTCTAATAATCTTTCTCCTCTTTAATATTTTTATTATATAATAGTATATTTAGTGTTAAGGGATTTTGTTCGTTTATTTCTTCCTTAGTTATCAATGATACATTCCATCTTTTTTAAATGAAGCAAAAAATTAATTCTTAGATATCAAAGCATCAAATGCAATTGCTTATGGCATGCTCCATTTTTTTTAATTATTTTCTCCACTGCAGAAATGACATATTTGATTTTTAATGCTTTTATGTGTTAATTTTTTTTTTCTAATTCCTTTCAATTGATATCCAAATATGAATTGAACATCTCATTAATTTATACTTTCTGAATGTGATAGATTATTTGTACTTTCGCTTCAAATTAGTGGATAAATTATACCTTAGCTCATTGATTTCGGAATCGATTTGAAGAATTTTCCAACTAAGAGAGTGGGAAAGTGTGGTGTTATCTCTCAAATTACTTCTTTCTGCTGGGTCGATTACTTTGTATCTCTATCTTCAGTGCATTCTCTTTCCCTTTTACAGTACATTTAATTGTAACAACCCGTCCTTTTGGAGACCATTAAATTCCATAATTGGATATAAATTGGAATTTGGGGAATTTTTCTAAATAGTAAATTTTGGGATTTTCGAGGATTGAATGATTTTCGATGGGTGCTGTAATTATTCTTGGGACTATATAGGTCGAAATATTTTAATTATATGTCGTCGTTGAGTAAAGCGACACGAGGTAAGATTTTTAATTGGAAAACCCGCATTTAATTATTTTGGGTTGGAATAGTGATTTGCGGTCAAGTACCTCGGATGGGAATTTCGACTGCGCCATAATTCTCGGAATGTCCGAGATAGTCGGAAAAGAGTGTCCGATTGTCGAAAATGAGTTTCGGGTAATTTTAGAGGTAAAAGTAACTCGTAATTGGGTAAACGAGTCGTTTTTGGGTTTTAAGGGTTAAAACCCTTTTCTTCCTATTTAAAGAGGTAGAGGGGAAGGGAATAGAAAGAAAAGAAATAAAAGAGAGAGAAGAGAGAGAGGAAGGAGAAAATAGGAGGAAAAAGGGAGATCTCGGGCAAACTCCGCCGGATTCGACTCGAGGTCGTCGGATTTTATCCACGAGGCAAGTGTTTACTTGCTTTATTTCATTTTGTGCAATCCTCTCATATCACTTTTGGTATAAACATGATTTTAGGGTTAGAACCCTTAAAATAAATTGGGTAAAATTTGATTATGAGTTTACACATTGATGTAGTGTAAACTCTTAATGATTTTTAGTATCAAAACTATGTTAATGGAGTATAAAATGGGTTGAAATGCTAAGTTGGGATTTTTATGGTTTTAAGGTTTAAAACTAAGAGAAATGATTTAATACCCCAAAATAATTGATGTGTTAGTTGTAAAACATAGATTAGATGTTAATTGAGTTGTTGGGTGAGGTTAGAACCAACAAAAATGGAGAAACATGGAGTTTGGGATTTTGGTAGGGACAATGAATAGTAACCCATAAGCTTGTGGGGTTATTTTGACTAGGAAAAGTATTGATTTAGCTTTCGGACAAAACACGAAAGTTGTAGATCTTTTCGATACGGTCGCGTGGCCGCTGACCGCGTATTTTTCTGATTTTCCTACGATTTGATATGATTTTTACAAGATGACAGCTCCGGGTTGAAAGTACCAACTCGGAAATCAAATCGGGAATTGGAAAAATAAAGGCTAGAAATTATTGTGTAGATGTTTGGGATGATTTTTGGTGTAGAGTAGAAACCATGAAAATGAATTTGGATTGATTTTTGGGTATTTTGGAGTTTGAGAAATACCCCAAACTGTGACCCTCGAACAGGCCGAATCGATTCGGGTACAGGCCGAATCGATTCGCCTAAAGGGAATTGGGTCTCTGCAATGGGCCGAATCGATTCGGGTACAGACCGAATCGATTCGCCATTTACAGACCTGTTTGCAGAATACTTTCCGAATCGATTCGGATTGGGAACCGAATCGATTCGCCCACCTGAATCGATTCGCTAAAGGGGCAAATCGATTCGCTTAGGTCAGAATTTCTAGTTTTCTCCCTTTAAGAGTATGGGGAGTTGATTTACCAATTAGGATAATTTGGGGGTATATATATATATATATATATATATATATATATATATATATATATATATATATATATATATGCTTCACTTAGAGGAGAATAGTATCATTGGAGATATCCAATAAAATCCTTAGAATAGGATTGAAGTATATAGTGATTATTAAAGTAAGAAATACTTTGGATTTAGAATCATGCGACCATGAAAGCATGATTACGAATTCCTGGAGGGAATCTTTGGGATATTTGGTCATTGCTAGATGCTATAGGCCACTATGGCCGTATAAATATATTCTAGGAAGAATATATAGGATATGTATATACTGTGTGTTTTAGGTATATATATATGATGATGGAAATGATTTTGAAAATATATAAATGAATATTTTCAAAATGGAAAGAGAAATGTTTTTCATAATTAATAAAATATGGATTACACACCTCTCTAAGTCGCTATCATATGGGAAGTTGCGTTCGTATGGTGAAGCCCCCTGGCTAATGATGCAGGGTGGATATAGTCCTAGGCCATGGGAGCGCTTATGGTTGTATATTTTCTGCGGGGGTAGGGAGATTCCGGGTGTGGTCTTGGCTACCACGCAGGCTCATGGCCGCTTCCCGACGTGTTTCGATATAGGATCCCAGGTTGTCTTGGAGGCCCTGGAAGATGATAGCCATTTAGGGGCGCGCACAGTGGAGAAATCCGGACGGGCGGTCTTAGAACGCGTTTATTAAAGCAGTTCATAATAATGGATTTGCTTTAATTACATTTCCTGGATATAGGAAGGGAAATGGGTTATATATAAATTGGCTTCGGTAACACTTCCCGGATGGAAGAAGGGATGTGGAAGCATATGTTTTGATCAAAGCATTTTTATGATAATGAAAATGTCTTTGAATACATTTCCTGAGTATAAAAAGGGAAATGGGATATTTGATAAGGAAAAGCATTTTATGATAATAAAACTGGCTTTTGAAAAGGTATATGATTTATTAAAGCAATTCATGATAATGAATTGGTTTTTAAATACATTTCTTGGATATGAGAAGGGAAATGGAAGTTTTTGAAATGAAAAGGATAAGTATTTATAAATACTTTATATATCAAGTAATCCTCAGTCCGGGAGATATTTATATTATCCGGAAGTATATTGTAGATGTATGTATAGGTATAAATTGGGTGCCGAGGGTCTAATGAATCCCGACGATCGACCGTGCCGCATAGTAGTGTATCCGGGGGGTTCCTTGTTTGGATTTCGCTTCGCGAGACACCCCACGCACGAATATGGCACTGTGTTGAGACTGGGCAGAAGTTTAATCCTTAGTGCTCTTATATTATTAAATGTTTATGGTATATACATTATATATATATATATATTTCTGTACTGAGGGACTGGCGGATCTCAAATATCGACCTTGCTGCATAGTAGTGTATCGGGGGGGTTCCTTGTTTGGATTTCGCTTCGCGAGACACCCCACGCACGAACATGGCATAGCGTCGAGATTAAAGTGAAGTTAGCCTTTAGTACATCTGTTTGACTATCTAGGTTAGTTAGTGGTTGGGTATTAGATTAGTTTAGCAGGGTAGCTTGACTAGGAGGTTTAAGGGATGCGCTAGGAGTGCACTGTTAGAGGAGAGGTGAGGGGTATCTCACGAGAGTGAGATACCAATTTAAATATGAGATAAAACTATTTTTCTAAAAATAAAGCATTTATGCACTTGCAAAATATTTTCTAAACATTCGGGCTCTGACCCGTTTGTCTACTCTCCTTTCTTTCTCTATACTATATATGTATAGGTGTCCAGACACAGGGACGCCTGGATGGAAACTCTTTCGAGTCAGACTTCTGCTGCAGCAGCTGTGGATGCTTGCAGGTTATCGGTAGACGTTTCCTTCCTTGTACTCTAGATAGGAGATATTGTATAAACTTTCGAGCCAATGGCTCAATTGCATTTATTTATTCTTTCAGTACAGCATTCGATATGGTTGTATATTTGGACCGAGTGTTCGGTTATTTTAGTTCCTTTCATTTTCATTTCAGTTCATTACGCATTTAATTGTGGATGTTGTAATTTATTCGTTAATAAGAGTAGTTAAGTAAAAGTTTTTAACGGCCACCTAATAGGATATTAGTAATTAAATGGATTTTTGACAGTGATGCTAAGGATGATCCATATGTGACTCCTGTTTTAATTTAATATTGGAGTGATCGCCCGGTATCTTATTAGGCGGGTTGTTACAGATGGTATCAGAGCATCAGGTTCTAGTGTCCTTAGGAATCTGTGCGGACGTACTACGCTTTCAGCGTTGCTCTCATTTGTTATAGAGCCTCGGGACTAGGATTGTTGATTTCTATTGTGAGATTTTGTTCTCCTGCCATATTAGAAGATTATAGAAATCTTTTGCGCGCTCGTTTGAGAATCGTGTGCGGAGATTGGATGGCAGCAGGAGGTGAGGCTTAGCTGGTGCAGCTGGTAGAAGGTTGGGATGAGTACCTTAGTAGAGGTCACTCTCTCTATGGTAATTTTTAAGAATTATCTCAATGACTACTAAAGCATAGTAGTTACGAGTACCATAGTGCCGCCGTAATAGAGTGTGGTACTAAAGTTGAATTTCCCCGTGGAGATAAGGATTAGAAAGGGATCTTACGGATAGTTCTAACCGTGAGTCCCCATGAATCAACAGGATGAGAAGAATGCAGCTTTGGGAATTATTCGCCTAAGGTTCAGCAGAGGTATATGGTGTGAGTATTTGGCGTGACTAGATAAAGTCGCGGTATTAGTTAGCCCTAGACTCGTGTGTGTATTTTGAGTTGTGGCGGTCTCGATAACATTTTAATGTATGACTATGTGTTTTCCGCAATAGCGGAATTTTATTTCCCTTCATTTGCCATAGAGGCGGGTGATTATATTTTGTATATATATACGTATACGGTATATGGTGTAACGGAGCGATAGCAGGCTAACGATGGCAAGTCTATCGTGTCCGCAGTTCCTGGAGGGAACAGGTTGTTATTGTGGTGTCTCACCTTGATACAGGTTGAGTACACCTTTGTTATTATGGATTTATGGAACCTCGATGAGCAGAGTCTTCCTTATTTTGGATGGTATATGTGGCAACCTTATAGATGTAATTTAAGGCCCACAGAATCGTTGTTGAGCGGTAAGATTTAGCTCAGTATTAGTTTGCGCAAGGACTAAATGAGTGCGAGCGCAGGGTGGTATGACTCTTAGTTAGAGATAGGAGTTCAGATCACCTTTTTGTTGGATTAGGGGATAGGGATATCCCGGTTGCATGTTTAAATGACAGAACTCCATAACCAACGAAGTCAAGGGTTAATGTGTGGAGGGGTTCCTTGTTTGGATTTCGCTTTGCGAGACACTCCACACATGACTCTTAACGGCGTCGGGAGTGGGGAGCTGTTATGGGATGCAAGGATGTTGATTTTGTGGAAAGGTCTTATAGTGTGGATGAACCACTATAGGCTATGAGCCACATGATGTTGATATACTTATGGAGATATTGCTCTATGGAAAAGCACTAAAGTGGTCCCCTCGCCACAAGTGGGTGGTTGAGGTTGGACTTAGAGAAATTTGTTTGAGGATAATAACCAGCCTTAATGAAAAGGCAGACTTTGAGAAGATAAATTTTGGGTACTATGTTCGTGACACTTTTTACAGAAAGTGGGCACTTCGATTGATTAGGTTTCCTTCTGTATGGGCGGAAGGATAAGATAGTAGAAATGCGTTTGTAGTTTAGCGTAGGCAGTAGTTAGGACGTCCCGCTGGTGTGCCTTAGGTCGCTATATCTCGATGACCGACTACGCGAGGGAGTAGTGTAACGGGAGGGTTTTTTGTTTGGATTTCGCATTGGCGAGACGTCCCACGCATGAAACCAAGCAATTGTCGGGAGTTGAGAGAGGCCTTGGGCACTAGGGACATACTTAGTATTATATTCATTCCGTGTAGGTAGGATATCGCATATACTTTAGTATTATTTAGGATGTAAGTTCGTTAATGTTAGTGGCGCCGAGATTAGGAGAATTAATTTCACGGGATTGAAAGGACCCATAGGTGAGTATTACACCGAGGAAAGGAGACCCTTATTGGGAGAGAGTGTTATGTGTCAGACGTTCGCTACGAATGTGCAGATGTGCACAAGTTAGGAAGGTGTAGGGGCACCTTGGTAAGTTGGTTTATATACCGCCTGAAATAGAATGGGCGTAGTATATAAGGTTGAAATTCATGCCGATAAGCATTATAGATGATGGGTATTATGTGACGTATAAGAGTCATTTTACGATTGTGGTAGTGGTGTAGCATATGGTTGGGAACCATTGGGTTAGTATTGTTTCCCTTGAGGTATTAGGATTTGGAGTGATCCTAGGATTGGTGGTGTAGGTCGTATCTGAATTTCGAGGACGAAATTCCGTTGTAAGGGGGGGAGTATGTAACAACCCGTCCTTTTGGAGACCATTAAATTCCATAATTGGATATAAATTGGAATTTGGGGAATTTTTCTAAATAGTAAATTTTGAGATTTTCGAGGATTGAATGATTTTCGATGGGTGCTGTAATTATTCTTAGGACTATATAGGTCGAAATATTTTAATTATATGTCGTCGTTGAGTAAAGCGACACGAGGTAAGATTTTTAATTGGAAAACCCGCATTTAATTATTTTGGGTTGGAATAGTGATTTGCGGTCAAGTACCTCGGATGGGAATTTCGACTGCGCCATAATTCTCGAAATGTTCGAGATAGTCGGAAAAGAGTGTCCGATTGTCGAAAATGAGTTTCGGGTAATTTTAGAGGTAAAAGTAACTCGTAATTGGGTAAACGAGTCGTTTTTGGGTTTTAAGGGTTAAAACCCTTTTCTTCCTATTTAGAGAGGGAGAGGGGAAGAGAATAGAAAGAAAAGAAAGAAAAGAGAGAGAAGAGAGAGAGGAAGGAGAAAAGAGGAGGAAAAAGGGAGATCTCGGGCAAACTCCGCCGGATTCGACTCGAGGTCGTCGGATTTTATCCACGAGGCAAGTGTTTACTTGCTTTATTTCATTTTGTGCAATCCTCTCATATCACTTTTGGTATAAACATGATTTTAGGGTTAGAACCCTTAAAATAAATTGGGTAAAAGTTGATTATGAGTTTACACATTGATGTAGTGTAAACTCTTAATGATTTTTAGTATCAAAACTATGTTAATGGAGTATAAAATGGGTTGAAATGCTAAGTTGGGATTTTTATGGTTTTAAGGTTTAAAACTAAGAGAAATGATTTAATACCCCAAAATAATTGATGTGTTAGTTGTAAAACATAGATTAGATGTTAATTGAGTTGTTGGGTGAGGTTAGAACCAACAAAAATGGAGAAACATGGAGTTTGGGATTTTGGTAGGGACAATGAATAGTAACCCGTAAGCTTGTGGGGTTATTTTGACTAGGAAAAGTATTGATTTAGCTTTCGGCCAAAACACAAAAGTTGTAGATCTTTTTGATACGGTCGCGTGGGCGCCGACCGCGTATTTTTCTGATTTTTCTACGATTTGATATGATTTTTATAAGATGACAGCTCCGGGTTGAAAGTACCAACTCGAAAATCAAATCGGGAATTGGAAAAATAAAGGCTAGAAATTATTGTGTAGATGTTTGGGATGATTTTTGGTGTAGAGTAGAAACCATGAAAATGAATTTGGATTGATTTTTGGGTATTTTGGAGTTTGAGAAATACCCCAAACTGTGACCCTCGAACAGGCCGAATCGATTCAGGTACAGGCCGAATCGATTCGCCTAAAGGGAATTGGGTCTCTGCAATGGGCTGAATCGATTCGGGTACAGACCGAATCGATTCTCCATTTACAGACCTGTTTGCAGAATACTTTCCGAATCGATTCGGATTGGGAACCGAATCGATTCGCCCACCTGAATCGATTCGCTTAGGTCAGAATTTCTAGTTTTCTCCCTTTAAGAGTATGGGGAGTTGATTTACCAATTAGGATAATTTGGGGGTATATATATATATATATATATATATATGCTTCACTTAGAGGAGAATAGTATCATTGGAGATATCCAATAAAATCCTTAGAATAGGATTGAAGTATATAGTGATTATTAAAGTAAGAAATACTTTGGATTTAGAATCATGCGACCATGAAAGCATGATTACGAATTCCTGGAGGGAATCTTTGGGATATTTGGTCATCGCTAGATGCTATAGGCCACTATGGCCGTATAAATATATTCTAGGAAGAATATATAGGATATGTATATACTGTGTGTTTTAGGTATATATATATGATGATGGAAATGATTTTGAAAATATATAAATGAATATTTTCAAAATGGAAAGAGAAATGTTTTTCATAATTAATAAAATATGGATTACACACCTCTCTAAATCGCTATCATATGGGAAGTTGCGTTCGTATGGTGAAGCCCCCTGGCTAATGATGCAGGGTGGATATAGTCCTAGGCCATGGGAGCGCTTATGGTTGTATATTTTCTGCGGGGGTAGGGAGATTCCGGGTGTGGTCTTGGCTACCACGCAGGCTCATGGCCGCTTCCCGACGTGTTTCGATATAGGATCCCAGGTTGTCTTGGAGGCCCTGGAAGATGATAGCCATTTAGGGGCGCGCACAGTGGAGAAATCCGGACGGGCGGTCTTAGAACGCGTTTATTAAAGCAGTTCATAATAATGGATTTGCTTTAATTACATTTCCTGGATATAGGAAGGGAAATGGGTTATATATAAATTGGCTTCGGTAACACTTCCCGGATGGAAGAAGGGATGTGGAAGCATATGTTTTGATCAAAGCATTTTTATGATAATGAAAATGTCTTTGAATACATTTCCTGAGTATAAAAAGGGAAATGGGATATTTGATAAGGAAAAGCATTTTATGATAATAAAACTGGCTTTTGAAAAGGTATATGATTTATTAAAGCAATTCATGATAATGAATTGGTTTTTAAATACATTTCCTGGATATGAGAAGGGAAATGGAAGTTTTTGAAATGAAAAGGATAAGTATTTATAAATACTTTATATATCAAGTAATCCTCAGTCCGGGAGATATTTATATTATCCGGAAGTATATTGTAGATGTATGTATAGGTATAAATTGGGTGCCGAGGGTCTAATGAATCCCGACGATCGACCCTGCCGCATAGTAGTGTTTCGGGGGGGTTCCTTGTTTGGATTTCGCTTCGCGAGACACCCCACGCACGAATATGGCATTTGTGTTGAGACTGGGGAGAAGTTTAATCCTTAGTGCTCTTATATTATTAAATGTTTATGGTATATACATTATATATATATATATTTCTGTACAGAGGGACTGGCGGATCTCAAAGATCGACCTTGCTGCATAGTAGTGTATCGGGGGGGTTCCTTGTTTGGATTTCGCTTCGCGAGACACCCCACGCACGAACATGGCATAGCGTCGAGATTAAAGTGAAGTTAGCCTTTAGTACATCTGTTTGACTATCTAGGTTAGATAGTGGTTGGGTATTAGATTAGTTTAGCAGGGTAGCTTGACTAGGAGGTTTAAGGGATGCGCTAGGAGTGCACTGTTAGAGGAGCGATGAGGGGTATCTCACGAGAGTGCGATACCAATTTAAATATGAGATAAAACTATTTTTCTAAAAATAAAGCATTTATGCACTTGCAAAATATTTTCTAAACATTCGGGCTCTGACCCGTTTGTCTACTCTCCTTTCTTTCTCTATACTATATATGTATAGGTGTCCAGACACAGGGACGCCTGGATGGAAGCTCTTTCGAGTCAGACGTCTGCTGCAGCAGCTGTGGATGCTTGCAGGTTATCGGTAGACGTTTCCTTCCTTGTACTCTAGATAGGAGATATTGTATAAACTTTCGAGCCAATGGCTCAATTGCATTTATTTATTCTTTCAGTACAGCATTCGATATGGTTGTATATTTGGACCGAGTGTTCGGTTATTTTAGTTCCTTTCATTTTCATTTCAGTTCATTACGCATTTAATTGTGGATGTTGTAATTTATTCGTTAATAAGAGTAGTTAAGTAAAAGTTTTTATCGGCCACCTAATAGGATATTAGTAATTAAATGGATTTTCGACAGTGATGCTAAGGATGATCCATATGTGACTCCTGTTTTTATTTAATATTGGAGTGATCGCCCGGTATCTTATTAGGCGGGTTGTTACATTAATATTTGGGTGCGGTGTAAGTTATAAGGTACCTCTTCGGGGACTTTCGTTTGAATTCAAGAGTTTTAAACATGCACTAATGATAATAAGAAACGATAATTTACATATTATTTTATTTTTACTCTTTACAATGTCTTTGAGATATTAATACATGCATACTTTTATGATTTGTTTATTTTTACCTTTTATATCTATAATATATATAATTGCGTTATGAAATAATAATTAGTTCCATAATTTTCTTCCCGTTAAAAAAAACTACTATCAGTTTCATTTTTTTAATTTGCGTTTTTATGTTTACATATGGAATTTTATAATATAATATAATATAAGGTAGTCTGGCAAGATTAAAATTATAAGTTTCTAAAATGTAGAGAAATATAAAAATGCTATTAACACATTTGGAAATCACACCACCTTGGGAAATCATACCTATTATTGTTCATGAGTTAATATTTGTCGACCTTCTTCAAGGAGGGTCCTGGTGACCATTTCACCTCATTGGTTGAAATTTACAAACCATTAATATATAATTATCACGGTTCCATAATTTTTTATGTTTTAACTAATAGGATAAAACGGTCATTAAAGGCAAATAATTTTATTTTCATTGGGTGAGTCGAGAAGCAAAGGGTGTAGTATATTGTACCACATCAATAAATGGTGGTAAATGTTTGGGTAAGATGCAGTTTCACCACTACCTGGTAATTTTATGACCATTTCACATGATAATGCCTTGTAGCATGTTGCAATGTCTTTGTTTTCCAGTTATCTCGGTGGAATGTTTTTTGGCCTTTAACTATTCCAAAAAACTTGCCGTTGTAGGAGTGATTAATGATGATATTTTTTATTCAATAATTGATAAAAAATTGTATGATTTTCTCTCTTTATTACTCCATTATATCATATGCTTTCTTTAATTTTAAATGCCATCAATTAGTTTTTTCCTTTCAAATTAAGGCGACTAAGGTGATCAAATACGATAGATGATTTTGTAGTGTTATATTGTGTTGTGCACTAAACATCAATGGCCAAACTAAATTCCAATTTGACTTTCATTTGTTTAGTTAGTAACAAAATAAAGGAAAATAAAAAGAATTATGATTCTACATGAAATTCTTTGTCAAATCAAATGTTTTATTTTTAAAACTCTAACAATATTATTAAAGGTGAAACCCTCATTTATATACCATTAGTGTTGTTTTTAGTCTATCTCTTATAAATTCCCTTTTTAATAGTTAAGGAGAGGAATAACTGTCGTTCAAAGCATTAAGAACAAATTCACTCTTTATAATATTATAGTGTTCAACATGAGGGGATTAATAGTGTTGCACATTTTTTGTTTTTATAGTTTATCATAGTATTCATATTTATGGTCGTATCTATATTTTGATTTTAGATATTGAGAGTTGTGATTTTGGTCTGTTTGTTGATATGGTAAAGAGCAGGGTAAAAGTTGGGGTGAGGCGAAAGGAAATGGTGGAGGTGTATACAGTGTATTGTATATGATTGGGTGTAAATTAATGGTCTAATACCCTCTATATGATGATATCTCTTTGCTAAGGTTGTTTCAGTTATTGAATTGTAAAATTATCATAGTTTCCATATAAATGTCAGTTAATTTTAGTTTATTTTTGCATGATATATTTATTGGGAACTGAAGCATACTGTATGGAAGGTTTTTGACATAATTCCTTACTTTTCCTTTCTTTTCAACTCCCTCTTAAGATTTATGTTGGATAAGAAATGAAATTTTTCAAAATTATATTTGTCAATGTTTTAGTAGAAGAATTTTTTATTTGTAGGTGATTATTGTTCTGTTGGAACTTTAATTGGTTTCCATTAATGGGGAATAAAATTTCATCATAATTTCTTTTTATTTAAAAATCATATGTGGTTATATTTTGTTGATTCCTTTTCAGTTATATTGAGAAGAAACGATTTGAGGGAGTTTGAATGCCCCATCTTTCTTTTGTTACTTGGTAGTTTCCATATTATGGATATACACTACACCGAAATGATAAAAATTTCACCTTTCAGTCGGCCACCTTTGTCAAGGTCATTGACACGACCGTGACAACTTTTGCAGTAAAAAAAGCCATAGGCTTCTTTTTTCCCACCTTTTTTGGTTTTCCCCCTCTCTCTCTCTATCTAAGCGATCTATGCTCTCTCTCTCTCTAAGGTATTTTTTTTTCCTCTCTTTCTCTTTCATTTCTATATGTATGTGTATATATGTATGTGTGTATGTGTGTGTAAATATGTGTGTGGTGGTGTGTGGTGGGGGGGGGGGGAGGGGGTAATGGGAGTGAGGTGGTGCAGGTGTGGTGGGGGTGGGGTGTGGTGGGGGGAGGGGGTGGGGTATGTGTATATGTGTGTGTATGTGTGTGGTGGTGTGTGGTGGGGGAGGGGGGGAGGGGGTGGGGTGGAATTTTCTAACTAGAAATATGATAATATTTTGTTATAATTTGTTAAAACTATGTAAACCTTAGTATGAATGCAAGGTTAGTGATAGTTAGAATTGTGTAAATGTTAGAGAAGTTCTAGAATTCATATGTTAAATTTAATTATATAAATATTTAAATTTGATAATAATTTTATTCATGAAATTAATTCAATTAGGTAAAACCCTAGATAATTTTTTAACAGAATTTGATAATATTATATAAAGTTTAGTAAATTCACAAAATGTTGCCAATTGTATGTTTTTAGGAATATCATTAGTTACTTTCGTGCCCAACTATGTAGAATCCATACACATGCATGTTGTTAGAAAGTCTTAAATTTAATTCTCACTTTAATTTGTAGAATCTCTGTACTTGGTTGGATTTATCCCTTTATGATAATGAAATTTATGCTCCAATTATAATTATCTCATGTCATAATTTTATTGATAAACAATAAATTAATAAAGTAATAAAAATATGAAAATACCCCAATTGATTTAGTAAGATTCGTTCTAGACTTCATTACAAATTATTCATGCCAAACCCGACTCTCTTATAAGATATGCATATTGTGATAAAATATAATGAGGATAAGAGACTTTTGAAATATAAAAGAATCTCCAAGAATAAATATAAAGATAAAGGATTAAAGAAGTAGATAATTGCAATGAATATACAAATAAGATGAGGGTGGGGGTGGGGTGGGGTGTGTGTGTGTGTGCGTAGGTGTGTGCGTGGCGGGGGGAGGGGGAAAGGGGTGTGGTGGGGGTGGGGGTGTGTGTGGGGTGTGTGGGTGTGTGCGTAGGTGTGTGCGTGTGTGCGTGGCGAGGGGAGGGGGCAAGGGGTGGGGGGTGGGGGGGCAATTTTAACAATTGTATAACTTTAATTAAGAAATTGTATAGCTTTAATTGTAATTTTAATTGTATAGTTTTAGATGAAAGTAAATTAATAATTAGTGTCAATTTCATATGAAAGTAGGATTGTCCCTCATTGTAAAGTAGTAAATTAATAATTGCATACTTTAATTGTTAGTTTAATTGATGAAATGTTGGGTTGATTAGTTTTAAAAGTGGCATGACGTGTGCGTGTGTGTGGTGGAGGTGGGGTAGGGGTGTGTGTATGTGTACTATTAACATTTTTTTTATCTATACTAATAACATTTTTTTACAGCAAATGTCTCCTTCAGATAATAAGACGAAGATGATGATGTTGTTTATGATGATGTCGTCTGGGCTCGGTGGTAGCGGAGGCGACGAGGGCTCCCTTGCCCCTAGGATCCCCAAATATGGAAAATTTGGGATTACCGTCAAGAACAAATCGGAGCTATTAGCGAGATCCCTCGAGCTACTAAAGACGGTCATCGGTCCGGGGTTTTTGAGTTGGAAGGAGGTGCCATATGAGCTCAAGTTAGCTGTTTGGGCAGCACTACTGGTAATATATTTATATTTCAATTTCAATTTCAATTTCAATTTCAATTTCAATTTCAATTTCAATTTCATTTTATATTTATATTTATATTTATATTTATATTTATATTTATATTTATATTTATATTTATATTTATATTTATATTTATATTTATATTTATATTTATATTTATATTTATATTTACATTTATTCGCAACTAACATTGAATTTGTTGGACAGGAACAATTCAACTTGGATCCAAAGCTACGCGATTTCGTCTTGGAGCAGTTGAGGGAGCAACACAAGACGTGGAAGAAAAATATGCTGACACGGTACTTTGAGAAAACACGAGAGTCCATTATACAATGGCGTGGATCAGTCCCGCCCAAGGAGCCGATCACATTGGCACAATGGCAAAAGTTCATTGATAATGAGATCGAGGATCGAAAATTGGTATCTCGCCAATCGGGGAGGGAAACCGGGCAAAAACGACGGACGTGCACTACTCCGGCCGGACCTCTTACGCCGAGGTGGAGAATAAGATGAAGGTAAGATTTAATTTTTCTATAACTACAGAAATATATTATTCTTCATTATTTTACTTTGCGGGGCCGATACTAATTATACTTTATTTTATTTCAGGGGGTAGGGAGTGGGCCAGGGGGTAAGCCACATAGGCTCGATACTTATGTGGCTCTTCGAACGAAGAAGGGGAAGGACAAGGAGGTGTCCCCGAGCGTCGCGGCGACGATTGTAAGTCATCCGACAGTTTAATTTTTGTTAATTACGTTATAATTTTTTAGTTTACTTATTTTACTAATCATGTGCTTTTTGTCGTTTCAGGCAAAGCTTAAGGAAGTGCATGAGTCGCAGTCTGATGCCGATAAGGCATCTTTGTCCACAGACGCACTCAACCAAGTGCTTGGCTCTGATCGCAAGGGGAGGACAAGGGGGGTGAGCTCGCATGTGGCCAAATCTAGGATCATCAGATTGGAGACGAGCGACACCGAGTTGGCTCGAACGGTGGATTCACACGACGCGAAGCTGTCCCGTTTGGAGGCGACGGTCGAAGATATGTACGCATTCATGAAGCATACGTTGGGCGGAGATCGAAAGGGGAAGGGGAAAGGGGAGGAGGAGGTGCGGGAGAACGAGGCATAGGAGGACGAGGATGTGGACCTCGCTACTTCTTCACCGTCATGTGCGTATTTTGATGATCCACTTCCTTATTTGGCTCCCTTCCCCAGACCATTGTGGACACTTGGTTGGCCGAGTGTGTTCATATTGGATGTATTTGATGGCCAGCAGATAGGGCGGGGGTTGAGGGACCCGAATATCGTCGAGGGTGGAATAGTTCATGGACGTGCGCTTCAAGGGATCGAGTCCAAAGTGCTCGTCACGCATGTGATACCTGGGAAGGAGAACTCCCTATTGTGGTTGCGCGAACAATGTGGCACGATGTATATTAGTGGGTGTGTCAATTCGTATATCGTGTGGCCAACTCACCTCCTCACATTTACCCAAGACATGTAGTAACATTATTTTTAAGTTTGTACATTTTAATTATATTTGGATTCTATTGTCATGTATATTGTTTCTATTTTGAATATTTGGATTATATCGTCATGAATATATATTTGCACTATCTTGGGTATATTTGGATATATGATGTTTGAATAGGTACAACCAACATTGTTATAACAGGTACATATATACTGTTGGGCAGTGGCAGTGGCCATACTGCCCAGCAGAATTTTTTTCAATTCTGCCCAGAATTATCACGGTCACTGACCGTGACAAGTCCTTGACAAATCTTGTCATGGGTTTGTCACGATCATTGACCGTGACAATTTTTTTAAATATTGTCACGGGTTGGTCACGGTTGTTAACCGTGACTAAACTTGTCACGGTCCATGACCTTGACATGACCGTGACAATTCTAACGAACTTGTCAAGGTCAATAACTGTGACACGTTTGTGACAAAAAAAATTGTCTCGCCCAGAATTGTCATGGTCATTGACCTTGACAAGTCCAATTTTTCAAGGTCAATGACTGTGACAATAGTGCAGATTTGGTGTAGTGATAGTTAAATCGCAAGAGCTATGATGAAATGAGAAATAATTGGTCAAAATGTAGTGTACTGCTACACTGGTGTTTTGAGGAATGATTGTAAAGCCACAACATCTTCGACATTACCCAATCAAGTTAATATTTCCTATAACCTTGAGTATGTATTAAGTTAGTCACGTGACCTTGGTATATATATCCTTTCTTGTGGTTTGAAACAATAAAGTTGATTAATTTAATAATAAAGTTTGTTATTTTTTGATTATTTTTTATGTTTAAAATGACAAATGAGGGACATTCAGACAAATGCCATTAGTGTTCTTTGGGCAGGGTAATGTGATGTGGGCATGCATATAATTGTGGACACTTAAAATGTGTCATAGGTACTTATGATGATTTTTTGTTGTGCTATTTTATTGGGATTTAGTTATAAAACAGAACCATTAACATAATTACATAACTCCAAATCACAATGCACGTGTGCACAACTAGTACATATACAAATCGCTCTCTAATTATGTATATATTTATCGCTAGAAAATACATCTAAGGTCTCAAGAAATAATCCAAATAATTACTAAGGAAGGGGAGAAGCAGAAACAAAATAAAGAAACAATACAACATAATGGCCACTAGCTTCCTCCCCACCGCCATAACGATAATGAGGAGACATTATAGCGGCCAAGGGTAGTGCTATAGCAAGTTGAATCCCCACTGAATCAGGAATCCTCCATGCTAATTTCAAATTAAACTTCGATTAATCCTATGGAAAATGTTGGTTTGGAATTATCCCAAGGGGGGGAGGTGAATTGGGATAATTACATTTATTCAACTTTTTACAAATTGATATTTCTTTCTTTTTTTCACAAATCATTTCACAGTATTTCTAACTTTTTTAAAACATTCTCTTAATAGGTTGTTAAAATGATTTCCCTTTTCATTGTTGTCATGCATTTCAACATATACACATTTATCCACCCGAGAAACCTCACCATATTCGTTTCTCTAAATAGGAACCAAAACCTCACAAGGAATTATAACACCATGAAAATTGCAACCACAAGGGAACTATCCCATCCTTTCCCAAGAGGCACACACAAAATCCCAAGGTTTTACTATGCAATAACTCCTTGCAACAATAGCATTACTGGCCGCGAAGATACAATGAATTTCATCGTAAGTAAAAACACTAGTATGTTTGGCCAAAATATAAAGAAAGTTGATATACAAAAACAAGTACGAAATTTGTTTACTTCGTCTAATCAAAATTGAAACAAATGAGTAATCCACAGTATGTTGCTCAAATGGGTATTTGGGTTAAGATCTTGCCTTAGGAGATTGGGGTTCTAATCTCTATGAATAAATGATACTTTGAGTTTCTTAGTTCAAGAGAGACTTTTTGTTTAAATCACTTTGAAGCTCAATGATGAGTACATCATTTTGTATATTTAGACCCAAATTTATACCTTGTTAGTCCCATTTTAGTTTATTAAATAAGTTCTTAGGACTTTTTGATTAAAAAGAGGAAAAATTGTGAGAATGATTGAATTTGAATTAAAAACGACAATTCTAAGTGAAAAATGGGCACTTCGATAATTTTATAATAATCTTGTGCTAATTTGTGAAAAACGTTGCCTAGTGAAAATTTTGCAGGTAATGAAATTTGGTGCAAATTGATGATCAACTCGAAAAAGGCGTGAGAAAACTGATTTTTACGGTCGTTTGAAAAATGTTATTTTTACACTTGTGCAATCGTAAAAAAAGATGGGAACTTTTATTCTTCGATTTGGACGAAATTTGGTATGCATGTTCGGCAAACAATCCTAAGAGTTATCACGTGGGGGGATATTCGGTGCCTTATCCTGATCCAAAGATTAAAGAGGTGGAGTGATAGCATCCAACACTATTCGGCCAATCAGGGAGAGTCCCACCACAAGTCAAATACCTCACCACTTGTCCTATAAAAAGGACCCTTGGGCTCAAAATCTCGAGGAGCAACTTTGAGTCATCGTAATCAATTTGAGGGCCAATTTTTTATCCTTTTTTTATAGGATTAAGGATTATTGTGAGAGAACTATTTGCAAATTTGATTTATTAATGAAAATTTCTATTCATTATTATAATTTCTCTTTCATTATGGTAGCTTGATTATTAATTATGAGCAGGGTGAAGTTTATCGTAGTTAGCTATTATTGTCATGTTAATTTGATTGTTGTTCATTCCCTACTTGTTTTAATTGTTATAAAAGATCCGGTATTCATTTTTAAGCGACATGAGAGTGTGTTTTAAAACCTTCAAGATTGTTTTGTCAAATTATGTTTTGAGATTTAGCAATAGTAATTTTTTATGGATTATGCTTCCACTTTGATTGTTTTGATAGTCCATTCTTAAATACATTTGCAAATTTTAAAACTTGTATTTTCTAAGGGAATAGGGATTTTAGCCGTCTATTAGAGACGTTAAAAATATTTCGAACATGACCTTCATATTTTTCGAATTAAACGCGACGAGAGTTAGTTTAATTTGAGTTATAAATAGGGAATGACAATATTAAATTAATGTGCAATATTAGTTACGTGATAAATGGACCCCGAATTCTAATTGTTGAAAAATCTCTTGTGTTACTCTCATTTATTGTAGTTGCTTTTATTTAATGTAGTTCATAATTATTATTTATCCCATTTTATCTACTTGGACGGTTGCAATTCTTTTAAAAGTTAAAATTGATAAATCGCAGTGGGTTCGACCCGTACTTCCACTCGCTATTCTATAATAGCCTGTGCACTTATAAATTGACAACACTCAAGTGGGTTTTTCAGTTTACAATTTTACTCTTTTAATTTGGGTATTGATTTCTCATTCTATAAATATTATAGTTTGATATTGGGTTTTATTTCTTGGCTCAAATGATATAAGATTTGAATCTTTATCTCAAATGAGTATTGGGTTTGTAATTTTTTTAAAATAGAGTTTGGAACTTGAAGCTTTGGTTTAAGTCGATTTTTGGGTTAGGAGTTTTGCTTCAATGGAGTTTTTTCTTTAATGGAGATTTATTTTTGAATCCCGTGTATATAGAAATAAGTTTAGGAACTTAGTTTACATTTCTCAAAAGCTCGATTTAGGATAACATCATATTATTATTATCTTGGTTGATTTGGAATAAAGCATTGCAGGTTTAATTACAAGCTTAAGAAGAAACTAGTCGTTGGAGTGTAGTATGGAAATTTATGAATCTTGAGGAATTGAAAATTTGAAAGCTAATTGTGGGAAATTTTGAGTTATACAGGTTATAGTCAACTCTTAGATTTTATAATTGATTCAAAATCCTCTCTCTAAAGTGGTTTTTTCAAACATTTAAAGTCAGTCCCACTTGGCCTGCTATAGTTGACTATAACTTAAGGTATAGTCGACTATAAGTTTGTTATAAGACACCTATAGCTCCCTGTTTAGTTACTCATATTGTTCTATCATGGTTCAAGCTTTTAGAAAGGTTTGTATGGGATGTATTAAGAATATATCTAATCATACAAGTTCATTTACATTTTTACAAGCATTCTTAAAAATCATCGAAGCTTTGGGAAGATCTTCTCGAGTTTTGATCATTTATCTAGTTTTTCATGGAACGTGGGATATTGCTTCTATATTATGATTTGGAGCTTCAGTTATATGATTATTTAGACTTCTCTTGATGCTTAATTTATAAATTAGGTTGATACCTGTCATAGGTTGAGTGTGATCTTTATAGTTAAACTTATAGTGCTCCTGAATGTATGGATCTTTGGTTATGATGAGCTCATTACTTGTGTGATGATATTGATCAAGACTTTGTTCTTCTTGGTTCATTGTTCATGCTTGAGTATAGATTAGACCTTTTAAATATTAGTTTCATTCTTCATGCAATGCATGGGTAGTTGATGTGTTGGTTTCATGGATAATATGATGCTTATAATATATCTAATAATGTATTTAGTATATGTTTTTATCTTAAGTACATTAGACATAAAACAGTGAAGTATGATTGTATATCAAATGTTTTTTATTTCATAATCTCCCTTTTTATGATGACTGTTAACGCAAAAATTCTCCATCTACGAGGACCAATCAGAAAAGGACACATGTCATCCTACGTGGCAATATTCGACACCCGAGGAGAGTTGGTCGGCATCCGAGGAGAGTTGGTCGGCACCCGAGGAGTGTTAGTCGGCACCCGAGGAGAGTTGGTCGGCACCCGAGGAGTGATAGTCGGCACCCGAGGAGAGTTGGTCGGCATATCAACCAGGAAGATCAAAGGATAACTATGCATTTAATGTGCATTAATGAAGATGACAACGCATTTAATGAGCCTTAATGTACATTTATACTGTATTAATAGATGACAACACATACCATACCAAGCAATTCAACAATTAAATTCGTTGAATGTAGACATAAGTGTCTACATACGGTGAATCTCTTTATCGCCCATTACTATAAATACAAGCATCCGCTTAGCCAAAAGGAGGGAGATCCGAGATCCAGAAGAGATCCGGGGGAACCTAGAAACCTCATACACAAGATACAATCATTTCTCTTTCTACACCCTATGGTTCTATTGTAAACCCCTGGGAATAAAATAACAGTGGATGTAGGCTTTATTCATAGCCGAACCACTTTAAAAATCTTTGTCTCTTATGTTCTTGATTGGATTGCTTTCATCTATTTATCTGTGATCATAAAAATGGGATTCGATCCAGTTTTTTGCATCAACAGATTGGCGCCGTCTGTGGAAACGTGTTACAAGAATTGTTCTCCATCAAAAGCTAAGTTTTTATTTTCTCTACGTACAATCAATTATATAATCTACACACATCTTTTGATTCAATCATGATTTTTATGTTTATATACATAAATTAATTGTCCAATTTTTATCTGCAAAATATTGCATATCATGATTTTAAAATCATAACTGTTAGGTTAATTCTTATTTAGAAATCTGAAAAATAATGGATTTCATAAATCATAACTGTTTGCTTGATTCTCAAGTTTCAATTTTATATCATGGCATAAATATTTTAAATGATTACATATACCAATATATATGACGGTGGTAAGATTTGATAATATTCATTGTAAATTTTGTAAGATCTTTGATGTCTATTCAAATTCCCATCATATTTTTAATCAGAGAATGTGAAAAGGTTAAAGATAATAAAAAGTTTTCTCATGGAAATCATGACCCAGATCTACTTTCTCTCTCTTTAAGTTTGAGCCTCTTTGCATTCATTTTTATGAACTATATACTTAATTTGGTTCATCTTCCATCTATGTCAATAAAGTCAAATTGATTTATTTTTTATATAAATTTGGTAATAACTTCGATCATTCAGTATATTTTTATCTCTCCAAATAGGGAATAGGAAGGGATCAGTATAAAAAATAATTTTCTCTCACTTGAAAAATCATTACCCACCTCTTGTAAAAGATGATCAGTAAAAAAATCATGACCATATCAAGACTCTGGACACAAATTTGATATGTTGGCCCCTCGTTCATCACATCACATGGTTTCTTTGTCAAAATCACATGATCTAGTGGATTAGATAATTATTCATTTAATTAACATTCTTAATGCTTAAACTTTACATCGAATGTTATTTTTCTGATCTAAGGATTCGAGATATTCTGGTCAGCCATCCATATTGTTGGTCGGCAACATCCATGCCGTTTGTCGGCAGCAGTAGAATCTTGGGGTATTAAAAAATGCGAAGCACCCCAGATATTTCTTTAAACACGAGTTCAGCTCGGGAACAAACAGGGGGCTTAAGTCTTTTTTAACTTGTGATCACCCCAAAAATATTTTTAAAACCAAGTGATAAATAATTTTCAAACAGCAACTTATACCTGATTAGTTGTTGGAGATTAAATAACTTTACAAAAAAACTCTACGTCTTATTTATGATGCATATTTGATAAAAATTTGTCCATCTCACACACATTTGGCACAAAAATATTATTTCATATTTTGAAATTTTTATTATTTTATGCTGATACACATCACATATTGTTTGGCTAAATAATTATTCTCATGATAATAATTATTTTCTCTAGTCTCGACAGGTGCTCGGGAAGCTTATTAAAATTTCATAGGGACTAGATTCAATCCCGATGAAAGCTCTCGTAAACCTCTGGAAAAGTAGTATTGCTCGACATCAGGCAATTGTGTCTCGATATATCGGCCAACATATATTATTTCATTTTTTGAAATTAATATTTTTATTTCTCAAGCATATACATATCATATATTGATTGGATGAGTAAATTATTCTCACGACTAATCAATTCAACCTACACAAATGGTAGAGCAAGATATTAATTTTTACAGGTACAAGACTCAACGCCGACGAATGATCGGAAACAATCTGGAAACTATTATCATTGCTCAGAATTATGAAATTTTACCTCAGCAAGGAATTGTATATTTTATTATTGCTTTGATTTGTGCTCAAGCACGAATTATTCTATATATCCTTTCGGATTCTTATTCTATATTCATTTCTTCATGGAGCTCGGCGAAATACTTATTATCATATTCAGCTCCGAAGAAAAGCTACAACAGTTATTATATTTCACCCCCAGCGGATAGTTGGTCGGGGAAATTCTTATTTATATTCAGGCCCAGATATCGGCTCAAGCACAAATTATTCTATATATCCCTTGGGATTCATATTCTATATTCATCTCAACATGGAACTCGGCGAGATACTTATTATCATATTCAGCTCCTAGGAGAACTATAACATTTATTATATGTCACCCCCAACGGATAGTTGGTCGGGGTAATTATTATTTATATGCAGGCCCAGCAAAGTTCTCGGCCATATTCTTATGTTCTGGAAAATATTATTCTTATTCGGCATTATGCAATTGTGCCTCGACAAGATACTTATTCAGCTTTAAGGAGAAATACAACATTCATTGTATTTCACCCCCAACGGATAGTTGGTCGGATAATTCTTATTTATATCCAGGCCTGACAACATTCTCGGCCATATTCTTATGTTCTGGAAGATCTTATTCTTGTTCGGCGTTATATAATTCTACCTCGACAGATCAACGAGACATTTTATTATTTTTAATTATTCTCTATATCTATTTGGATGCATATTCTATTCTTATTTCAGCAAGGAGGTCTTCAACATTTATATTATCTTATTCCCAACAATCTGTTGGTCAGCTCTAAGGATGTCTCCAGCATTTATTATATTTTAGGAGGTCTCCAGTATTTATTATATTTTATTCCCAACAATCTGTTGGTCAGCGCCGAGGAGGTCTCCAGCATTTATTATATTTTATTCCCAACAATCTGTTGGTCAGCGCCGAGGAGATCTCCAGCATTTATTATATCTTATTCTATTCCCAACAATCTGTTGGTCAGCTCCGAGGAAGTCTCTATCATTTATTATCAAAAATGTATTCCTCCGGGAAGTAAAACTTGTATTCCTCTGGGAAGTAAAGCTACTTGTATTCCTCCGGGAAGTAAAGCTACTTGTATTCCTACGGGAAGTAAAGCTACTTGAAGTAAAGCTACTTTTATTCCTCCGGGAAGTAAAGTTACTTGTATTCCTCCGGGAAGTAAAGCTACTTGTATTCCTCCGGGAAGTAAAACAAAACTTGTATGTTCCTCGGGAAGTAAAAATATTCCTAAAAATGCCAACTTATGTTGGTTAGGAAATAAATGTATTCTCGAAAACGCCAACTAAGGTTGGTCGGGAGGTAAAATTATTCCAGAAAGTGTCAAAGTTGCTCGTTAAGAAAAAATCCACCAACTCAAGTTGGTCGAAAATAAGAAGCTGTCAACTACAGTTGGTCGGAAACATTTTATTTAAACAAAGTATGAGTATGTGAAAGAAATTAAGCAAAAAGCATTCAAAGTTCACATTCCACACTTGGGGGCTTCTATTACAGATATATTTGTTCATTTGGTGGAACATTCTTATAACATCATGCAGTCGAGCATCAAATTCAACTCCACAAACTCACACGGTCGGGGCCCCGACCAATCATCATTCAGGAGTTATTTTTCTTGCTTAGGAATTATTTTTGATATTGAAGTTCAGGAGGTATATTGAAGTTCAGGAGGCGTATTCAGAAGTTCAGGAGGTGCATTCAGAAGTTCAGGAGGCATATTCAGGAGTTATTATGCACATACTATTGAAGTTTAGAAGTCAAATTCAGCATCTACAGCACTGAGATCTTTACTACTATTGTCCCGACCAACATTGAAGAAGAAGTTGTATGAAAATGTTTCGAGGTCCACCACTAGCTTGGTACTAATAAGATTGAAGAGTTGGGTTCAAAAGCTAGTATGTTACTCGACAAAGTATTTAGAGGATCATAAATCAGAAGAATCAAGCACGCGAAGTTAGCACTCAGTTGCTCGGCACAGGAGGCAGTTGATCGACTAGCAAACCAATCAACATACTTGAAGATTATGACAAGCTACAAGCTGCATACTATGGCATGGCTGCATCCAAATTCCCAGGGGTGATACATAGCACACGGAGTTCCTCAAAAGAAATATTAGCAACCATCGATCAGCCTGCATCATATGTCGTCCAGGAGATAATGCACTTTATGTTGAACAAATCAAGAAGGTAGATCAAGAATTTCACGAGCACCGAGCAACATTGCAGAATAAATACTCCATCCTTTCAAGTAAACCATCAAGCATGGAGCATTGGGGGCTTCTGTTAACGCAAAAATTCTCCATCTACGAGGACTAATTAGAAAAGGACACATGTCATCCTACGTGGCAATATTCGACACCCGAGGAGAGTTGGTCGGCATCCGAGGAGAGTTGGTCGGCACCCAAGGAGTGATAGTCGGCACCCGAGGAGAGTTGGTCGGCATATAAACCAGGAAGATCAAAGGATAACTATGCATTTAATGTGCATTAATGAAGATGGCAGCGCATTTAATGAGCCTTAATGTACATTTATACTGTATTAATAGATGACAACATATAGCATACCAAGCAATTCAACAATTAGATTCGTTTAATGTAGACATAAGTGTCTACATACAATGAATCTCTTTATCTCCCATTACTATAAATACATGTATCCCCTTAGCCAAAAGGAGGGAGATCCGAGATCCAGAAGAGATCCGGGGGAACCTAGAAACCTCATACACAAGATACAATCCTTTCTCTCTCTAAACCCTATGGTGCTATTGTAAACCCCTGGGAATAAAATAACAGTGGACGTAGGCTTTATTCATAGCCGAACCACTTTAAAAAATTTTGTCTCTTATATGCTTGATTGGATTGCTTTCATCTATTTATCTGTGATCATAAAAATGGGATTCGGTCCAATTTTTTGCATCAACAATGACAATACAATTGATATAGTTAGATAAAATATTTGATGCGAGTCCGCCTTAGTTGTAGATTTTCCTTTTTTATTCATTTTTCTCAAATATCATCTTTTCTCTCTCCCTTTGTCATTAGCAAAAATAGAGGGATGTTTTTAGAAAATTATGTTTTCTGTTGAAAATAAATACCTAATTTTCGTGCATGAAGTCATACCAACTGCAATGATGGTTAATATGACATGGTTATAGAAAAATCATATGTAAGGGATGTATTAGATGCTTCATTCAAAAATATTTCATTGAATATTTTGTTATAAAAAAGCACCCTTGTATTATTACGTAAAATTGGAATTTCGGAAAGAAAAAAATTTGAAATCCATTTGGTTACCATAATGGATTTCAGATGAGAATTTTAACTCTTTCATAAATCTTCATGGGTTCATTTCTTTCGACTAGAGTCTCTTCCTCATGTGGGTTTTTTGTTGCTCCTTTGGAAGGGTTTATTTTTTTTCTCACTTGGTTGTAATCCATTTTTAAGGGAATAATTTTTTTATTATGAAACGTGATATGTATGAATTCTTGGATAACACGGGTTCTTGTGTCGATAGGCTTGACTATTTATGAGTACTCTAAAAAGATTTCTTTAGGATTAGGTTGGCTAATTTTTTTGACCATTTTGAATATAACATTTCGACTAAAAAAATCAAATAGTCCTGTAAGGACACAAATTTCCAATTGAGTCCTTTGTAGTTTTGGTTCAATTCCAGACAAAAATGTTTGAGTCATAGTATAGAGTTATTGATCATCTTTCAAGCCTATGACGTACTAAAGTTGAAGGCGTAGCGGCCAAGTTTAAAGATTCATCAAAATGTCGTGTTTAAAGTGCCTCGTTTCTATGTCATCAACATGGTTCCATTGCTCCTAAGGTATGAATGCATTTTAATATATATATATATATATATAGGATCTTGGAAAATTTTATATTGGGTGTACGTTTATTTAAAACTATTGTTTATTTTCATAAAGATTTTAATAAAACTTTAATCTAAAGTATATAAAGTTTCTGGGCTAAAAATAAAATTTTTTAACTTTCTGGATGTTCGTTCGAACAGTAATGTCGTTCGAACGAGTTTACTAACGAGTTCCCAGATAGTCCACTACAATGTCGTTCGAAGTATCGTTCGAACGAGAATGATGGTTCGAACAAGATATCCAATGAGGTTTCTAACGAGTTCACACTGGAACTTCGTTAGAAGCTCGTTCGAACGAGATTTGGCGGGAACAGTTATTTGGGAAGTTTTTGACAGTTTTTATCACCTTCCCACTTGTTTTTCCCACTATCTTTTGTCAGAACTTCTTAAGTGCGGAAATGAACTTTTTCAAAATAACTTTTCATTATTTTCAACTCCTAGAGAGAGATTTTGAGAGAAAATTCTTCCAAGAAAAGTTCATGATCTTGAGTGTCTAATTTTTCAAGAACAAATCATTTAACACTCTAATTTTCACCCAAAGTTTGTTTATCCAAGTTACTATATATATATAGAGAGAGAGAGAGAGAGTTTGGCACCGGTTTGATCTCTACCATTTCAAGAGAAGTTTGGGTTTGCTTCTAAATCCCATAAAGAAGAAGAGCTTGTTTTGATGCCGCATTCTCATGTGGTGAAAGGCACCATGTGTAGTTGACGATGTACCTATGTCTCATTGGTGAAGGCCAAGATTTCAGTGGAGCTCTGAGGTTGTCTACTAGGCGGAGGTGTTTACAAGAAGAAGCACCGGGGCTTGAGAGGGATCGAATCGAGTGTTGTAAGTCTTACTGTCTTGTAATTTGTAAATCCATACTTAGTGGACTTAAGGCTAGGGTCGTCTGAGGTTTTTTCCCGTTGTGGGTTTTTACTCGTACATCGCGGCGTAGTGGTTTCATTGTTTATTTTATCTTGTGCAAACTCACCTAGAATGCATGCTTATGTAATTCAAGATAAAATTTGGTTCTAATCACTACTTGTTTAATTTGGTGCATAAATAATTTGGGTAATGTTTATGTTAATTTAATTCAAGTCATTAATCTAATTTGGTAAAATTTAGTTTGGCCTAATTTACTAAAATGAATTAAATTTTTATTAGGCAAATTTCTAGGACTTAAGTTAACTAATTATGTTTAAGTGAAATCAAATTAACATATGTGTGTGTTCCATCATATTTCACTTTGTTTAATTTTAATTTTGAAGAGAAATTAAAATTGGTGTATTTGTTTTAATTGAACCATCATCTATGCTTCTGCATCTCATAAAAGGAAATTATTCCTCTTTGAAGTATAAGAATTTTTAATTGGGGGGCCTCGTGTTCCAACAGGTGGTATTAGAGCCAAAGCGATAAATTATTTCGTTAAAGATCCTTTCAATATTTTTGGCTAAAATGGAATTTTCCCCATTTTCAAAATTTCCTATTTTTTATGGTTCTAATTATGCATACTGAAAAGCGCGAATGAAATCGGCACTTAAATATATCGACGAGGGGGTTTGGTTATCTGTAGTTAACGGGTGGTCTCTACTAACTCATTTAGTAGATAATGAACGTGTTCCTAAACCGGCCGATAGATGGAGTGAGAATAAATTTAAACTTTCAAATTTTTATTCCCGTGGTTTAAATGCCTTGTTTAGCGTTGTCACACCGGATGAATTCCGACGCATTATGACGTGTGAGATCGCTAAAGAAGCGTGGGATATTTTACAACTCAATCATGAAGGTATAGGTGTCGTTAAATCTTTGAAACTCCAAAACCTCACCACTCAATTTGAAACCATCAAAATGAACGAAAAAGAAACTTTTGATGAATTTTATGCTAGACTTTCCGATATTTTTAATTCATCTTTTAACTTGGGAGAGAAAATACCGACAACCAAGTAGTAAAGAAAATTTTAAGGTCCCTACCCGATAGATTTATTCCAAAAGTGATCGTTTTAACTTCTTTACCAACTTTAGCCTCTACAAAATTAGAAGAGCTTATAGGTGATTTACAAACCTATGAACTGGACATGTTTCCCTCTAAAACTGAAAAGAAAATAGAAAAGGGCGTTTCTTTAAAAGCCCAAAAATAGGAAAAACAAGTAGTAGAGTGTGAAAGTGATAGTGACTCGGAAGACAAGGCTATGTTTGCTTGAAAATTTTGAAAATTCTTAAATTGAACACAGATAAATTTAAAAATGATTTTAAGAAATTTGATAAATCTAGGCATGAAAAGGCCGAGAAGATCCCTAAAACTCCTAATGAAAATTTAAGTAGGGACGAGTCGAAAAAATGTTTTGGTTGTGAAGGGTATGGACATAGGGCTTTTGACTGCCCCACTAAACTAAGGAAAGAGGGAAAGAAACCAATTTCTTTTAACGCAACCCTTTGTGATAGTGATAATTAAGAGGGACCCGATTCCCCCACTAAGCCCAACTTTGTGGCTTTTATGGCTAGTCATGTGAGTGATAGTGAGAACTCGTCTATTGATGATACTTTAACACATGACAGTTCCAAGGTCATAGTTTATGATTCCCTTATTTTTTATGGTAGTGAGAGTGAAGAAGAAAGAGAGAGTGAAAATGAAGAAGAGGTTAATGTGAGTGAACTTCAAAATGCTTTTCAAGAACTTTACGAAGAATCTATTAAAATAAAAAGAGCTAATTTGAATTTAAAAGCAAGTTTAAGAGAGCGTGTCAAGGTCGTTGATGATAGTATGTTGGTAGAAGACCTTAGGACACGTAAGAGGACTCTTCGAGAGAAGCTTGAATATATTGAAGGCGAGAGAGATAACCTTAGAGGTTTAATGGAATCCTTTAAAAAGGAGCTTCTTGAGTTTGAAGAGAGAAATATTTTATTAGAGTCTAATATTTTAGAATTAAAAAATAAATTAAAACACTCTAGAAAAGTCAAATTTGATTTGGAGTGTAGGTCCGAAAAACTAGATAAAATTTTAGGCACTGTCCAAATCAAAAATGACACTTGTGGTTTAGGCTTCGATACTTGTAATGAATATGCTCATAAAGACAAAACCCATGTTTTAGGAGAATCACCTAGGAAAGACTTTAGAGATCAATCCTTAGGTACCAATTTTCGACGTGTTTTTACTTGTGCTCATTGTGGTCGAAAAGGTCATCTTAGCAAATTTTGTTTTGATCTTAAACGAGGTCCTAGCAAATCAAACCGTAAAGAAACCAAGGTAGTCAAGATTCCTACACTCCGAGATAGTCATTTGTCATTATTTTGGGTTAGGAGATCCGACTTGGTAGATTTACAAGATAGGATTTTTTATTCTCATTTACTTTCACATGCTCCCTCCCTTGCAAAATCTAAAGGTTGAATGTGTTAGTTTTTATTTGCATTCTTTAGCTTTGTGCTTCCTGTTATACCACCCATGCTAATTGTATGCTTGTTTAGTCATTTTCTAGTCTATACTCTATACTTAATCACATGCTAGAATAATGATTTTTGTTTATCTTTTGTATTATATTCTTTTCATTTTTGTTTAAATTAAATGAAAAATGTAAAAAGATTTTTGTTTATCATTTGTGTTTTACACTTTTAGTAATTAATGCTTAATGAAAAATTCAAATGATTTTTGTTTATCTTTTGAGTATATATTTTTATTTTTGGTTAAAAATTTCAAAAACTTAAAAAGATTTTTTGTTGTGTGTATTTTAGTTTGACAAACTTTATGTGGCATATACTTGTGTTTGAATCACATCTTTTACGCTCCCATGTGGCTAGAACTTTTGGTTTAGATTGTTAATCCTTATTATGTTCTTTACCATGCTTACATGGAGCAGTTGGATTTTGTGTTGCTTAAACGGATTCTATTTTTATATGCCTCTATTCACACATGCACGAGCTCTTTTGAAATTTAACTTCATATGTATATTTGAGCTTTGTGAGGTGTTATCCTACCAATCTTGTCATCTACATATTTGTGACCTAGGAGGACTAGTGCATGTCAAAATCCGTTGCACGCAAGATATGTGTGAGATATAAAAATGATAAAAATAAATATGCACAGGGAAGGGCTTGGAAAAGATTTATTATCCTTTGCGAATAGTAAGCCACCATTTGTTTGGACCTAAAAGAGATACGTGGTCCAAGGCCTAAAAATAGAAATATGGCATTAAAAGAAAAAATAATTGCTAAGGCCTATGTTCAGTTGATTTATTCATTTAAAAGAGATTTATATATGCTTATTGAGGGAGATTGGATGGTATATCAACGGTTTGCACAATGTCTATTTATCCTAGTTGTACTTTCAATGTCATGACTCTATTGGTTTGTAAAATCAACAACATGCTAGGCTTGTATGCATTGTGTATGTTTGTTCATTGAGTTCAATTCATATTGTCACATGAGGTTATATTCAAATGTGATGAAGTTTGCAATCAATTGAGAACTCCGTGAACATATTTTAAGTGATTGACACTACACCAAAACAAGCTTTTAGTAACAGACTATTTTTTGTATTACTAACAGTATTATACTGTTACTATTTCTCACAACACCATACCGTTACTAATATCTGATAAGTGTTACTAATATTATTTAAATATTTTAAAAGTAATTAAAAAAAAGTAATTAACTAGCATTCTCACAACACAATACACCTAGCGTCAAAATGTCCCCAACAAAGAAATTGTCTTTCTCCAAAATGCTCTAGCGTGACCTAGGTTTTGGAAAAAGCTAGCGTTTGAACAAGCTCTTCCTCTTCTCCAATACGCGATCTTCTTCTTCTCCAAAATGCTCTTCCTCTTATCCAATACGCGATGCTCTAGTGTGACCTAGGTTTTGGAAGAAGTCTCAGTTAGCGTGACCTAGGGTTTGGAAGAAGTCTCAGTTAGCGTGACCTAGGGTTTTGGAAGCATTCGGAATTGTGATTTTCTTTCATAAGGTAATTATCTCATTCATACGATATTTGTCTAAAACGTTCTAAGCGATTTTCTGTTCATAAGAGATTTGTTGTTGGGTTACAAGTTTATTTTTTTAGTAAAATGCAATGAATTTTTGTTATTGTTGTTGGGTACATACTTTTTTATTTTTTTTGGTTCAAGTTTTTGATTATTTTGTATTAAATCCAAAGCTTAGAATGTTTTTTATATACTGATTTATAAAAAACACATAATTGTATACACTGATTTATACTATTAAAACACATAATTTTATATAACTAAGGAAATTGCACCCCTCCCCTGAACTTTAAGGTTTGTTCTAACAAAATTACATGTTGTAACTGTGATTTTTCTTATGTGTATCAATAATTCTATTTTTTTTATATAATCATATAACTTGTGTCTAAACCATAGTGCCGAATGTCACAAACATTGAACAAAGAGTGGATGAATGAGAGGAATAGAATAAGTGAGGTGTACACAAATGGAGTTGCGTCTTTTATTAATTTTGAAATTGCAAACAATGGCCATCAATTCTCGACCTTTCCTTGTCCATGTGTTAAGTGCCGAAATAAGAAGCGTTTTACTGCGGTAGATATCAAGGGTCATTTGATAATGCATAGTATAGACAGGACATATTCTAAGTGGGTTTTACATGGTGAAACACTATCATCGAACCTAACATGTCCCGTAGTAGATACTATTGATTGTGAAGGACATGATGAAGCTGATAACAATGAGAATGAAAGGTTGCTAAACTTAGTTGATGCATGTTACGGAGTGCACGAACAACATTGTGTAGAACCCGATCAGCAAGGATTCTCTGAAAAATCGTATGTCGACAATGAGAAGTATGATCAATATAATAAATTAACGATGGAGAAATTGTACCCTTCATGTGAGGGTTCTGAGACTACTCTCTCTGCAATTGTTGAATTGCATAATTTGAAAAAGCAGTTTGGTTGGTTGGGAAATAGCGTGACCTCTCTCTTGTCGGTTTTAAAGAGGTGGCTTCCGAAAGGAAACACATTACCAGAAAAATATCCGCACATGAAGAGAATGATGAAAGACCTAGGTATGAAAGCAAATTACATTCATGCTTACGTTAACAACTGTATTTTATACTGGAAAGAGAATGAAGATTTGGAGGAATGTCCTCAGTGGGGAGAACCGAGATATGCAGTGACCTCAAAGAAAGGGAAGAGGAAATGCAAAGAACCGATGAAAGTGTTGAGACATTTCCCTTTAATTCCAAGGCTAGTGAGATTGTACACTATTCCTTGGATAGCGCATGAAATGACATGGCACCATCGGGCAACAAGTTCATGGGATTATCAGCGACATCCTTGTGATTCATCCCAATAGAGAATGCTAAAAAGTAGATGGCCCAATTTCGCCGAGGAAGGGCGCAATGTTTGGCTTGCAATAGCAACAGATGGGTTTAATCCCCATGGTATTCAGTCTAGTAGTTATAGTTGCTGGCCTGTCATGACTGCGCCTTATAATGTGGGGCCTTCTTTATGCTTGAAGCATGAGTTCCAAATTTTATCTTTGCTGATTCCTGGGCCAAAGGCACCGGGTCAAGACATTGATGTTTTTCTTCAACCATTAGTAGATGAGTTGAAACAACTATGGGAAGGAGTTCCAGCTATTGACATGCACAAAATGCAACCTTTTACGTTGAGAGCTATGTTGATGTGGGGGATTCATGATTTTCCCGCATATGGAAACTTATCTGGGTGTGTAACACATGGTTACAAAGCATGTCCTATTTGTGGCGATGACACTCCATTCATTTGGCTAGAACATAGCATGAAGATAGTTAACGCAAACTATCGTATGTTTCTTAAAAGCGATCATCCTTTTAGGAGTGGTAGAGGTTTGGGACATAGGACACAAGAAGTTGGACGTCCCCCGATTCGACTAAACGGAGATGCACTTGTGGAGAAGTTAAGAAATATAAAGTATGTACCTGGAAAAGTCTCAAAAGTTCCCGCTAAGAAGAGGAAGTCTAATAATGTTAATGGGAGTGCTAATGTTGAAGTTAAAGAAGCTTGGTATAAAAAATCTATTTTCTTTGATTTGGAATATTGGCCATATCATCAAGTTCGACATGTCCTTGATGTGATGCACATTAAAAACAATGTTGCAGAGCATTTGATAAACACAATTCTTGATGATAATAAAACAAAGGATACTGAAAAGGGTCGATTGGATATGAAGGGTATGGGCATACACAGCGGTCAATGGCTTCAAGTTGATGGACGTACCGGAAAAACGATAAAACCAACAGCACCATTTATCTTGGATAAAGAAGAAAAAAAACAATTCTGCCAAATTTTGAAGGACTTAAAGCTTCCTACCAGTTTTTCCTCTAACTTGAGCAATATAATAAGTCTTAGTCCCCCATCTTTGCACTCCTTAAAGTCGCATGATTATCATGTCATAATTGAACATCTGCTACATGTGTTGCTCCAACATGCCTTTTCGAAACATCGAGATTTAAGAAGAGTAATCCAACAATTAAGTTTGTTCTTTAACATGTTGTGCTCTAAGGTCCTAATTCGGAAAGATATCCAAAGAGACAAATACATGGTTGTTGAAGCATTGTGCGTGTTGGAAAAATATTTTCCACCTACGTTTTTTTATATTAGCATTCACCTCACTGTGCATCTAGGAGATGAAGCCCTGGTTTGTGGACCCACCGACGCTCATTGGATGTATCCGTTCGAAAGGTGATTTTTTTTTACCTTTTAATATGGTAAAACATGCCCTATTTAAGTTAATAATGCTTGCTGTTAATTTTTATTACCTAATACAAATAGGACGATGAAAGATTTCAAAGATATACCCAGCAATAAGCGGTATGTTGAAGGTTCAATTGCAGAATCCTACGTTGTTGCTGAATCTGTTAGATATTGCATGGAGTACATGCCAAATCCATCTGATGGAAATCATAAACGCTCCCGTGAGGCCTTTTTAGAGGAAGGTGGAGAGTTCTCTGATGAAGGGCCTTTGCTTGATGATAAGACTATAACATTGGGACCCGTACAGTTTCAACAAATACGTCGATGGGTATTATTTCAACTAAATGTTGATGGATTTCAAGAGTACTATAGGTTTGAGTTCTTTCATTTGTTTATAGTTAAGAATTAATTATCATTTTGAGTTATAATTACTTATATCAAACTACATATTGCAGTGAATATGAAGCATCACTGAAATCCGTGTCTCGTCCTAAAGGGAAGGGGATTGAAATGACAGAAGTGGAGAAACAAACTTCTTTTATCCCTTGGTTATCTGAGAAGGTGATTATATAAATACTAATATTTTTATTAATCTTTCCATTAAGTATGATGAGAATTGAAACATTGTAGTAATTATGATTTGTTTTCATCAAACAGTTGCTGAAATCAGGAGAGACGAAGAGAAATGAAACATTGTGGCGGTTAGTTCAAGGGCCACAATTCAAGGCTAAAACATATAAAAAGTATCGTGTAAATGGTTTTGTATTCTCTCCTAAGTATCACGATGATACAATTATCACACAGGATAGCGGCGTTTGCTTGAAGGCATGGACACAATTTCGAGCTAAAAAAAGTGATAAGAATCTCACAAATACTTGGACTATGTGGTATGGAGTTATCAAACAAATTATTGAGCTGGACTATACCTTGTTTAAGGAGGTGGTATTTTATTGTGATTGGGTGAGAGTGGAGGATAAGACAATTGGTTGTAAGCTTTGTATGGACTCCAACTTAGTGATGGTAAATTTTGATAAGTTTAAGAGCGTTGATAATGAGTATGATGAGCCTGCCATTCTCGCATCCGAGGCTAGTCAAGTATTCTATTCGAAAGATCTTAAAAATCCCAATTGGTGGGTTGTTATACAGTCACCTAAGAGATTGACGAGTCAAGTGGACGACTTAGAGACACCAACAATCTTCCAATCTATTCTTGAAGACCAACCGCACTTGGAAAGTTTGCTCAAGCAATACGACTCGATTTAGTTGTTTTAATATTTTCTTTTGGATATTGTAACCGTTGAAAGTTGTTTTGTTTTACCAACATGACTATATATATCTCTATCAATTTGCTAATGTATTGGTCATCTATTTTTAATTCAATGCATATTATTTTATAACAGTTATTTCTATTGTTGGCATCTATTTTTTGTTTTGGCAGCACTGTATTGGGCATCATGGCTTCAAGTGCAAGTGGTGGTTCGAAACAACAAACGTCATCAACACCACAACAAATATCATCCACTCCGCATCAAGAAAATAAAAAGAAGCAAGAATAAATGGATAAAAAGGCTAAACAATTACAATATATGACATAAGATGGTAAAATGAGAGTCACCGTTCAACTGGATGGGAGTGTAGTCGGTCCATGGAGTCGGAGATGGAGCACTCGGGTTGGTGATCTTGTTAGATCTTATATTCTGATTAGTTACGAAGATTGGAGAGTTGTGCCAAACAATTACAAAGATGATGTTTGGAATGCTTTAATGGTTGGATTTGAGTTAGATGTTGAACCGAAGGTGGCTCGCCCGCTGATGGAGAAACGGTTTGCACAGAAGTTTCGGACACACAAAAGTAATATGAGATGTTTTTTGCCTACCGAAGACAATCCTGGAGTCCTACCGGAAGGTGTTGATCCCAACATTTTGTGAGAACGAAAGGAAATCAAAAAAGAAATCACAAAACATTCAAAATGCCAAGAATCGAACCAATTTAGAATATTCCCATACACTTGGGCATCGCACCTATGCTGCTTTGCAATATGAAATGGTATGTATCATAATGTTTTTCAAATATCAACACTAATTTTGTGTATAACATGTGATATTTAAATTGTAGGTTCAATCGAACCCAGAAGAAGAATTAACGCGAGTAGACACATGGCTTGCAGGACACGAGGACAAAACGGGGAATGCAATAAACAGTGCTAAGCTTTTCTATGTGCGTATTTACATGAAAAATAATAATATTTTTAGTATTATTTATTACGTTTATTAATGAAATTTTCTCATTTGATAGGATAAAGTAAAGGATGCGATTGAGAAAAGAAAGAGAGAGAGTGGAGAGGGTAGTAGCAAGAGCCAATGCATAGAGAATGATGAATTGATAGCGGTTTTTGGGAAGGAGAAAAAGGGAGGAGTTCGTGGAGTTTGTCACCAAATTTCGAAGAAGCAGTTGATGCATTTAGGGGTGGCAAATGCCAAACTTAAACAAAGAAAGAAGGCAAATAATGATGTGGATGCATTGAAGGAAGATATCATCTCTTCCGTCAATAGAAGATTTGAGGAAAATAACACAAAAAAATATGGTATATATGTATTTTATATAATTTCATTTATTAAAAAGACTTATTTAGATATAACAGATATTAACTTACTATTGTTTGATCCGTTTTTTCATAGGATGCTATAGAACGTTTGGTTGATGCCTCCAATTCTCAAAACGTAAAGGGTCCACCAATCACACAGATAATTGATCATGCATCCAATACAAGTCTACAACATAGGAATCTCTGTCAAAATTTGGATAATATTTTTGCATCCGCTTCTCGTCCTGTTTGCGCGACCACACCTTCTTTTGCCAATAATCCCAAAGTAATCTTATTTGATAGGTATAATGAAGAACTGGCAAAGGGGTATGTCGTGACGGATGCAACAAAGGATATATGTCACGGTAAGCGAGTTGGAGTCGGGGAGAGGAAAGTATATGTGGAGGAAGTAATGAAACCGGATGCTAGGTTGTTTGATGCTCCTCAAGGTGACCAATTCACTTTTGCTGACCTAGTCTTGGGGGGATATTTGATTTGGCTGGATTGTTGGCTTAAATATGTTTAGTTTATGTTATGAACTTTGTTTGAGCTATCTATATGTGGACTTAGTTTGCATTATGCGTTTGTTATGAACATTGTTTGAGTTATCTATATTTGGACTTAATTTGCAATATGTGTCGTTGTGAATTTTGTTTGGATCTATCTATATTTGATTTGGAATTAATTTGGACTGTCTTTTTTTATTGTAAAACCCTTTTTAACTCCGCCAATGCTAATATTTATTTGAGCATTGCCGGTCCCAAGCCCGGATAAAGGAGGAGGGAAAGGTCATTGATTTGGTTTCTTTATTCTCATTCTTCATTTTGTTCTCATTCTTCATTTTGCTTTTCTTTCTATCACAAATGTCATTCATTTTGCTTTTCTTTATGCAGGGACTCAGAAATCGTGTTGTTGAGATCTTGAAATTTTTCAATACGAGGACATGTTAGCTTGTTCTTGGCGTCGGTACCATGCGGGTAATTTATTTAACCCATAGGAGTAACAGAATTTGTATTTCTACAGAATTTGTATTTCAACTTAAACGCTTTTCTTTTACATATTACAAAACAATTTACTTTGTACACTTTTTTCAAACAATATACACTACACACTTTTAAATGGAGTGATACATATTATTATGGCCAACAAAGAGTTTATTGCTATAATGCTTGATTTAAAACTCATCAAATGGATTGCTTTGAACAAGAAATAGATGTATCTGAATACTACTTTGAACAGGAGTTTATTGTTGCAGATAATGCTGACTCTGCTGGTGTTGTCCCCTGCCTTGTTACTCCAGTAGATGTATCTCCTACCCTTGGCCATGCCCCTACTTCAGTTGGTCAGCATACCCCAGTTATCGATATCCTTATTTTCGTGAGTGCTCATTGATATGAAATGAAAATTTGAAACATGTATGTCACCTGTGTTTAAATTAAAATCAGCACGTTCAATTTCTTCGTATAAATGTACACCACAAACCTTAAAATTTTATTGTCACTTAAATGACTCATTATAAACCTCACTTTGTACGCTTCTTGTAGAATTCTTGTTCATGAAGTGGATGATTTATGTTTCAAAAGAAATCAAATATATTATTTTGAAGTTGAAGGACATTCATAGTAGTAAACCTCACTTCAAATATATATTTTTGAAGCTAGATGCTTGGATTTTGAACTATAGAAACTGTCAGACATGGAATGATGCTCCTGAATCGATTTGGGGACTGATCATTGTTTTTAACTTCAGTTAGCTCCCTGCTTAGGAATGTATTCTTGATTTCAAAAGAAACTACTGTGCGTGACCGATAATTATTGTTCTGAATGTGCTCCTATTGCTATTCTTGATTTCAAAAGAAACTACTGCCCATGTCTTTCATTTTCTTTATTGTTGTTCTGAATGTGCTCCTATTAGTTATTCTCTAAATTTCTTGTGGTTTTGTTTTCAAACTGCCCAAACAGAGCAGAGAATACTTCTATTCTTGCTGGTCTAATTTAGAAAACAAATGCTCAAGAAATGAAGTTGATTTAGAAAAAATGATTGATCGAAGTCAACGACATAAACGTCAGGTATGCTCAAGTCTTCAATTGAATACGTACTCATCTTCTGCAGCCATGTAGCACGGTAGTATGTATCAAACCTGATTTTGATTTTTTCCTTGTATTTCACAAACCTCCAGTGTATATTGACCTGATTACTGAAATAATATTTTTTCCTTGCATTTGGTGACTGTAGTGCAAGTCCAGCTTTTAGGAATATGGGCTCCCAGAAAAAAAGACTGAATTGCATCACATAGATCTTTTTTAATAATGTCCCAACATTTCTCGTAGAATCAGCCACCAAAACCATCAGGCCCAGGACTACTATCTTCATTCAAACCCATTACTGCATTAAAGATTTCCAATTCATCTGGAACTTTGCAAAGATGTTCATTCAACTCTTGAGACACTAGTTTTGGGATCACCTGGATTAATTCCTCTTGGTGGGAAGTGGGAGAAGACTGCCATCTTTCTTTGAAATGATAGATAAAAATCTTCTCTAGATCTTCTCTATTGGTTTTAAAGATGCCATTCTTGTCTTTTATCTTTGAAATAGCAGCTCTGGCTACCTTAGTCTTCACAGCAGAATGAAAGAGACTGGTGTTTTTGTCTCCCTCCTTCATCCACTTTATATTGGCCTTTTGTTTCCAATATAATTCTTCAATATCAAGGGCTTTATCAAGGTTTGATTTAGTCATCTGTAACTCCATGCGATTAGCTGCTGAAGGATCCCTCTCAAACTCATATTCCAGCTTTAGAAGATTGTCCTCTAGATCCATGACATTTTGAAAAATGTTTTTGAAAGATTCTTTGTTCCAATTCTTCAAAACCTCTTTGGTAATCTTCAATTTAAGGGAGAAGTTTCTCAAAGGAGAGGCTTGATTGGTAGAAGGCCAGTTATTAGACACTGTTTGAAGGAAAGAAGTGTGTGTTATCCACATCTTTTAAAATTTGATGGGTTTGGGACAAGAATCAAAGGGGGATAAAATTGAGAGGATCAGGGGGGAATGATCACTACAGGTCTTGGGCAGGTGAGTAATGTTAGAATTAGGATAGATAGATTTCCATGAAAGATTGCATAGGGCCCTGTCCAGTCTATAGTTGATGGCACCTTCCTCTGTTCTATAATTTGACCATGTAAATCGAGATCCACTAAATCCCAAATCAATCAGCTCACTCTGATGGATAGATTCATTAAAATCCTCCATAGCTTGATGGTCAATATTGTTGCCTCCTATCTTCTCATCTTGAGCAGCAACCACATTAAAATCTCCAATGAACAAGTGAGGGATGTCTTCATTATTAGGCAGGGCCTCCAAATCCCTCCAAAGCTCCCACCTTTCTTCCTTTGAACATTTAGCATAAATAATACTAATAATCAAATTTGTACTCAGGCCAGGATGAGACACCTTCACAGTTAAGCTTTGTTCCCCATCATGGATTAGATCTACAGATATTCCAAACCTCCATAAGAACCAGATGTGATTAGAAAAATTTGAAATGCAATCATCAAAATTCAGTTTTCTCAGATTGAGCTGCATTTTTTTAAGCTTGGATTTAGGTTCAAGAATTACCAAAGCTGGGAGCTGGATTTTTTTTTAGAAGTGTTTGATTCTTCTACAAGTTGGAGAGTTGGAAATTCCTCTAGCATTCCAAGTGATAAAATTTATCATTTAGAACTGGGGAGGGAAAATTTAGTGGAGTTTTTAGCAGCTGCTCTGGTGGTTCTCTTTATCATTGTATAAAATTTTTGAGTGGACGTTGTCTTTGTAGAGGAGTAGACAGTTGTGGTTTGATCTTCCTTTTTTCTACATCTAATTTCCTTCCTCTTCATTACAGAAGTCCATTTTCTATCAAACATTTAAGCAAACTTGGATAAATCTTCGAATGGCATGGGGTTATGTTTAGTTTTCACCTTGTTCTTTTCCATGTCTGACTGATACCCTTTGTTCTTTGCATGGTGGTAGTCATAATTTGGGATTTCAGTTCCTCTTGGGGATAGCATTTGATGATCAACAACAAGAGCTTCTTGTGCTGTGATCTCATAGTGATGAATTTTAGTTGTATACTTCTGGGCAGCATTAGTAGGGGTTGATTCCTTCCTGACTTCAATAATCTTCCTTGGTAAAATACTTAATTGATTCTCTGCTTGAATAACATTGTGGTCAGTTGTCTTTACTGGAAGAAAATCTTCCACTATTTCTTGATAAATTCTCACCTGATCACTTTCTTCTTGTCCTTCCAGGTTAACTATTACCTCATCATCCCCTGCTTTATCAAGACTCTCAAGGATAGTCTCTTTAGAGTTCTTCACTTTCCACACCTTAGGTTTCTTTTGGATTGTATCAACTGCCAATTTTTTTGAATCAATTAGAAACATGCATGAATCAACATTGTGTCCTTTCTTGAGGCAATGATTACAGTACTTAGGCCTTTCTTGAGGTAAGAATTTGATGCATCTGGTTCCCTTGTGACAGTTTCTCATTTTAATTCCATGGGCTTCCAAACCGGTATATATTTTATGTCTTGTGATCGATAATATATATCTCATTAGTATTATTGCGAGCCTTGGAGGGTGAGTTACTTTAAATATTAGTTTATCGTGCCAAAAACTCTATGAGGTACATATCTATGAAGCGTAAGATACTGTTAAAAAAATCAGAACATGAATAACATGATTTATTGCAGTTGAAAAAAAGATGAGAGATAAAAAATCTCTTTAACATCTTTCACGTGTAATTTATTTACACGAGTAATGTACAGTTTTTTGAATTGCTAATTAGCTCATTTGGGATGTTACTTTTTTCTGTTTTTGCAGTGTTGGTGTTAAGAAATCAAATGATGTTAAACTTTGAGTATGGATCGACTCTGCTTGTGCAGAAATTAAGATCGACCTGTGCAGAAATTAAGTTCTACTGAATCGTGTTTGGAGAATAAGGATCGACTCAGATAAATCTTATTCTATGGTCGGCACAGGCTCGTCCTGGGAAATAGTAGATACCAGTCTCCCCATCCGCTTCAGTGATTGAATTCCCCCTCACCAGAATTACGGAGAATGGTAAATACCAAAAGGTAATGTGTAAAAAGCTTGTATTTCATTAAGTTGCATAAGTTTGGTGTTATGATTACCCTGCATCCTATGATAGATGGCTCCAAGATTGATGAATATAAGTTCAAGTTGGGTTTTCATCTAGCCAGCTCAAATAGTAAAGTCTTTTTTTTTAATTAAAGAAGGTTTCAATTGTGATTTAGTTTCTTAAATGGTGCAGTGCATGACAGTCAATATCAATATTGGAGCTTTGGTGGCCCTCATCTTTTTGTCCTCTGTTGTTTGTTGGTTGCCATTTTGGCTTGGCGCAGCATGTGGTCTTGCTTATGGTTCATCTTAGGATGATTTGTCTCGATTATTGGGGTTCTTGGTTTACTGTCCTTCGCGCTATTTCACACTAGATCTGGCATGTTCACCATGGGTACTGTGTTGCCACAGTGGAGTTTTGTGCCGGTAACGGATGCGGGTTTCAGATTGGTCATTGGATCTTTTCCCGTTAGACTCGTGGGCCCTTTTGGGCCAGATCTTGCTGAATGGCCTTTCCCTTCTTGGATGCTGCATATTTTGGGCCTCTTTCTATGGGTCGGTGTGTCTACCTCTTTGGGTGGGCTTGATGGTTATATTTCCCCTTTTTGGGATGCCTTTGTTTAGGGCTTGTTTTCCTTTCAACGACTGTTTTGTCGCTTTGTATTGTTTTTTTATTTCCGTATTTTGTTTGGTCTGATTGGGGCTTCACACCCCAAGTATCACATTACTATTTTGAGATGTATGTTCTTTTGGCTCCTGTCTCTTGTTGGCTACTTGCATTATGTTCACTAGTCACGAGAGGGTATGCCCGGTCTATTGTTGTACTTATTTTTATTTATTTATACATTTTATATATGGAAAATGTATTAAGTTGAAAGGAGGGATCTCTGGCATTATCATTAACTCTCGTGAAAAAGTTGGAGGTAATGAGATGGATTTGCGGAGGGCCCTCGAAATATTTTTTTTTTTAAATATGTACTAAAATTAGTAACATAACATTACCGTTACTAATTATAAATTTCGTTACTAATTTTGAACTTTCTGTTACTATTAGTAACAAAATTTGTCCGTTACTAAATTTGAATTTTCCGTTACTATTAGTAACACAACTTTAGCGTTATTAATTTTGAATTTTACCGTTACTATTAGTAACACAACTTTAGCGTTACGGATTTTGAATTTTACCGTTACTATTAGTAACAGAATTTTACCGTTACAAAATTAGAATTTTACCGTTACTATTAGTAACATAATTTTACCGTTGCTAATTCTAATTTTTCCGTTAGTATTAGTAACAGAATTTTACCGTTACTAGCTTCGTGCCCCACGCCTTTTTTCTAACGAAAAAATTGTGTTACTAATATATTTAGTAATGGTAAAATTGTGTTACTAATACCGTGTTTTGGTGTAGTGTGGGTCTAAATTTAATTGTTGCTAGTTCACACCCCAACACTTTCGTTTCCATATGACACATTTTTGCCATACGAGTGTGAAAAGCTTATCTTATTTTGTGTTATTTTGGTGTTTATATCTATATGTGTGTACTTATGATTAGCTTGTATCTATTGTGTATACATATATATGATATTTTGTTTAAGTCTTTTCCATGTTTAACAAGTCCATTTATGCTTCAACTCATAATTGCTACCTTGTTTGTTGCGTAGTTTGTTTGAAATCACATGCTTAGAAACTTATTTGTCAAATTGGTATCATTTGTTGTCGCATCATAGTTAGTATTCAGTTGTATGGATTAGTTATGTTGCCCATATGCTATCATGTTCTTATCACTTTATGCATCATGTTTAAATTAGTTTTATCCTTTGTCTATTCCTGAACAAAAAGGGGGAGAATGATAGGGGGAGAAATGGTATCTAATCCTATTGTAATCGTATCTTAGCTTGGGGGAGATTTATCTTATCTTAGGGGGAGACGTCTTTCTAAGTAGGTCATTTGTTTGATAAAGGGGAGAATTAATTAAGGGGGAGTATTTATTTAATTGCATTTAATATTTTGATATTCCCTATGCGTTTAATGTGTTTGCTTAAGTGTGCAGGAATTATATTCTAAGTGGCAACTTTTACCGGCAAAGATTTTTATCCTTGGGTTGTTTTAGTCAAGCATTGTATTTTTATTTTGGGTGGGACATTTTGTCAGTCTAGTAGAGCTTGGCAGCCCTTTAGGATTTTTGTTTGCTTTTTGTCCCGGAATAGCCAGAGGTGGAGATTTGTAAGGACACAAATTTCCAATTGAGTCCTTTGTAGTTTTGGCTCAATTCCGGACAAAAACGTTTGAGTTATAGGATAGAGTTATTGATCATCTTTCAAGCCTATAACGCACTAAAGTTGAAGACGTAGCGTCCAAGTTTAAAGCTTCATCAAAATGTTGTGTTTAAAGTGCCTCGTTTCTACGTCATCAACGTGGTTCCATTGCTCCTAAGGTATGAATGCATTTTAATATATATATATATATATGAGCTTAGAACATTTTATATTGGGTGTACGTTTATTTAAACTGTTTTTTATTTTCAGAAAGATTTTAATAAAACTTTAATCTAAAGTATATACAATTTCTGGGTTAAAAAATAGAATTTTTCAACTTTCTGAAAGTTCGTTCGAACGAGTTTGTCGTTCGAACAGTAATGTCATTCAAACGAGTTTACTAACGAGTTCCCAGATATGTGGACCCGGTACTTTGGGAAGACCCAAGAGTCCGTTATCCGAATGCGTGAATCCGTCCCGCCGAAGGAGCCAATCTCATTGGCACAATGGTAAAAGTTCATTAACAATGAGATCGGGGAGCGACAATTAGCATCTCACCAATCGGGGAGGGAAAACCGGGCAAAAAAGATGGACGTACGCTACTCCGACCGGACGTCTTACGTCGAGGTGGAGCATAGGATGATGGTAAGATTTAATTTTTCTATAACTACAGAAATATATTATTCTGCATTATTTTACTTTGTGGGGTCGATACTAATTTTACTTTATTGTATTTCAGGGGACAGGGAGTAGTCCTGGGGGTAGGCTACATAGGCTCAATATTTATGTGGCTATTCAGACGAAGAAAGGAAAGGATAAGGAGGTGTCCCCAAGCATCGCGGCTACGATTGTAAGTAATCCGACAGTTTACTTTTTGTTAATTACGTTATAATTTTTTTATTTACTTATTTTACTAATCATGTGCTTTTGTCATTTCAGGCAAAGCTTAAGGAAGTGCATGAGTCACATTCTGATGCCGACAAGGCATCTTTGTCCACAGACGCACTCAGCCAAGTGCTTGGTGCTGATCGCAAGGGAACGACAAGGGGGTGAGCTCGCGGGTGGCCAAATCTAGGATCATCGGATTGGGGACGAGCGACACCGGGTTGGCTTGAACGGTGGACTCGCATGACGCGAAGATGTTCCGTTTGGAGGCGACAGTCCAAGATATGTTCTCATTCATGAAGCATTCGTTGGGCGAAAACCATAAGGGGAAAGGGAAGGAGAAGGTGGTAGAGGGGGGAGGTGTAGGATGATAAGGATGTGGACACCGCTGCTTCATCGCCGATACGTGCAGACTTTGATGATCCACTCCCCTATTTAGCTCCCTTCAACCGATCGATGTCGACACTTGGTTGGCCGAGCGTGTTTATACTGGACATATCTGATGGCCAGCGGATAGAGCGGAATTTGAGGGACCCGAATACCGTCCAGGGTATGCCAGTTCATGGACGTTTGCTACAAGACATCGAGTCCAAGGTGCTCGTCACTCATGTGGTACCCGGGAAGGAGAAACCCCCCTTGTGGTTATGCGAACAATGTGGTACGATGTATATTGGTGGGTGTGTCAATTCGTATATCGTTTGGCCTACTCACCTCCTTAGAGTTAACCTTACCCCAAACATGTAGTGACATTATTTGAATTGAATTATTTTTAAGTTGTTACATTTAAATTATATTTGGATTATATCGTTATGCATATTGTTTTGAATTCATATTTGTATTATCTCTATTTCATTTGGATATATGATGTTTGAACAGGTATAATGTTGCTATAACAGGTACAAATATACTACTAGGCAGTGGCAGTGGCCATACTACCCAGCAGAATTTTTTTTAATTCTGCCTAGAATTATCACGGTTATTGACCGTGACAAGTCCGTGACAAAGAAAATTATCACTGATGTATCATGGTCAATGAGCGTGACAAGTTTTTAAATATTGTCACGGGTTTGTCACGGTCATAAACCGTGACAAAACTTGTCACGGTCTATGGCCGTGACATGAACGTGATAATATTTAACAACTTTCCATGGTCAATGACCGTGACACGTCCGTGATAATTTTCTTTGTCACCCTAGAATCGTCACGGTCATTGACCTTGACAACTTGTCAAGGTCAATGACCGTGACAATTCGACAGATTTGGTGTAGTGTGAATTGATCTTTGCTGACTTGTTCGCAGGTGAGTACCTAGAGGTTTTTATGTCCCAGAAATGGTAAAGCTAAAGGGACGAGGCAAGGTCGATCCCATAACTGAACATAGAGATAGAGACTCTGAAAAATTATAAGGATGAAGTGGATGGTGCCCAGGTGAGCGCTCTAAAGGAGCGAGATGAGGAAAACAATTTTGTTTGGATAAATTTTATATTTTCTGAAAATCATTTTTATTTTGCTAGAAAATATTAGTTTAGGATGAAAATAATTTTATTTTGCTAGAAATCTTTTATCAATATATTTTTTATGTTTTTCTAATCAAGGTTAAAAAATTTATTTTTGGAAATTGTTATTCTTTTTTTTTATTGTTTTCTAAACATTTTTTCTATTTTTTTTGTGTATTCCAAATTTTCTATAATTATTGATTATTTTCATGGTTTTATTAGAATTTTTTTATTGAAAATATGTTTTGTTATTGGAAATTAATTTTTTACAGTATTTTTCAAAGTTTTTAGAATATTTATTCATTTTGCAATTTTAAAAAAAAAACATTTTCCGGCTTATTAAATAATTTCACTATTTATTTTAGGTATTTTCCATATTTGTGTTTATTATTTCTATTTTTTTTATTTTCTAGATTTTCAGTAATTATTGAATATTTTATTAGAAATTTGTTTTTAGATGAAAATCTTTTTTGTTTTTGGAAATCGATTTGTCCCCGATATTTTTGCAAACTCTTTAAAATATTTATTCAATTTTTTGCAGACTTTTTAAAAATATTTTCCAGTTTATTATGTAGATTTTTTTTTGTGTTTTCCTAATTTTAATATAAAATCTTTTTTTAATTGAAAATCTATTTTTTGTTGGAAATTTATTTTTTATTAATTAGAAATTTGTTTTCTTATTTTTTATTGGAAATATGTTTTTTAAATTGAAAATATTTTTTACAGGTTTTTCTTTACTTTCCAGATTTTTGAATACTTTTAAAAGAATTATTATTCAATTTTCATCTATTAAAAGTTTTATATAGGTTTTGACCAAAATACCTTCAAATGCGATCATGTGTGGCGCACGAGACAAATGTTTTTTGGCAAAAATTAACAGAGTTGGACGATTGGTATTAATTGAAAGTTGTGTTGGAATGATGACAAGGCAAAGACTTTAGAAGAGAAAATACGAGGTTCATTTTAATTTTGTGCCCGTGTCAATTAGTGATTTTGAGCCTCCTTTTAATTAACAGTTACCATGTTTTTCGATGACACCCTATGTACCTTTCATCTTTTTTATTAAGGTATAGTATTTCTAATGGTTAAATGATAAGTTACGTATTGAGGGAGTATATTAGACAAATGTGCTTAATTATATTAAATGAAATTGAATCTTTGGGGTTCATTTTTACTTTTACTAGGTTTTAACCCCGCGCAATGCGCGATTTTTTTTTAAATTTATTCTATTAAAACCTTTTTTTTATGAAAATAGGTATATGTTATACACACACACACACACACACACACATATATATTAGTAACAGTATCATGCACATTAGACAATGGAGAAGTTGAAGAAAAAGAGTTTCTTGTAAGATTATGCACTTACTCGTCAAACACCACCTCTCCTTCTACTAGAACAGCGAACATGAGCCTATTACAATCTTGTATAACTGCTGAATTCTCCACTCTTTTGTTTAAGTTATATGCAAATTTCTTCAGGCCTTTAACTAGGGGCGGGGGGGGGGGGGGACTTTACTTTTACCTCTTGGGGATTGATTTAAACCTTTGAATATGAATTAAGGTTTAGGCTAAATGATTGAATCACCAGACTCTTTAAGAATAAGAGACAATGTTCCCACAATTTCCAAAATTTATTCAAAACCTTAATCATCATGTTTCTTATATTCTTCTTGGGAGCCTTTTTGGGATGAGAGGTTTCAATAACCACCATTGTGTGAATTTGGAAAAGTTTTCAGGAGATGTACTTCCACACAAACCCTTGCAACACTTGACCTTGTCAAAGATGCAGTAACAAAATCAGTTCTAAGAGGTTAACCCAAAATTTTAACAATGGAGAATAAGCTATGTTTTAAATGATGGGAAGGAAAGGAAAGTTAATCCAGATTGGGCATTGAAGACTCAACATTGGCACAATAGTTAGGGGACCATTTAAATAATCTCATGGGGTATTTATGAATGTACCATTGATCTCTACACCACAATCGATGATAATAATCTTCCACCACCACTCTAATTAGAATATGTTTGTTATCCAATAAACCAGCATTGAATGTTCCTTTAAGTCCAAATGAATGAAATATTTTTTGAATTTCTTCTAGGGTAAGACGACTATGAGAAAATTTTCCAATCAAAGAAAATTTAAGAGGAGAAGATAAATCTTCAAACTTTTCTTTTGAAAAGATAACAGTTGGTTCTCCTTTAAACAAAGAAGGAGTCTTAAGATCTTCCTCTTTAGAGGAGGGGAAACTCCCAACAATGGACAAAAAGAACTTTAGAAGAGCAGGAGGGGGGTCACAAGCTACCCTGTACAAATATTTCAATGAGGTAAATAAATGTGAGATGTACGTTTACATTCAACTCACTACACCAAAAACACCAATTTGGCACACTTTAATATTAAAAATTTGCACAACTTAAAAGTGTGACAAATTCTAGCTCGGTTTAATGACAATCTGACACACTTTAAAACAGTACCAAAATTTGGCACTGTTTGAAAGTGTACCAAAATTGAGCACACTTAACTAAAATATAAATACTCTAAAAAAATAATATTCCTCTTTCCAATTTTTTATCTCCCGCTCTCTCAATTAGCTCTCCTGCTCACCCTTATCTCTCATCTCGCTCCTCTCTATCCCTCACACAAGACCTGTTTTTTGGTCTCATAGTTATCTCTCTCTCTCTCACTCTCTCAAGATGAACCTCAAAGCTGCCTAACAATGGAGACAAGCTACTATGTCGAAATCCCTCAATCCGACAACGACAATCATTCAAATCCCTCAATCTGTCCTAGAATCACTTTTCGCAACTATTTATTGTGCCGAAAGAGATGGCATCCACTAAGAAGCCTTCACATCCAGACCTCCATCGACATCTTCTCGGGAGCCCAATGAGTAATGTTCCCCATGGAAACTTATTTTGCGTGATGCTTCTGAAATCTGTTATAAATCTATTAATGTTGGTGTTGGTGTTTGTTGAAATCGGTTAAGTTGAGAATGGGTTTATGCAGTTGTTTGTTGAATCAGATGGGTTTCTGTAAATGGATTTTTTCGAATAGTTTTTTTACTTAAAAGGGTTTTGAAATCAAAATTGCAAATTACGGCACTGATTTGATAATTTATTTTTGATGAAAAGTTAGGGTTTACATTTGGGGAAGATGAAGTATAAGGGTATTTTTGTCTTAAAATTTGCTGAGGGTTATATCTAAATTTGGACTAACAAATTTTTAACGGAGTTAGGCTGATTTTACAAAACTTGGACTCAATTGGTCCGTTGTTTTGGGGGTATAATTTTAGGATCTCTCTAAAATTGTTCTTACAAATAATACATTCAAATATCTTGGACTTGTGTTTACTTACTTGTAGACTTTGGTAGGTGTCATGAAATTGATAATTTGTTGCATAATCTATTACTTAAACCGAGTAATCAATTAAAGAGGTTATTGTTTTAAGAATTTTAACCCATAATTATATATGTCATAATCGGCTCTGTGAAGATAAATGTCTTTGAATGGGCCTTTGAACATTATGAACGAGGGAAGATAAATTGCAATTGTATGTATTATTAATACGAGTCCTAGAGTCTACTACCCCCCTTTATGTTTTTTTGCACTGTTCACCTTCTGTAGATCAAGGATTGAGAAGGCTAGCTGCACCCACGGATTTGGCATTGGTGTTATATGGTTAATTTTGTAAAGTATAAGTTGCAGTTCAGTATATTTCGATCATAAGGAAAATATCAAATGTTAATTCATTTAAAGTACTCCACGACAACCGTCATACCCAAAGCCATTTTTGTTCTAGGTTTACCAACTTTTTAGTGTTGTGTTGTTTGGAAACTGTCATTTCTTTAATTATGGAAAGGGTGATACCTTGTCAAAGTCTAACGTCATTGTTCTAAATATAGCTTCTCTTGTCCATATGCATAGTACATCTCCATCCTTCATTTGAAACTTTTTTCTTAATCTTGATTAGGTTCTTTTAGCTATTATTTCTAATGCATGCCTGTATAAACTGTTGCAGAGAGTGGGATAATTCTAACACACGGGTATCTTTATGCCATTTGGCCCAACTATAGCTCAATTTGGAGCTAAAAAAATTGGAAGGACTGTGACCCACTCAAATGAATAATAAAGTTTGATTTGTTAGATGTCCTAGATACTTGAAGGTTCTTCTAGAATTAACAGAGCATCCTATTTATCAGTGTGGAGGATGCGACACAATTTTTCGAAGTAATATATCTATTTCAATTGATAATACCATTTTGATGACAATTAATGGATTTTATTACAATGAAATTAACATATGCTACTTAATCACAATGAAATTTCCATCTGATTTAATAATACGAAACACCGTCTCATGAAACAGATCATACATATAGTTTGATGGAGTATTTGTGTTGTTGATCTAAGGAAAACATAACTGCAAACAAAAATAGGTTACGGATATGATGACCATAGGGGTATACGTAAACAAAAAGACATATTAGCGATGTGAAGGTGCTATATTTGCAACATAGCTTCAGATCACTTTATTTTTAATAGCTCATTTTTATTTATACAAACTTAGTTCATTTAAGAAATTTGAACTTTGATCGCAAGGAAAAAAAATTGAGGACGGATATACGATACGAAGATGATGGGATAAAATGACAAAAATAGGACGGAGTAAGGCACTGCATTTGTGCCATCAATACTAAGTTTGATCTTAACGGCTACGACTCAATTGTGGCAAACATGAGTGGAACATTCGTGTCTTCCACCTACACTTTACTTGTAACATTTTACAACTTGAAGACATCGGGGTTCATATCAATTTGTTTATTTCATAATGATGGCATAATATAAAAATATTTTTAATTAGGTATTTAATATTGATAGAAATAGCTATTGTCAGATGCAATTGAGGAAACAAAACATGTGCTCACTTCGACCAAGTAGATTCGGATTAGGCACGTTGTGATCACATCATCAAAAGCAATGATATCACAAGACATTACAAGACAACATGAGTGGAACCCTCGCAGAGGATCAATATAACTTGTAGGAACTGACTGTGTAGTCACAGGTATCTCGGTTTGTGAATATGACGACAATTTAAAAATATCTAGATTAAGCTTAAAAATATGCCGTTAGAGGGTGAAAACCTAAATCATCCCTCAAATGGCCCCGTAAGAGGCACTAACACCTCACACAGGAGTAATGTAACTCGTAGGAACTGACCACGTAGTCACGGGTCTCTCGGTTTGAGAATATGATGATAATTTAAAAATATCTAGATTATGCTTAAAAACAACGCGTGGGTGATAACCCAAACTAGCCCCAAAATGGCCCTGTAAGAGACATTAACACCTCACACGGGACCAATGTAACTTATAGGAACTGACCGGGTAGTCACAGATTTCTCGGTTTGAGAATATGACGATGATTTGAAAATATTTAGATTATGGTTAAAAACATGTCGTTTGAGGGTGAAAACTCAAACCAAACCTCAAACGGCCCCGTAAGAGGCACTAACACATCACATGGGACTAATATAACTCGTAGGAGCTGACCACATCATCACAAGATTTCCGATTTGAGAATATATTGATAATTGTAACTCATATATGCAGTTTTTCAGCTTGAATAAGATTTTTTTTTAAAATTACTTGGTTACTAATATCATCTCTTTTTTGTATAATATTTTTTTTACAGGATAACATTTTATTGTTAGCTTTTATCCACGTGGAATACACAAAGAAGTCAATGGTTTACAACAAGGGGATTATTTATTTCATGTCGTTAATATTCATGATTATATTTTTTTATGTTATGGTTGTGTGAGCTTTTGTAGTTTTATTGATAAATTTTATGGTCGTGCGGGGTTTTGTAAATTTATTATTATATTTTATGGCTGTACAGGCTTTACATTACGCAGGTTTTATATTAGCAGGTTCTAGAATGTCCAGAAAATAGAGGAAACTTTGCCCAATTTTTTTGGTTTGTGAACTATTAAGACTTATAATATTTTGAACTTTGTATGTACATTAGTTTATCAACAACGTGCAAGATTCGCGATTTGTGAATTTTTTTATTTTTAAATAATTAATTTTTTTCTTTGATCCAAAAATTTTTCACAGTTCAAAACCGAGCCAAAAATGTATCAAATTTTGGCACGATTTTGAACTGTGTCAAAAGTGTACCAAAATGTACTAAATCTGACACAGTTATAAACTGTGCCAGAAATATCAAATTATGGCCCGGTTTAAAAGCGTACCAGAAGTGTTATTATTTGGCTAAATCTAGCACACTTTCAAACTGTACCAGAAAAAATTACCATTTTGGAACACCTAACTCTGGCACAGTTCAAAATCGTGCCAAATTTGATCTGACACGATTTTAAACCGTGTCAGATTGCTATTTTTGATGTAGTGACTTCTTCAAAAAATCCCAGAAGAACATCACATATAATAAAATAAGCAATATCAAACTACATCACATCACCAAAAACAAAAAGATCGTTAGAAAAAAATATATATATAACTTTAAGAGACATTGGTTTAATTCTTTTTAATTATTCCTGGGAAAAGTTTAGGGCAAAAAATAACATAGAAAATAATATTAGTATATTTATAATTTTTCCATCATTAAATCCACAAATCAAATGCAAACAAAAGGAGAATTACATTAAATCATAGCATATATGAGTTGTAAATAAGATCTTAAGTTTTTTTTTCTTCAGATGAGGATATCAAGAAATAGATGTATATGGAAATCATATCAAACATAAAACCTAGATCAACAATCAGAGATAAATTCAATTCTAACAATCAAATGAATGAGTATACATTCAACTTCTTTAAAAAATCCCAGAAGAATATTACATCGACAAAAAAACAAACATAGTATGCATTCCAAGGAGCCTTCCATTTTTTTAAATGAAAAAAGGTATTTGTTATTAAAAAATGCGATTCACATTAAAAATCGGGAGTTATATAATAAAAAGGGGGGGGGGGGGTTACCTTTCTTTGGAGGAGGAGTTACTTTGCAGGGAATGTATTCTCAAGACAGAGGAAGATATGTGACCTTCAACAACAATGCTCATAACAAATATATGCATCACCGAGTGAAGCAAAATAGGTTTACAACCGGAAGAAGAAGGGAATTAAGGAGGTAAGAGGAACGGATTTGGGGAAAATGAGAAAACAATCTACTGGGTTGAATGGCAAAAGTTAAATCGTGAGGATTTATTGGGTTTAATGGCAAAATACCAGCACGTCGGGTTTTGAGGAGATGAGATAATAATAATAAATGAGACTCAAATGTATTGACATGTGGCACATTTGCAAGAGGAGACACCATTTTTAATATTAGATATTAGATTTACTTAATTTACTTGATGTTTTATTTATACATTTTGTCCTTTTTTTCATATATATATATATATATATATATATATATATATATATATATATATATATATATATATATATATATATATCGCACGTGCATCGCGCTGGTTTACCACTAGTGTAAATTAAAATGGCATTGGATGAAACAAAGTACGAAATTATTTAGGAGAATGAATGTGAACTAATTGATTTCTAGGTTGGTTAATATTTTTTTTGGACATAAGACAAGGCATGACACTAGACAAAATAGAAAGACCAGCCATAGTTTAGAAATGCTTTGGGTTTTTTGCATATTTAATGGGCAATGCTATTATGTTGTCTAGTTATCCATTTGAAGCTCACCTCACATAGGGAGCATATCTCATTATTATATACTATTATGCCTCATTTGATACGCCGTATAAGGGGTCCGGATAGGATAGGATAGGATAAGATTTGGGTTGGATATGATAAGGATGGACCGTATAAGGCTTATTTCAATACTGCGTTTGGAACAGTTTCGAATAAGAAGACGGGATGGGATATAATAATACAGTCATGCGTTTGAAATGCTCCGGATATGATTAATTTATCTTCAGTTTTTCAAAAATACCCTTCTTTTGTATTTAATAATAAAAAAATATATTGTTATCACATATTTTAACTCAATAACATAATATTTAATTCCACGTGGGATGTTAAAAAAATAATATTATGAGATGAAAATATGTATTTGTATTTGTATTTGTATTTGTATTTATAATTTGTACACACCCAACCACTAGTAATCACTTACACGCATACAAAAACCATGTGCACACAAACTAGCTGCCAGAAATAATGAGATAGTAAAACTGGTTGCTCACTATCTTCTCTTTCGATTCAAAACAAATCAGTTGCAAAAAAATTGCTTGAAGTCACAACTGAATAACATCGATTTTATCCAAAATAGTCGCCGGAAACATGCAGAAACAAATAAATTGAATTATACACAGCTTTCAACTTGTCTAGCATATAGGTTAATAATACATTAAAAAAATATGTGTAACAAAATATTAGCGGTGAATTAACAACACATAACTTTGAACTTGTCGAGTAGGTGAGTTAACATAATATTTGCATCGATTTAAACCAAAATAGTAGTTCATGATAAAGCAACAAATAGAAAAAAATAGAAAAAAAAATTTGAGGAGGTTACCTACTGTGATGAAAAATATGAATGGAGAGTTATGTGAATCAAAGGTACTGCCTGCTGCTATCTAATACTTGAGATAGTGAAAGTGGCGTGAGTTTTTTTAATAACTTAATAAGGGTAAAGTAATAATTTTTAATCAAATTTTGACACCGTATAATTTTATACAATCTTGGAGGTGGGATTTTTTTATCCCACTCTTTGTGGGATAAGGCGCTCACTTTGGATAACTTATTCCATCTGGTATCTCATCTTAAATAACACCAAACATTTGATAGGATAATTTTATCCAATACGAACCTCTTATACGACGCATCAAACGAAGCTTTATGGTACTTATTTCCATAGGTTCAGATCCAACAGCGTTGCAGCATTTAATAAGGGTGGAGTTATCACTTTCAAAAACAATCCTTGTGATTCCCAAGCCTCTAACTGCGAGGCATGCTTCTCGTAGGGCCAAGGCTTCACAAGATAGAGCTGATGAGGCAAAGACATTTTTGTGAAAACCCATGCAGAGGTGGCCAACCGAATTGGAGTTGTCCCATGATTCTGGAAGAGGTCGCATCAGTGCAAGCCTTAAATGCGTTGATTGAGACTGCACCTGGTTGGGTTGGACCATGCAAAACCGTACGTGCAGTAGCAGGCCCGTTCTCTGAACTTGGGACTGCATCGCTGGTGAGGTTAGCTGTTGGACTGTCTTTAAAGCTACGAAGATAAGTCATACCATGCCTTATCTATTCCCCAATGTGCCTAGCAACACAACATTTCCCCTCAAAGATAATCTGATTTCTAGAAATCCAGATGTGCCAAAAGGCAATTGCTAGTTCTCTCATAGATTCCATGTTGTTGCTAAAAATCTCCTCATTTTCAAACATCTCGAAGAGCCATTTAACCAAAGACAATTGATTGCTCGACTTCCTGGTATTCAAGATCCCACATTCATTCCAAGAAGAGGCGGATACATGAGGGGGCAAGGGGTGCCCCCCCCCCCCCAAATTTTAAATAATTTCAAATTTTAATCCTACAATTTTAGAAAAAATATATATTTTAATAGTTTTGGCCCTTACAAAAATAGATATATATTATTTGGCCCCTCTTCCTCACATTTCTGGATCCGCCACTAATTCCAAGTGTTTTTTTTTTACCTATTTACATCTTAGAAAATGGTGTTCCAAATTTTTAGGTTCGTAACCACATATCTCACAAAGTGGGGAAGGTTTACATTTACTTTGGAAGAGGTTGGATTGACAAGCCAAAGAATTTTTCATGACTTTCCAAGCGAAGTGTCTGATATTAGTGTGTGTGAGGGGAGGGGGGGTATCCATACTCCATATTGCCTTTCCACATATTTGGGTGGGGAGAAAAGGATGACGAAGCTGTCGAGGGAGCTTGAGACTCGGATTGAATCTTGGCGTCTTTGATATACGTGTTGGAAATTAATGTTAAGTGACGAAATTAATTATTTAATTTCAATTGTATTAAATTCCGAATTTCCCATTTATGTGGTTTTAATAAATGTCAGATAATTAATTAGGAATGTGATAAATAAATATATTAAAAGATTTGGGTAAACCTTATCCGTTAGTCACATGATGGTTAGTGGCATTAGTGGGAGACTTAAAAGAGTCCCACCTTGACTAGGATTCCGGCCCTCTTCCCCTTATAAATAGAGACCTCTACACCATCTAGAGTCATCTCATAACACACTATTTCTGAGGTGGGAGAGAAACTCTGAGATTCCATTAGAGTGCATTTTTTCTAAGAAGGCAGATCGATGGAGCAATTAATCAAGATTGATCTTTGATCAAGGTATGCCTTATTTTCTATCTTTTAGACGTATTTTGTGAAAACATGAAGATCTAAGATCCTTTTATTAAGAACAATTGTATGTTAAACTTTAATCATATTAATGTGTTCATGATTAATATTAGGGTGTTCTTAAGAATGATTTTATATGTGGTATCAGAGCTAAAGTTTAAGATCTCATGATTTTCCTTATTGATGTTCGTCTTTAATGATATATGTGCCTGAGACTTTCTGCGATATTTTATTTATGTCATTAAATTGTTTTTGTGCCTGAGACCTTCTGCGACGTCTTCTTTCTGTCATTAAATCTGCTCTTAAAGTGTGTCTGAGATTTTCTGTGACGTTTTTCTTCTGTCGCCAATACTCACTGGTGAGAATGAAAGGTCAAAACTTGCTCGGAATTTTACGAAACTGATGTGGTCGACTGGAAACGTCAAAATAAACAAAACCCATTGACAACAATGGGCACCACCTTACTTTTGCGTTTTGACGTCGTTAAGGCCCTCAAAACCCCATTTTTGCCATTTTAGGAAATAATCTCGGGGCTTATAACTTTTTACAGAAAATTGATATTAACGTTCCGCAAAAAGTTTTGATTTTCTGGCATGTTTTACTTCAATTCCATGGTGAAAACTCATTTTTGGCAAAATTCATGTATTACGTATTTTTATACCTGGGCAATTATGTTTTTGAGGCATTCGAGCTACTATTGGTATCTTTGTGATTACTGATAGATTACATATTATAGTTAATATTAATGCATGATTAACTATATTTAAGTTGAGACATGTAAACAATTATTCATTTGAGTTAAGTCAAAGGCCAAACACAGGCTGAGACTGCATGTACGAATAATATACTTACATTCATTAAAGACTTATTCTAATGTTAGTTATAAAATTGGATTGAGGCGCAACACATGCTAATATCTGAATTGAACAACATTAGAACCAGTTTTGTAAAAACAGAATAGTTGACATTAAGTCCATTAATCATGGTATTAAATGAATTAGGCAACAAACACAGATGCCAAAATTATGGGACCATGATAAATGAATTATAGGGTAATATATCTTTACAATCTGAATATTATGTGATGATTAACACAGATTCCGTGATATTCGGAATGTAGATGAAATATACCAAAATTTTAGTCAACAATTCAATATTCGACCCTTGCAATTTTTGTTGTGTGTGAAAATTTAAGTTTTTCCATATTTCATGTATGTTTTATCTAGAACTGTGATAAAACCTTGCTCTAATGATCCTTTTTAGTTGAATATTCGTGCGAAACACATGCCAACATATTTCATATGGTCGGATATTAGACTTGTGTTATTGTTAATATTCATATTTTGATGAATCTCGTGCCAAACACAGGCCAATGATTCATATTGTTGAATATTATGATATTCATGTTTTAATGAGTCTCGTGCCAAACACATGCCAATGATTCATGTGGTTGAAAATCAGAATTATTATTTATTTTAAGGCTAGTACTCCCATTAAGTTGAATTAAATGCCAAACACAGGCTACAATTCATATGTGCGGATACTAGATTTATTCGTTGCATGCATGCATATTTGAATGCATGACTTGCAAATTTTGAGACTCATAAGTAGGTATTCATTCAGTTTAATCAAATGCCAAATACAGGCTAAGATTACATGTGAAGATACTATACTTGTTGTCATTTCAGATTATCCTAATGTTTGTTATAAGGTTAACTTGAAGCGCAACACATGCTGAAATTTGAATCAAATAAACATTGGAATTTTTGTAGATGTTAAATAATTGGCATCAATGTTAAAAAGTCATATTTACATATGTCACTAGTATGATAATTGTGATTATAACCATATTGTGCATTAGTATGACCATGAATGATTTGGGTCAATATTTCTGATTTGTTACTCATACATAAGTGATGAAGCGAAAGTAAATGATTTATGTCTTCCATTTACTATTATTTGTGTAATATCTCATGTAAACTCTTTGTCTATTTGATTTTCACCTTATGTCATATTTTTCGTGAATTTCAAATTAAGGAATAGACAATAATATAATTATTCATGTATTACGGGTATTTTGCACATGTATGCGTATCTCTTATATTTATATAATATATGGTTTGGTGTTCATTAAAGTGCTCCATTCCAGAAGATATAAATATTGGACTAATGCATTAATATCATGCATATTTTGGTTGCCTACGGGTCCATGTATGATATTGAATGCTAGGATGATGATACTTTATGATGTTGCATACATATTATTGTTTATTCATTTATTGTGATTACAATAATTGAACAAAATGTTAGTGGTGATATATATTGGGAAGGTAATAATGGTCGTCAAAAACAGATGCCATAATTTCTGTCACTATCATATCACCAATTAAGTTTATGAAAATCATAAACATGAATAATTTAGCTTATTGATCATGCGATATTTAATGAAAATAAGTGAAAAATTTATTGACTTGTGTATGTAAGTCTTTACGTAATGTAATATTCATATTATGAAATGTTTGGTAGTCACTATAGTGACCCAACTAGAATGGCAATGAATATTAAATGTAAAGATGATGGTAGTAGTAACTCATGATGCTTATAATTGTAAAGATATTAATGGGGTATATTGAGTTTATTTCTTCAAGCAAGGTTATTCCTTACAAGGAATCAATTTTGAGTGATTGAATGAACATCATAGATCACATACGTTATTATAGTATGTGAAAATAAGTTGTGCACAAATGTCGTGTACAATATAATGAAATAACATTATACCCAATAAAGTAATCTACAAGCATCATATAATCGATATTTCACGGTTACTACTGACAAAAACTCACGGTTATGCACTCAATTTATCATGTAATCGATGTGTGTGTTGTTAAATCAAAGCATTAATGAAGTGAGCAATTTATCTCATTATCTTATCACATATTATTGTATCCCATTTTATTTCTCTAAAATTTCATATTTAATTTGGTTAAACAAATTAAGTTTGTTTACATATTGCACACTCGGACTAATAATGATAAAGATAATATGTATCTTTTATGATTTGAAATGAGTTTTTCATCTCAGTAGAGTTTTCAAGTTATACTTACTATGTTATAGAAAGTATTTACTTTTGATGCCAGGATTTCTTACAAAACAAACTAGAAATGCTAATAAGATTATTTTCTTTTGTTCTTGGGGAATCAAATCATCATTTGTTTTCATAAACCCTCAATTTCTTTTGGAAAATGTTTGTCTAAACTTGATCGTGAGGGATATGTTCTAAAGAATCTTTTGATGTATATTTTTTCAAGGGTTATGATTTCAGTTTTGATGTTTTGTACAAAATAAAGTTTGGACATAGTTCTTTAAAGATTTGTTTGATCCTGCATCATAATCGTAGCGTTTTTTTTTATGAAACTCTTTAAATCTTGTACCAAATTAAATCTAGACTCTTTTTCATAATTTTCGTGGACAAGATTTTTGTAATGTCTCTTACAAATGTTGATAGTCGAGTTGTGCTCTTAAGGTATTACGATGTCTAATATAAGGATGCCCTATGTGGCCCAAGTGGGAGATTATGAGAAACTTCCCTTAAAGTGGACCTACATAGATCATATAATTGTCATTGACACGTATTTATTGCATTAAAGTCAAATTCATTATGAAAGGTGAAATTAGTGGTAGTAGAAAATCATGAAATATGGTTATAAAGGAAGGTAGGGTACTTATCCCATTATCGATAACCTTCTTGAGGTTATAAAGGAAGGTAGGGTACTTATCCCATTAACGATAACCTTCTTGAATCCTTGTTCTTTTAGTTGTTAGATTGTCTAAACAACAAAGAACAAATAAATGGTCAACCACTAAATGATAGTATTGTCACCGTGAGAGAAATGTAGATATAATCATAAGGAATAGTATTAAGAAGATCTTAAAAGGTCTACTATCCTAAATGATTATGTAGTGTATCTGCATGAACATGAATTTGGCGTAGGAATAAATAATGACATGGTTTTATTTTCAAAAGTCATAAGAAGTGAAACTAATGGACTACAACTAAGGTTGAAATCTCGTTGAATTACATAATTGATGCACTAAAGTCGGGTATAACGGGGTCATCAAGACCAAACGCGACACTAACGGTAGTTAAACGAGATAAAGCTAAATTGTAGTAAAATATTTCACTATTAATGAAGAAAAGGTTATAAATGAACCTTCTCAATTATATGTAAGGACATGGAATTCCTATGACATTAGTAGCTCATTATGATTGAGAGTTACATGAAGTGGATGTGAAAATTACTTTTTGAATTCTAATAAACCATGCATATATGTGTAGGAGATCATTTTATAAACATAAGTTTCCCACATGACGCATTTTAAGAAATAATATCATTATTTTTTTTAATCGTTGTATATTTGTATACACCTTAAGATCAGTGGGAGTAAGTTTATATATTTTCTCTATATACAAGCACGGATTTAGAAAGTAGAGAATCAAAATAATTTTATGGGTTTAAAAGTTGTGTATGAAGTAATGAGATACTTAAAGGACTATATGCTCACATTTATGATGTATGTGTTCATTTAAATATGAACAATTATTGTGACTCAGATTTACTGTTTGTACGGATGGTACGAAGTTCACTCTTGCTTAAGTATGTTGGTTTTGATTTATCAACCAATATAATGAAGGAGTGCAACACAAACCATCCATTAAGTATTGTGAAAGCTGAGTTTGTAGTAAGCTTGATGCTACAACTTATGTATTTTGGCAGCGTGACTTCATTTCGGGACTTGGAGTTGTCGACACTATTATCAAGTCGCTGAAATATTATGATAATGTCGCTGCAATCTTCTTTATGAAGAAATGTTAGGTATTCCTAAAGTAACTAAGCACGTTGAATGAAATACCTATCAGTTAAAGAAGAAATTCAGAAACAAAGAGTGTCAATTGATCACATCAGTACGCGTGATAACATAGCAGATCCTCTTACGAAAGGACCATCTCCGAAGACCTTTATGGAACATGTCAAAGAGATGGGTCTCGATTAGTTAGACTATGATTGCTATTTTGGCTTAGTTGTTTGACACCATTACTTGAATTCAATAAAAGTGTTTCTGATTTCAATTAATACTGTCTTTTGAGAAAGCATGCATAAAATTATGAATTATTGTTGACAGAAATAGTCCTTATTGAAAAGGACATTATGAGGCCATTATGATACCCACTATTAAAGGCTTAGTTGAATGAAACATTAGTGTTGTGGTACATGGAAGGAACCATGCTCTTGAATAGTATGGAACCGCCATGACTCGCATCCGTGAATCATTTGATTCAGCAAAATAAATTTATCAATGATTGTGCACCTTATGATACCTAATCTAATTATGAGAATTATTAAGAGCAAGTGGGAGACTGTTGAAAATTAATGTTAAGTGACGAATTAATTATTTAATTTCAATTGTATTAAATTCCGAATTTCCCATTTATGTGGTTTTAATAAATGTCAGATAATTAATTAGGAATGTGATAAATAAAGATATTAAAAGATTTGGGTAAACCTTATCCGTTAGTCACATGATGGTTAGTGGCATTAGTGGGAGACTTAAAAGAGTCCCACCTTGACTAGGATTCCGGCCCTCTTCCCCTTATAAATAGAGACCTCTACACCATCTAGAGTCATCTCATAACACACTATTTCTGAGGTGGGAGAGAAACTCCGAGATTCCATTAGAGTGCATTTTTTCCAAGAAGGCAGATCGATGGAGCAATTAATCAAGATTGATCTTTGATCAAGGTATGCCTTATTTTCTATCTTTTAGACGTATTTTGTGAAAACATGAAGATCTAAGATCCTTTTATTAAGAACAATTGTATGTTAAACTTTAATCATATTAATGTGTCCATGATTAATATTAGGGTGTTCTTAAGAATGATTTTATAATACGTTGATTTAATTGTGAAAATCCCACTTCTATTATAATGCCAGAGAAGTTTGTCCTTAGAAGAGCCTTTGGAGATAGGAATCTTTTGAATTTTCCCAACATCTTGGCTACTGAAAATGGCTTTTAGAACCCTCTCTTCCATTCTTTGGTAGAAGAATTTATAAGGTCCACCACTTTAGAGGCATTTGTAACAGTCGGTTTTGTAGTGGAAATCTTGAAATCCTTTAAATCCGGAACCCATTTGTCTGCCCATATATCAATGCACCTGCCATCCCCAACTTTCCATCTCAAGCTTGATATTAAAACATCTCTTCCTTCCAGGATGCTGCTCCAAATCCATGAGGGTTTATTTCCCCTTTTAGCCTCAAGGAAGGAACAATTAGGGAAGTATAAAACTTTTAGAGTCCGAGCCCATAGTGAATTCGGATCTGATATCAATCTCGATCCTTGTTTAGCAAGTAACTCCTTATTGAATAAATTGACATCACAAAAACCCAATCCCCCTTGGCCCTTAGGTTTAGATACATTTTTCCAATTCACCCAATGAATCCCTCTTTTGCCTTCATGGCCACCCCACAAAAAATTACTCACCATAGAGTCAATATTTTGGCATAAAGATTTTGGGAACATTATGCAGGACATGATAAACGTAGGGATAGCTTTCACCACCGCTTTTATGAGGGTCTCCTTTCCTCATGGGGAAAGCAACATGTTTTTTCAACTCCTAAGTTTGTTGCCCACTTTGTCCAGCTATGGACTTTTGACCTCCGCCAAGAAGAAAGAAAGCCAAGGTATTTTGAGTTGGGGCTTATGGTATTTACATTGAGCATTAGGCTTATATTCTGTCTAGCCTCAATCGGGATATTCGGTGAGAAAAATACTCCAGATTTGGAGAAATTTACTCTCTTAATACAAGTACATGAGTCGGTGGCAAAATTAAAGGGACGCCACAAAATACTCTTACTTACCATATATGATACCATAAACAAATCCTAACACAAATGAAGAGAGCGAAGAAAAAAGAGAGAGATGGAGAAATGTTCAGACCAAATGAGGAAAAGAGAAGAGAATGAAAAGAAAGAGAAGTTAGAAGAAGGGAAGCAGATGGAGAAGAGTCCATACACTCAATATAAGGACTTGGAGGATTACAAGAGACAAGGCTATGGGACTGAGGGTCATCTCAAACCAGAGCCTGGCCGTGGGGCTGGCTCAAGCGACGCCCCAACCCTATCTGGTGGCGCTGCCTCTTCTGAGTTTATTTCCACAACTGAGAACATCAACCGCCAAGGAGTACCATAATCTCATTTATAATTTTACTTGATTTTTAATTTATATGCTTTGTTCTTTTTTTCATATATATATATATATATATATATATATATATATATATATATATATATATATATATATATATATCGCCGGCGCATCGCCCTAATTTACAACTAGTGTAAGTTAAAATGGCATTGGTTGAAACAGAGTACGAAATTATTCAGGAGAATGAATGTGAACTAATTGATTTCTAGGTTGATTTGTATGAGAGTTGTGTAACATTGCTTCTAACTGCCACTATTTTCGTGACAACTATTATGGCGTTTTAAGCAATTTTGTAATCATGAATATATTTTCATGACACTTCTGTTAATGATATTTGATAATGTCTAAAGGCTTCATGAATGACAGTTTTGCCAAAATCCGTAATGAGTATATCAATTATTTATAATAATATTGTAATATGAGATTTGTTTTATGATACCCAAGATTACTACCATTCATATCAATCATAAAGAACATTTTATAACACTTTTCATAATAAAATGCATTATTCTTGTAGGCCCATATTACAAGAAGTGTGGAGCTTATGAATTATTGTACCTATTATATAATCGTAAAGCATAATAGGAGGAATAATCTCAACCTTCGTCCAGGTTCATTGGATTAAAGAGTAGCACTACACCTACCCGCCATTCTTACTTAAAAGGTGTATTTAATGATGTGGCACTACCACATCATTAAGATACACACTATTTTGTTCTTTCTCATCTTATAAATTTATTTTTTTCCAAAATACAATTTTTAAGTTAAAAAAAAGAGTAAATAACCTTTTTAGTTCTTGAACTATCACGATAGTTTTTAAATGGTCCCTAAACTTTTATTTGTCACACGTTAGTCCCCAAACTATTTAACGTGTTTCAAATCGGGGACTTCGTCCATTTGGGCTGTTAAATGATGACAAAATTATGTCGAATACCACTTTTGCCATTATTCCCTTATTTTACCCCTATTACCCGTCAAATACCTCAATTTGGGTTGTTTTAAATATTTTTTTACAACCATTTTAAACATTTTTAAACATAACCCTTTTAAACATTTTTAAAAATAACGGTTTTAAATATTTTTTTTTAAGTTTTAATAACTATTAAAAGTTACTATTTTAAAAATAACATTATTTCAAAAAACACCTCTTGTAACTGTTTTAAAACTAAAAGTTATTAAAAAACTTCTTGTAACTTTTTCAAAAAATAACTTTTTTATAATTGTTTCGAGAATAAATAAAAAATTCATAATTAAAAATAACGCTATAAAAATTATAAAGTAATTTTATAAAAAGTACGTTATAAAAATTATAAAAATAACATTAAAAATAACGTTGTAAAAATGTTTTCTTAATTAAATATATTGTTTCATAATAGCTGTAAAAATATTTTTTATATGACTACAACTAAAAAACTGTCATATGACTATAACTAAAAAACTGTTTTTCTATAACAATTATATAAAGTATCTTATTAATAAATGTCTTGTATGACTACAAAAATTGATTTTTTATAGAACAAATTTTTAAACTTTTCATAAACAAAATTTTAAAACTTTTAAAAATAACAGTTCGTGGTATTTGATCCAAAAGGTAAACACTCAATATTTATTTCCGAACTCGATTCTATAATGTTATTGTTTAGATCCACTTTTTGTATAACTACTTTAAAAATACATACACAATTATTTTTTATAGCTATTTTGTAAAACATTTCTTTAACTTTTTTTTATAAATAAAACACTTTATCAATTAACTCGGTGTGTGTGTGTGTGTTTAAATTATCTTAAAGAATAGATTTATATTATAAAATGGAAATCATTATGATTATTGTTTAAATATAATTAAAAATAAACTATTAAAGAATTTTTTGTACATATAATTAAAAATATACTCTTAATTAAAACAGAAACTTTGATTCAAGGCACAAAAATTGATTTTTTTTTATTTATATATGTTGTGTGTGTTGTATATATGTTGTATGTGTTGTATATACATATGTGATGTGTTATATACATATGTGTATATATATGTATTCTTATGTACTTCCCATTATAAAAAATAATTGTGTATGTATTGATATACCCAGAGTGCACCCTCTTACTTAAAGCAACTAACCTCAGATAATCTCACAGCCGAGGTGACCATAAGCCTATGACAACCATCAGCAAGGTTGTCACCCAAAAGGTCGGCCCCAGCCGACATTGCATCTACCTCATACAACAACCCCGGCTGGGCATCAGTCGAGGTCAGCAAGGACTCATGGGTTTAACCACCCTTCAACACCATCATTGGCCCTAGGTGACGTTGCAATCATCAGTCGAGATTAGAAATATTAAATGGGATCAATCATTTGGCAACGTCATCATCAGCCCAAGCTGACGTTACATGTACACATACCTAACCTTGGCCAGCCTTGCTGGCAGAGGTCATCATGAATAACCTCGAAACAAAGTAACAGTCGGACTTCACCAACCTCGTACTCTTCCAGGCCAAGGTTGCACCAATCAAACAGGGCCGAGCATTTACAAGCGCATGTATAGTTTGGAACACATGGACAAATCTGTTATAACTGAATCATTCCCTCCACATGAGGGAATATTGAGGTCATCATTATTTACTTAAGATCAGCCAGGTGTCATTCTTATACTGGTTGGATCTTCATAGACATGTTCATTGCATGCTTGGGGGTACATTACACCCCCTAAGCACTATATATAGAGGTCATCCTCTACCTTATAAAAGGATCCAGAATTACAAACTCTAGCCAAACTCTGTTGCATTTACACTAGAGAGAAAGTGGAGTGATTGTATTACTAAGGCCATTAGAGCCCTTTTTTTATAGTATTATTTACACTCACCTACACAGTGGACATAGGAAATTGCCGAACCACTTATATTACTGTGTTCAACCACTTTTTCTCATCTCCTACTATATATATATATATATATATATATATATATATATATATATATATACTCTTATGTTGCCATTGTTATCACCTGCTTGAGCTTGTTAACACCTTATCTAGTGGTGCTGTTTCCAGCATCATCATTTTGGCGCCGTCTGTGGGAACGAGAAGATTTATCTCTTCCTTTTCGTAGCTTAACCTCACCGGAGACTCTGGTGGTGAACCAGGCCTCACCCTTCGTGTGAAGCTATTTCACCATTGAAAGAGGTCCTTTAAGGTATTTAAGCTCTCTAATATTTTCATCGCAAGATCTTTAGCCCTAACATATGGCACCGGAGTTACCACCAAAGGAAGAAGTAGTAGTGGAAAATTCCAAAGGAAGAAGTATGGAAAGAAGAGGGTTGTAGACGACAAGTTTTCACACTACACTCCTCTAACTGTGAGCTGTGAACACATCCTCAATGAAATAAAAAATGATAAGTCCCTAAGATGGTCGGAGAAGCTTAAGGCTCCTCCTTATAAGAGGAACAAGAACCTATGGTGCGAGTTCCACCAAGACCACAGTCATTTGACCGACAAGTGATTTGTCTTGAAGGATGAGATTGAGAAGATGTTAAAGTCTGAAAATCTCAGGAAGTATGTGGATGGTATAGCTTCTAAGGGAGGAAGAAACGTCCCTAAAAAGAAAAGAAATGACAGATGTCGGGAAGATTCCCCAACCAGAAGAGCTGAGAACTCAGATGATGAAGATGATGACCCTGACCTCCCACCAAAAGACAATAATGTCCCGGTAAAGAGGGTCGGTATGATCTCCTTTGGTGTTAACACCATCTGCAGAGGATGAGCAGGGGGTAGCTCAGAGGTATCCGATCGCAAAGCTCACATGGCAGAGATTAAGTCAGTGACCAAAGTAGAGGTTGTGAATTTGGCATCTGCAGAGGTTAAACTCGAGAATAGAAAGAAGTTATATATGAATACTCTCATAATTGGCTTATCACGACTATATTTCAAAGGTATCTTAGCTCCGCATGATGAACCTATGGTAATCACCACAAGGGTTCATGGATATGAGGTGCAAAGAATCCTCGTTAACGGAGAAGTTCAGCAGACGTAATGTTCTGGCCCTGCTTCAAGAACCTGGGCCTCAACAGAGCTATACTTGTCCCTTATCATCATCCTTTGATTGGCTTCAGCGGAGAAAAGGTTCATCCGTTGGGCATGTATGAGCTGGATGTAAGAATGGGAGATGAGTGGCCTAGGAGGTTGACCAGAAAAATTAATTTCTTTGTGATGGATAAGAACTTCTTCTCAGCTTATAACATCATCGTAGGAAGAGTAGCCCTCAAAGAATTTGAGTCCGTGCCTTCAACGGTCCACCAAATGCTAAAATTCTCGACTCCCTATGTGGTAGGGGAAGTGCAAGGTGACCAAACATCGGTACATGAATGCTACTTCAACTCCATAGAAGAGAGAGAGGCTCATAAGAAGGCAACAACCACTTACAACATTGACACCCTTGATCCTAGAGATGAGACAAAGCTCAAGAAGGGAAAGGTTGTGAAAGAGGTAGAATCCATCGTCCTCAATGAGGACGAGCTGGAAAAAGCCATCCAAATCGGTAAAGACCTAAGACCTAAGATCAAGGAAGAGCTGGTGAAGTTTTTGAGGAAAAGACAAAGCATTTTTGCCTGGAGCCATGCAGACATGCCAGGTATTGATCCTAAGGTCGTGTACCACAAACTCAATGTTATGGAAGATGCTAAGCCCATCAAGAAAAGGAGGAGAGTATACTTAAGAGAGAAATATGACGTCATCAGAGAAGAGGTCAGAAATCTTGAAGAAGCCAAGTTCATCAGGGAGGTCATATACCCCTAATGGTTATCTGACGTAATTATAGTGCCAAAGGAAAATGGGAAATAGAGGATGTGCGTAGACTCCACTGATTTGAATAAGTCTTATCCAAAAGACAGTTCCCCCTGCCTCGTATTGATCAGGTGGTGGATGCCATTGCTGTACATGAGCTTATGAGATTCATGAATGCCTATTCCGGTTATAATCAGATCTTCATAAACTCGAAAGACTCAGAGAAGATAGCATTCATTACAGACAAGGGGGTTACAAGGTCATGCCCTTCGGGCTGAAGAATGCAGGGGCTACTTACCAACGTCTTATAAATAAGATGTTTGAGGATAAATTAGGCAAGTCCATGGAACTGTATGTGGATGACATGATAACGAAGAGCCTGAAGGTCGACACTCATGTGGCCGACCTTAAAAAAACTTTTGACACCATGGACAGATATAGGATAAAGCTCAACCCAGCCAAGTGTGTCTTCGGGGTAGGAACAGGAAAGTTTCTGGGATTCATCATCAATCAGAGGGGGATAGAGTCTAACCCTAAGAAGTTTAAGGCCCTGCTAGAAATAAAGACACCCAGAACCATCAAAGACGTCAGAGGTTAATCGAAAGAGTTGTTGTGCTGAATAAGTTCATCTCAAGAGCTACAAACACGCGTTTTCCTTTTTCAAAGTGCTTAGAAAGGCCTTCGAATGGGATGAGGAATGCGACAAGGCTTTTAAGGAGCCCAAGTACTACCTCAAATCCCCTCTACTTTTGTCTCGTCCCATTCTAGGAGAAAGGTTATAGGTATATCTAGCTGATTTAGAATTATCCATTAGTGCAGTCATAGTAAGAGAAGATGATGGAGTGAAGAGGCCAGTATACTTCAACAGTAAAGCTCTTCAAAGGTCTGAACAGATGTACCCTCGAATGGAAAAATTAGCTTATGCTTTGATACACGCTTCCAGGAAGATGAAGCCATACTTCCAAGCCCACTCTATGGTTGTCCTCACTGATTCCCCACTAAGACAGGTCCTCCATAAGCCTGAGAAGTCAGGCATGTTGATGACCTAGGCCATCGAGTTAGGAGAGTATGATATTGTTTATCAACCCAGGGTTGCCATCAAAAGGCAGGCACTTACAGACTTTGTAGCAAAGTTCACCTGGGAAGAGGTTAAGATTGAAATTAGTCAGAGGACTGCTGATGAACCAAACAGAAATGTCTTCCACGATCCGAACGAGGTTGGGTCAAGCAGGTCCGAAAAAAGTGCAGTTGAGAATGAGGAAGATAGGTACCTCTTCAAGAAAGGGACCCTGTCAGAGGGGAACTTATCTTCAAATAAAGATATTTGGAACCTCTTCGTTAATGGGTCATCTTGTGAAAGCGGAAGCGGAGCAGGGCTGATAGTGTCAGCACCAGATGGTACCGACATTGAATATGCACTGAGGTTCAACTTCAAGGCTTTGAACAATGAGTCAGAGTATGAGGCATTGATAGCAGGTCTCTCCTTAGCAAAAGCCCTTAGTGTTGGCCAACTCATAGTACACAGTGATTCAAGGTTATTTGTCAACCAAATCCTGGCAGTATATGAGGCCAAAGATAAAAGGATGGCCAAATACTTGAAGAGGGTAAAAATGATTCTAGAAAGCTTCAAGGAGGTGAATATGAAGAGGATATCTTGGCAAGACAACATTCGAGTCAATGCACTCGCTAAGTTGGCCTCAACAACGCGGATAAACATAAGAAGAACAGTACCAGTTGAAATCTTGCTCAAGCCAACCATCAAAGAAGAAGAGGTTACCAGAACTTGCCTCAATCTGAATATGGAGCCTCGGGGATGGACCCACTTATCACATACATCAGACAGGGAGAGCTTCCAGAATCAAAGTTGGAAAGGAGAAAGTTGAGGTTCAGAGATGCCAAGTTCTCAATTTTCGGAGATATCTTGTATAAGAAGGGGTTCCTACTCCCTATCCTTAGATGTGTCCACCCTTAAGAATTCACCACGTCTTGCAAGACGTACATGAGGGATCTTGTTCAAGTCACATAGGAGGGAGGCCTCTACCTAAGAGGATAATTACTCAGGGGTACTTGTGGCCGACCTTGGCCAAGGATGCAGTTGCTTATGTGAAGAGATGCGACAAGTGTCAGAGATTCTCTACCATCCCTCATACCCCTCATTAACCTATGACGTCAATCAGCTCACCTTGGCCATTTGAGATATGGGGTATAGACTTGGTAGGACCCTTTCCAAGGGGTACAAATAACTATCGATTCTTAGTGGTGGCCATTGATTACTTCTCCAAGTGGGTAGAGGCTGAGCCGATGATCACGATTACGGAATAAAAGACCTTCCAGTTCATCTGAAAGAACATCATATGCAGGTATGGTCTTCCAAATACCCTTATCTCAGACAACAGAACCCAGTTCAAGAATGATTCCTTAGAAAAATACTGTGAAAGAGTGGGGATCAAGCAGCTGTTCTCCTCACCTGGCCGACCCCAGGAAAATGGGTAGACTGAGGTCACGAACCGAACAATCCTTAACGGGATAAAGAAGAGGTTGGAAGAGGCCAAAGGGATATGGACAGAGGAGGTATACGCTATGTTATGGGCCTACAATACGACAGAAAGGACACCAACGGGAGAGACTCATTGTATGTTGTCCTCTAATTCAGAGGTTTTTATCCCTACAGAGGTAGGACTTCCCACTCATAGAGTTCGAACCGCCCCACAGAGGAATAAGGAAGAAAGAAGACTTGATCTGGATTTGATCGAAGAGATAAAGGAAGATGTAGAGATTAGACAGGCACCCTATCAGCAGAGAACTGCAAAGTTTTACAACCAAAGGGTAAAATTAAGACCTATAGCTGTGAGAGACCTAGTCCTAAAGAAAACATTGCAGAAGGCAAATAAGCTCCACCCAAACTGGCATGGTCCTTACAGAGTAGTTGATGAGGTTATGCCTGGTACTTACCGGCTAGAAAATCTCGAAGGGAAACCTTTCTCTAACCCTTGGAATGCTGACCACTTGAAGAAATATTACATATGATGTTGCATTTATTTTTTTGTAATACATGTATCATTTTATGAAGAGGGTGTTAATGAAAAGAGCAATTCCAGTGTCAATACTTTATTACATTATGTTTAAACATCATTAATTTCGTGAAAATTATGATGTGAAACATCATATTTTGGTAACATCAAACCTTAAACATCATTAATTTGGTGAAAATTATGAGGGTGAACATCAGTATATGGTGACCTCAGAGCGTAAACACCATTAGTTTGGTGGAATCTAAGGAAAAACATCATATTATGGTGACCTTAGACTTTAAACATCATTAATTTGGTAAAAATTATGAGGTGAAACATCATATTATGGTGACCTCAGACCTTAAACATCATTAATTTGGTGAAAATTACAAGGTGAAACATCATAATATGGTGACCTCAGACCTCAAACATCATTAATTTGGTGAAAATTAAGAAGTGAAACATCATATTATAGTGACCATAGACCTTAAACATCATTAATTTGGTAAAAATTATGAGGTGAAACATCATATTATGGTGACCTCGGACCTTAAACATCATTAGTTTGGTGGTAATTTATGAGGTGAAACATCATAATTTGATGACCTCGGACCTTTAACATCATTAATTTGGTGAAAATTATGAGGGTAAACATCATTACATGGTGACCATAGACTTTAAACATCATTAATTTGGTGAAACTTATAAGGGTAAACATCATTACATGGTGACCTCAGACCTTAAACACCATTAGTTTGGTGGTAAATTATGAGGTAAGCATCATAATTTGATGACCTCGGACCTTAAACATCATTAGTTTGGTGAAAATTATGAGGTAAACATCATAATTTGATGACCTCAAACCTTAAACATCATTAGTTTGGTGAAAATTATGAGGTAAATATCATAATTTGATGACCTAAGACCTTTAACATCATTAATTTGGTGAAAATAAGGAGGGTAAACATCATTATATGGTGACCTCAGACCTTTAAACATCATTAATTTGGTGAAATTTCTGAAATTATATGGTATCCTCAAACTTTAAAATAACATGCGAAAGAAGATATTGAAAGAAGCAAAGAAGATGGTATTAATGATTATCATTGAACATTCAAGAGAGTTACAAATTAGAAGCACCAAGATGTCATCAGAGTGAAAAAAATCTAAGGGGTACAAAAAATTATAACAAAAGATTCACAAGGCCAGGCCAAAGTCTCTGCAACTACAGTTGTGTCTTCGTGGACGATGTTGGTCACCTTAGCCCCATCATCCTGAGGATTAACATCATCGGTCTCAGTGGCTACCAGGGGATCAGTCTCAGTAGATGCAGCATCAGTTTTTTTAACCTCTTACAAGGCTTGAGCAAATCGAGGGTCACCAAAATCTAGACCTTCAAAGTCTGAAGCAGTCAGACTCCCTGACTCTTTTTCCTTAGAAGCCACCCATTTGCTAGTTGCTTTGATACCTCTTTCAAGGTATTTAAATCCAAAGCTAATAAATTTATAACAGACTTTATAGTCTTCGATGATCTTCTCTGAAGCGTCCTCTAAAGCAGCCTTAACTGCAACAACCACCTTAGCCTACAGAGCATCATCTTTAGCCTTCAAAGCTAAATCATGGTCATTCCGGAGCTTGGTCATGTCTCTATCTCTCTGGTGAATAACTTCCTTAAGCTTTTCAACCTCTTTTGGCTCTTCCTTCAGACGTTCAACCTCTACATTCAAAGAGGCTTAAACCCTCTCAACCTCTTGACCCTTCTCTATCAGGGGCATCTTCTTTAAGGTCCAATCAATAAGACGGTGCATGGACAAGATACCCTCCAGTAGAAGGTCAGATATATAAGCACATGAGTTAGAAAATGTACAATGGCCGATATTACACTTGAGGATAGCAAATGAACAAAAACTAATACCTAAATTGATCTATGAATAGTAAACTCGGTGAGCAAAAGGACGTCCAAGGAGCATAGGAAACGCTTATCCTCTTCAGTCATCACAGAGCCAATAGCATCAGCGTCCTTCATACTATGACCAATGAGACTGTCGTTGATTTTCAACTGAGAAAGATGAGCAGCCGGGGCCTCGTCTGTAGAGATGGGAATGGCACGATCCCCTCTCTGAGTCTTACCAGACCTCTGATGCTCTGGGTCTATTGTAATATTCCTCTTTTTAGTAACATAGGCCTTGGATGTGCCGACGTTCTTCTCGATGGTAGACGACGGCACATTTTTGCCAACCTTCTTATTCATTAGCTTTACTAGACTGGTAGCAAACATTTCTCAGAGGTCATCCGATATACCTACAGGGCGCTCTGCAAGAGATAAGTATCTGAGTTAGTAAGTCAGAGATATAAAAAGTACGAGCTATAACTTGTGAAAAATGAGACTTACGAAGCTCTGTCGAGGAACCACACCCCAAGGCCTATCTGAGAGAGGTAATAGGGGTTCATCAAATGTTCATATTTAACTAGTCAACCCTATTCCCCCTGATCTTAAAGATCCTTGACTTTTTGAAAATTATCCTGGCTAATCCAGGATCGGCTTTAGCAGCAAGTGAGACCTTCCCCCATCTCAGAGGGGTCCTTGGAACCGACATTCCAGAAGCCTCATGGGGACCAAATTCCCATACCCCGGATGCAAAGAAATACCGAGGTTTTCAGTTATGGTTTGAGGTCTGGGCAACCAATAATATTTTCTTCTCTGACTTCCTAGCTAAGAAGTGGTAATAACTAGGGTGGTTTTTGGCCCAGGAAGGGACATAACAACCTGGAAAGACCCTAACTGGAAGGTCTGAGTGGTGGGCAATCCTTCAAAGGACGATGGCCCCAATCATAACCCTCTAAGCATTAGGGGATAATTGTGAAGAGGCTAGATTTATATGAAATAATATGGTTATAATGGAAGGGTGGATAGGAAGACGGAAGCCCAACTTGAACATCTGCTCATAAACACAGATATCCCCATCTCGTCCATCAAAGGCCCTTTCACCCCTCAGGGATCTCCTAAGGTTAATGGAAGAGTTTATCGAATAGAGGTGCCTAAAAGTTAGAAGGTCGTACTCACTAATGGAGATTTCAATCTCGACTGCCTCAGATATATCAATATCACTCTCCTGCCCATCATCTTCATCCCTAGCAACATCGGCCTGGGCAGGCATAGGGACACCATCAGGAAACCTCTGAGCAAATTCAGCCCCGGTGGCGGCCGACAAAGGAATGGCTTCAATGATGGGGGGAATGGACACACTTGGCCCTATAATTTCCACATCAGAAGAAGGTTATGAGGTGCTAGCACCCTGGTGAGACGAGGCATGGCTCGAAAGCTCGGCCTGCTCAGGGACCTCATCTTGCCTGATAGAGTAATCCATAGCCTCTTAGAAAGAGTCTACAGATATGGGGTCTGAGAAAGTCGACTCAGACTCAGACATGGGTGTTGGGTCCACTAGAACCTCTACTGGCTCAGGGTAAATAACCTTCACAGGTGGAGGAAAGATGGGTCTGAGAGGTAAGGCCTCGGCCCTACGAGCTTCCTCTTGGGCTAGATCTATCTGCCTAATTTTTTCAAAAGTCTTCTCACGAAGGGAAGGGAACTCTTCTATGAGTTGGTACATGGGTCTGAGCATAAGGTATACGACACTACACTTGGACTCAAAATCATAAACAGGTAAACAACCTAACTCAACCTAAACTAAGGATCAAACTAGGAAGGTGAAAGGTTTTCAAACCAAGAACACCAATAACAGTTTACATTCAAGGTCACCGAAAAATGCAAAAACCCTTATCGAAAAGTACAAAAACCCACCGAAAATTCAGAAATGAAAAGCAATGGCTAAAAATGGTAAAGAAAGGTGGAAATGATACCTGAATTATTGTGAAATAAAGGAGAAGAGGATTAAAAGCAAAGAAACCCTCAAATGGAAGCCAACTATGGAGATTTGAAGGTGCAGTTGTAGAATGGGCTCAAGCGGCAAAAATGAAAATAGAAGAAGAAAGAGAAGGAAAGAAAAGAGGGTTTTTAAACCTTATCAAATGGGGACCCACATCCCAACACTCATCATTTCCCTAGGGAAACCTAAGGGGAAAATCAGAATTGGCATGCCTTGATAAGCACGCTCCTTACTTTAGTAAGTGACATGTGGCAAGTAAGTATTGGCACGCAGAGAAATTCGGCCTTGGCCTAAACTACATACCCCTCAGTCATCTAGTCACATAGAAGACTAAGGTATAGGGGGTGATTGATATACCCAGAGTGCACCCTTTACTCAGAGCAACTAACCTCGGCTAATCTCACAACCGAGGTGACCAGAAGCCTATGACAACCATCAGTAAGTTCGTCACTTAGAAGGTCGGCCCCAGCTGACATTGTATCTGCCTCATACATCAACCTCGGCTGGGCATCAACCGAGCAACCGAGGTCAGCAAGGACTCATGGGTTTAACCACCCTTCAACACCATCATCGGCCCCAGCCGACGTTGCAATCATCCGTCGAGATCAGTAATGTTACATGGGATCAATCATCCGGCAACGTCATCATTGGCCCAAGCCGACGTTACATCTACACATACCTAACCTCAGTCAGCCTTGCTGGCCGAGGTCATCATGAATAACCTCAAAAAAAAGCAACAGTCGGACTTCACCAACCTCATACTCTTCCAGGCTGAGGTTGCACCAATCAAAGAGGGTCGAGCATTTATAAGAGCATGTATGATTTGGAACACGTGGATAAATCTTATAACTGAATCATTCCCTCCACGTGAGGGAACATTGAGGTCATCATTGTTTACTTAAGATCAGTCAGGTGTCATCATTATACTGGTTGGATCTCCATGCACATGTTCATTGCATGCTTGGAGGGTACATTACACACCCCAAGCACTATATATAGAGATCATCATTTACCTTGTAAAAGGATCCAGAATTACAAACCCTAGCCAAACTCTGTTGCATTTACAGTAGAGAGAGAAAGTAGAGTGATTGTATTACTAAAGCCATTAGAGCCCCTTTTTTATAGTGATAGTTACACTCACCTGCACAGTGGACGTAGGCAATTGCCGAACCACTTATATTGTTGTGTTCATCCCCTTTTTCTCATATCCTACTATATATATATATATACTCTTATGCTGCCATTATTATCACCTGCTTAAGCTTGTTAACACCTTATCTGGTGGTGCTGTTTCCAGCATCATCATGTATTTTTAAAATAGCTATACAAAAAGTGGATCTAAACAATAACATTATAGAATCGAGTTTGGAAACAAAAAATGTTGAGTGTTTACCTTTTGGATCAAATACCACGAGCAGTTATTTTTAAAACTATTTAAAAGTTTTAAAATTGTTTAAAAGTTTTAAAATTTTGTTTATGAAAAGTTTTAAAATTTGTTCTATAAAAAAATTAATTTTTTTAGTCATATAAGACATTTATTAATAGATACTTTATATAATTGTTATAGAAAAACATTTTTTTAGTTGTAGTCAGTCATATAAATAATGTTTTTACAGTTATTATGAAACGATATTTTTAATTAAGAAAATATTTTTACAACGCTATTTTTAACGTTATTTTTAATTATGGATTTTTTTATTTATTTTCGAAACAATTATAAAATAGTTATTTTTGAAAAAGTTACAAGAAGTTTTTTTAATAACTTTTATTTTAAAAACAGTTACAAGAGGTGTTTTTTGAAATAATGTTATTTTTATAATAGTAGCTTTAAATAGTTATTAAAACTTAAAAAAATATTTAAAACAGTTATTTTTAAAAATGTTTAAAAGGGTTATGTTTAAAAGTGTTTAAAATGGTTGTAAAAAAATGTTTAAAACAACCCAAATTGAGGTATTTGACAGGTATTAGGGGTAAAATAAGGGAATAAGGGCAAAAGTGGTATTTAACATAATTTTGTCATCATTTAACAGCCCAAATGGACGGAGCCCCCGATTTGAAACACATTAAATAGGTTGGGGACTAATGTGAGACAAGTAAAAGTTTAGGGACCATTTAAAAACTATTGTGATAGTTCAGGGACTAAAAAGGTAATTTACTCTGGAAAAAAAAATGGTCCAAACAAAAAAAATATATGTTAAAATACAACAAGACAAGACATGAAATCGCATTTTTTTCTTACCACAAACACATTAAAAAATTACACAATGCGATTATGAATCTTTAATCTTTTAAAAATAAAAGATTCATAATCGCATTGTGTAATTTTTTTAATTAGTTTGTGGTAAGTAAAAAAATACGATTTCGTATCTTATCTTGTTGTATTTTAACGTATATACATTTTTTTGTGGCACGGAGGCGTATTTTTTTCATACTGCTGGCGCGGATCATAAAAAAAAGATTCATAATCGCATTGTGTAATTTTTTAATTGGTTTGTGGTAAGTAAAAAAATAAGATTACGTATTTTGTCTTGTTGTAGTTTAACACATTTTTTTCTTGAACCTTTTTTTTACTTGAAAATTATATTTTGAAAAAAAAAATGAATTTATAAGGTGACAAAGCAATAAAAAAGTGTGTATCTTAATGACGTGGCAGCTCCCACATCATTAAGTACAAATTTTAACTGACAAACCAAAATCGCCCTAGTATTATTCTTGATTAAAATATTAAAAATAGATATGTATTTTTTGAACTTTAAATAATATTGGTTATAAATATCGGACAACAAATATTTTATTTCTAGTTTTAATCCCTACTTTTAAATTAAAGGAACACGTGACATAGTGTAATTATTTGACGTTTTATGTATATGAATTCATATCAATGACTTTATTCAAAAATAAAAATAAAAATAAAAATAAAAATTATAAATAAAATATTTATTATCTTATTTTCAAAATAAACGTTACCCGACCTAAACTTTTAAACCCCGTATAAAAACCAGTTTACTTGGCCTAGCTTGATAGACGACAGGGACCGTCACATAATCAAATGGCAGGGAGCCATTTCCAAGCAAAACAATGGATCAAACTCAGACCAGCTCCTATTCCGTACTTTCCGCTAAAGCGTACACCTAATAGAAAAGATTGACAAGTACATGAAGCGGTGGCAAAATTCAAGGGACACCACGAAATAGTCTTACTTAGTATATATGAATATGATACCGTAAACAAATCCTAACACAAATAAAATCAAGGGAGCGAAGAAAAAAGAGAGAGATGGAGAAAGGTTCAGACCAAATGAGGAAAACAGAAGAGAATGAAAAGAAAGAGAACTTAGAAGAAGGGAAGCAGATGGAGAAGAGTCCATACACTCAATATAAGGACTTGGAGGATTACAAGAGACAAGGCTATGGGACTGAGGGTCATCTCAAACCAGAGCCTGGCCGTGGGGCTGGCTCAACCGACGCCCCAACCCTATCTGGTGGCGCTGCCTCTTCTGAGTTTATTTCCACAACTGAGACCATCAACCGCCAAGGAGTACCATAATCTCACAATACACTTAACGACTACATGCAATATAATGTGTGAGAGTTTTTTAGTGATGTTTTTGTAGGCTATGTACGTCTTTCATGTGAATGTGATTCTCGGACTTTGATTTGTGTAAGGTTTCAATGCCATTAGATTTCAAGTTCTGTATCTGCGTTTATATTTGGCGTGGGAATATTTTATATTAGTTCGTTTGATACATCAAATTTGTCGTGATAAAGATTCATAAAATTTTCCAGCCTACTTATTCTAACCATTTTTCATGTTTTTGAGATAAATTTTTCTTTGCTTTGCCTACAAGAAAATTAAATTTGCTTTGATGAATTTACTCTTTGCGGAAAGAGATGGAAATTCCAAAAATTTCCACCCATCAAATAAATATTATCAAACAACTTCAAATAATATTTTTCAATACAAAATTTGTTATAAAAAAATTTACCATTGACAAATTTGTTCAACTTACTAATTTTTCATCATTTTTATCAAACATGCTCTTTCTTCGTCATTGTTTTGCATGTGAAATATTAAAATCTATACCATGCTAATGATAGGTTCATTGTTGCTGCCAAAAATTACTGTATGAATTTTTGGACCTCAGGTTTAATATATCAATAATAAATAATAACAAATAAAGAAATTATCACTACCAACATATTAATTTGGAATGAATAGAGAGGGATAAGAGATAAAAAATAAAAAAAAATTAAAAAAATTAAAAAAAAACAAGAGATTAATGTGGTTTCGCCCAATGCGGTGTCTACGTCCACAAGGGCAGTACTACTACAAGAAAAATATCAATTTGTGACAATTTTATTAGTGGATAATCATTTATTGCCACTAAAATGTATATTTTATTGCAAAATTTATGTTTGCTCACTAAAAGATAATGTATTAGTGGCAAAAAATTAAAATTGCCACTAACTTTGCGACTAAATGAAAAGCGGGAAGAATTAGACACTTAGTGTGACAACCCTCCTACTAAAATAATAGGTGGCCAGCCTAATACTCTAATAATCACAGGAATCATAGATCGTCCATTCTCAGCATCACTGTCGACTAAAATAATAGTATGAGACAACCACCAATCATTTTAGAAAACGGACTGTCAAATTTAAAATTTTGAAAAGAAAAGAAAAACGCTTAGACAATCACATTTGTAAAAACGGTGGATATCAAAAATCAATGGATAAAGAATGACAATATAATAAATATCACCGAATAAGCTGTCGGTGAACAGACCAATACAAATAGTACATCGAGTATTACAATTCAATATTTACAATATAATGAATGAGTGCAATACCTTGGGCAAAACACGCCCGAATAAATATATTGAACATAACTAGAGTACAATAGAAAGAAGCGTCTAATACAAGTAACCTACAGCATCCGCAATATGTTGTAGCTCCATGACAACTGGAATGGAAATGTAAATACGGGTGTCCATGCGGTAAAGCACCTGTACGGCAAGGAATATATGTAGAAACAAAGAAATATAGATACGGGTAAGGGCCCGGTTTGATATGATTACCATGTGACTAAAAATGCATGACAGTTAAGTGCGTAATTCTCTCGCAGATAACAGTAATATTTCTCACATCTCAATCTAGCAGCAACCTAGCGCAATCTCGTGAGATGTTCTAGTTAACCCTAAGTACTAAGGGCTAACTTCTTCCTATTCTCAACACTATGCCCTATTCGTGCGTGGGGTGCCTCGCAAAGCGAAATCCAAATAAGGAACCCCCCCGATACACTACTACTTGGGCAAGGTTGATCGTCAAGATCCATTAGCTCCTTAGCACGAAATAATCAATAAATGTATATGTGTGTGCATATGTGTGGGAGGTCACATCTACAGCTACACAAAGAAAATATAAAATAAAAACATCCATCATCTAATGGCACAATTCCTAATATCTTTCTTTAGGAATATACATAAATGGTACAACATTTTATCAAATGTTTACCAAGTCAAACTTATTTACCAATTTTTATTTCCTTTCTTCCATCCAGGAAGAATACATAATTTAAAGCAAGTTTTATTATCATAAAAAGTGCTTTACCCATTTTTTCATAAAATCCCACTTCCCTTCTTCCATCCAGGAAGTGTAATCAAAAGTCATTTTTATTAGCATAAAAATACTATTGTATACCATATGCTTCCATTTCCCTTCTTCCATCCGGGAAATGTTATCCGAAGCCAAACCATATCCCATTTCCCTTCTTACATCCGGGAAATGTAATTAAAGCCAATCCATTATCATGAATTGCTTTAATAAATCTAAGACCGTCCCTCCGGGTTTCCCCACTAGACGCGCCCCTAAATGGCTATCATCTTCCAGGGCCTATCTATAAAAGACAACCTGGGAACCTACCAATGTCGGGAAGCGGTCATATTGCCTGCGGGAAAGTCAAGACCACACCCAGAATCCCCTAACCAGCGCAGTAATATAAATGGCCATATGGCCTAGGGACTATATCCACCCTACTCAATAGCCAGGGGGATTCACCACAACGCGCGCAACTTCCCTTATGATAGCGATTTAGGGAGGTGTGTAATGAAAAATATTACTTTTTCCTTTTGAAAACATCATATTTTACATTTCCAAAAATCATCCATTTGTACTTATTCATTTAGTACCATGCTTTATAATATTCATTCTTTATTCATTAAGTCATATTTATTAATGACCTAAGACCCAAAGTGCCACTAACCTCAAACTAGCCTCGAAGAGTTCATATAATTTTCATAAACCCTCAAAGTGAGTCTCCATGAAGGAGTGTCTCCCAAAAGGCTCAACATTAATACTTTAACTTCCAATTTATCTTTAGGTTAGCCTCCTATATCAATCGGACATTAACTTATACAAGCTAGCCCTCGGGTAAGCCCAAATATCCACTCTTAGCCTAGGACATTAGTCTACCCAATACAACCCTCTAGGACTCCCTATTACTTCCCAAAGGAAGGTTCCTAAGTTCCTATCTTAAAATAAAGAGGCTAAAGAAAACTAAGAAAAATTAAAGGTGAAAAACAGGGGACCGATCGACCGGTCAAGGGACCGCGATCGACCGCCCTTTCAGTTTTGGTCTACCAACTAGTTTTGGCATGACCGGTCGACCGGTCCTGGGACCGCGGTCGACCGCGCCTATCAGATCCACGAAAAAACCCTTATTCTTCAAAGGCAAAACCGAACCCTAAAACCCATAATCCTATATTTTCTTCATTCCCCTCCACCAACAGCATTACCCCAACAATTATACACCAAAAGAAACCCATATAATAACCTTAAACCACACAATCTACAAGATTTAAGGATTAAACACCAAAATCTTACAAAACCTACTATTTTCTCAAATACACCAAACACACAACTATCACAATAATTTAATCACATTAAATCATATACTAGCAAGTAAGAAACTTGCCTCGAGGTTCGTAGTCTCTGATCCTCCTCCGATAGCAACGGAATCCGGCCCAAAATCTTTATTTTCTCTCTTTCTCTCATTTTCTCCCAACTCTCTCTTCTCTCTCTCTCTCTCCTTTGGTTTTTCTCGCAAATGAAGAAAGAAAAAGGGGTGGGGGGGAACTTATAAGGGTTATAAAACATAAATCCCCACTTTTAATTGCCAATACACCATTAAAATGACTCATAACCACATTATAGAGCTATAACGCGTAAAAAGTGCCCGAAACCCAAAAATATAACGTGGCACTTATTTCGACTATCTTGACTATTCTAAAAATAATCGCACCCCCTATTTTGGCATTCGGGGAAAGTGTGAACTATTTTTATGTTCCAATTTCATTTTAATTCATTAATTTTCCCCAATTTTATATATAGGTCATAACCGTCGTTTTACATATAACGACGCAAAATATCACAATATAATGCTATTTACCTTCTCATAACGGTAAATAGACAAAACATAGTAAATATTATCCCTAAGTCTCACGGGAAATAATAGTTACTCCAACTTTTCCTATTTTATAAAATTAGCCCATTGGGCAAAATAGTATAAAATTTTCGCTCAAAAACCTATGTTGTTACAATTAGTATGAAATATATTAATTTACCACAAAAAATGATTTAACATACCCCCAATTTATCCCCCAAAATTAATTTCTACTAAAAAATCATTTTAGGAGGATTCCCCCAAAAATTCTTCCAAATCGAGGAGTCTTGCAACGTCTCCCATTCTTCCCTCAAATCCTCTTTATCTCCCATTCATCTCCCAAATCCATTAAAAAGTGCATTTGAGATACTACAAGTGTGAGGAGTCTTCCTACTATAAATCCGAACATATAGAGGTGTGTTATCAGGTCCGTTTGCAATTTGCAATCCTCTCATTTGATAACCAAGTTTATCATCTAATTTGCAATTTGTGTTTTTCAAAATTCATCTTCAATTTGCGTTTGTATAGGTGCGTTTATATATGTCTGATTTTTATTGTGTTTATATATGTATGATTCTTTATTGCATTCAATGTATTTATATAAGTTTCGTTTAAGTGCATTTATCTAACAAAACCTTTTTCAATATTGCAACATTCCTCTGATTTGTTTTTTAAGGATATTGTTTTGAGTGATTGAAATAATCAGAAGGTGATATTTGAATAAATATGTGATTAGGAATTTCACATTTGGATCATATGATCTAGTACCTTGGATAACTGCAAGCTCAAGTATAGAAATTAAATTCTTTTGAAGTTTGAAAGTACAATTAAGCTCAAGTTCAATTAGTGTGTGTTTATGTAACAACTTAATTGAAAAAGGAAATTTATCTTCATGAAAAGTTGAAAAGTAGTGGAAGAGTAGATGAATGCAATAGTGAGAGCTCTTCTATTTTCTCTAATTTATTAAAAACCATAGAGGAATCTAGTGTAATGGTTAAGGGATTATTTTTTGAAGAGAGTTAATTAATAAAATAGAGAAAAGACATATGACCTAGTTGCCATTCTTAATTTATTATATATTGAAATTAAAATAAGTTCGGCACTAAGTAGGGCGGCTTTCAATAAAGTCTTCTGTTGATACCAAAATTAATATGCTGATGTGGACGAATAGTATGAAGACACGTGTCGATCTACGTGGCACAATAACAGCGAGGAAGATCATTTACTGAACAACCATGGTTGGTACCGAGCAACGAGAATACACCGAGGAGCTCTATCATGCCGAGGAACTCCATCCGAGGAACTCTATCATCCCGAGATACTCTAAGCACTCCGAGGAATTCTTGATCAACGAGCAACTAAGGCGGTCCGAACTGCACCTCGGCCGTGTCATCAATTATCAGACGGACAACTGTTCAACTATTCATTAGATTCTTGACGCACACGCTGCATTAAATGTATTACCCATTCATATGTATATCATTTAATGTATTGGACCTTTCATGTACAGCCTTGAGGCTATAAATACCTTGTATCAATCCCATTCAAAGGGACGGGAATTTCTTGAGAGAACTTGTAATCAAGAATTCCACAAACACTCAGCAATAACATAACAGTGGACGTAGGCTTTATTCCTAGCCGAACCACTTTAAAAATCTTTGTCTTATTTATTTATCTATGATTGAAGAATTAGAGTGATCTAGTTTTTTACATCAACAGATTGGCGCCGTCTGTGGGAAGCGACTGTCGTTATCGTTTTTCATAAAAATCATTTATCACCAATGGCAGATAATCCAGAATCCAGTAATCGAAATGCTGGAAATACTGGAAATCTTCCAAATCCATCTGCATCTCCAGATCTGGCCGGAATTATGACGAATCTGGCTCAGGGACAAACCGCCATGCAAGAATCTATGAGGCAACTCCTTCAAACTCTTCAAGGCGGTGTACCTATTCATTCAGGGCAAAGGACTGATCATGGGCAATCACGATCCAGACGTATTGGGTCATATCGCAATGGGGAATCCAATGATTCTTCTTATCAACCTGGGCGAACTTCATCAATACGGGCTACGGATACAGATCAACATATCTCTCTTTCTCCGGAGAGAATTAGCGCTTTAGAAAGATTAAGCAGGGTGTCTCCTTTCAGTCGGTTAGGACC